>JAZKJV010009420.1:0-355466 GCA_037367405.1 Ottelia alismoides
AAAGTTGAAATTAAAAAAATGGGCATATTAAGAAAACTTCAACCCAAATCAAAATCGTAATTAGAATACTTGTATTGGGTTAGCGAAAACCCTCCTTGTTTTCAGGTACATTTTGTGAGAGAGTTGCATCCCTTGGACAGAGCCAAATGCCCTTGGATCAGGATTCTTACCAGTGCCCCTAGGTTATACAGTGATTAATATCATTATTGAGGTAGCGCTTGATAATTGCCTTGAAAAGCATGGAGAGAAAAAAAATTAAAAATTGGAAAAATAAAAATTCAAACTCCCACGACATCAATTGGGTGTTGAATCCACGTAAAGTTTTTCATTGTTTTTGTTTTCCATGGTGTGAAATCCCTCCTCTACCCCAAATACATCTATCTATCTACAACCTTCCCATACCTTCATTTTTATTCTCGATGTGATGGGAATTTGAAGGACTCTTACTCCAAATTTCCTCTGTCTATCAGATGTATGTTACTTTGCTTCCCATTGGCATGAGCATGATATATTTAACTGAGATTGAGTTTTATATTTCTTTGTACATGCATATTATGGTCCATTTGATGATGACTCTCCGATCTTAAGAGAATAACCATTTTGTATGTTCTATCCTCCACTATCTTCCACATGTCCATCTTTCGAGACGCGTGTCCTTAAGGGTTAATTATGGGAATACATCTCGAGCTCTTCTGACTCAACTTTACATACGAATATTTCATCGGATCCGTCCGTTGAAAAAGGTGACTATTCTATCTTCAACTTCCTTGATGACCTCCGCAAGGAAGTTCTACCTCTTTAGGTATACGATCGATTTACTTTATCTTAGATATCTGATATGTTGTTATGTTTTGAGTCTTTGACCATTCTTTCTGTCCTCTTTAGACTCATACCAAAGTAGAGATCTCATATTTCTCCCATCTCTCTCCACTTTCCTCTTATCTGCTGTTGGTTGCTCATTCCATCACCTTTTTAAATCATATAATATATTTGTGGTACCCAATTTGGAGTTAACTCGTACGTTGAGTATACTTATAATGAAACACGAAGCCATTATTTATTCAGGTATCACCTTCTTTATTATTGTTCTCATATTGGGACCACATGATTTCATGGTGTTCACTCGACTGACACCAAGTTGAACTTGGAAACTTCTTTATCCCAAACCTTGCACCTGACTATGGGCATAAAACATAGCACTTGCTGATAGGCACCTCAACCAATTTTCTTTTCATTACTCTTTCAACCTTATGCATCATATTATCTTACTGCCATGTCTCATCCACATGTGATAATTAAAGAGAAGTCTAAAGAACCCTTGGAATACCCTAGTTAATCATGTGAAATTAACTTCTAATATTGTTCATTGCAGTTGGGAAAATTCAGATAAATAAAAAACTACAATTTAATTATCTTTTAAATTGAAGCGAGCGGTCAATTTTTTTACTTGGGCAAGCCCAAGGTCGAACTCAGGGAGGCCACTGTCTCTTTATGTTGATTTTTAGCCGATCTAGACATTAGGTTTCAGAGAGGTGTTTTTTGGTATTTATAAAAACATTTAATGAGGGACATGCAATTTTAGCGAAGTTCGGGGACTAAAATACAAATTACGTCAAATTAAATCCGAAAATCCTCAAACTTTGTCAGAATGTGAAATTTGATGAAATTAGGCTATTGTAAATTTTTTTGAATTTTTGATTAGAAATTAATTAATTATGAATTAAATAATGTAAACCAGTGATTTCAAGTTAATTAATTTTAATAAATAGCAATGTCAATGATTTCTAGAATTTAATTTATCCTAGATAGGTCTATGTGAGAGATATTCAAAATAATTTTTAATTTCTAAATATACATGTGAGGAATTAATTAAATATCAATTACTAAACTCACCATTTCATTTATTCTAACCTTGATATACGTGAAAATGTAATGAAATTTGTGCACAATATAAAATATCTAAAATCTACATATTGTGATTTTTGAGGAGTTTTTGGATCAACGAATAGATAAATATCAATTTTAGATCCTAAAATGGGTAAGTTACAGAAGTTTTTGAAGGATATGGTTAGATCCTCAAGCGCATCACGGAAGCGTGATTGTCGTAATCGGATACGACGAAGAACGACTAGTCGCACTAGTTGTTCTATGCAGCGGAAATTAAATTTTTTTCATGCGACGAAACCACATCATCTAAGAACACTTCTTAGATCGTTTCATTTAAGCCACAAACAAGTATTAGGGTTACCTCTTGAAGCGTGGTTGCGATCGAGTCTCTAAACGAATAGACCTCCTGTCTCAAGTTCGATCCGACGGAGGAGACGCTTGGTAGCGCGGGGATGAACCGCGTGCTTCTCGTAATTCGTGTTGATGATCCAAGTGGTAGGATCTCCTGATCTCCACAACGAGATCCGACGTCTTCTTCACGATCAAGGCGCACCGAAGGAGACGGAGATCTACGAGCAAACAATCGGGCATCATAACGACGATGCTGTGGCGATGGAGAACCTCTCTAGGGCATCCATGGTAGACGGTCATGAGAGGGAGAGGGAGAAAAAGAGAGAGAGAGAGAGATGTGCTTCTAAAGCATTGTGGGTCTATGTAAAGAAGAGCAATGGGGTGCCTCTCCTTTTATAGGGTTTTGGATCCCATGGATCTCAATCCATGGGACAACACAAATCCAATGGTCCTCATTGATTGTGTTTCTTTCAATGGCTTAGATTTTGTTGGAAAAAATCCAACAACAATTAATTTAATAAAAATCAAATATACAATAAATATAATTTGATTTATATCAAATCAATCTCCATTGGAGAAATAGGAAAGGAGGCAAGCCTCCTTCCATAAGGAGGGTGGACGGCCACCAATTCCTTATGGGAATTGTGGTCGTCCACTCTTCCTATATGGAAGGTGGATGCCCTTTTCCTATTACATGAGATTTCATTATCTTATGATTCTCTCCAATATCCGCAACAACTTTTGTTGCAAATTATTTCACAAAAATAAATCCAATTTATTTTGTGAACATTGCAATCATGCCATTGGAAATTTGTGAATCACATTCACAACCCAAAATAAAATGTAAATTACATTTTCAATTTAATGTCCAATGTGAATCCAATTCACATTAACATTTAATTAACAAATGTAAATTACAAACATCTCTCTCTTATATATTATAAATCACATTTATATATATTTGATTAACATGGATATTGCTATCCACATTATTCATATCCATGATAATTAAATCATATTTAATCACCTTGGATCTCATTTCTCTTTTGTCCAAATAATATGAGTCACATTCACATTATTTATATCTTTGATAATTAAATCACGTTTAATTATCTTAGATAACCCTCTTTATAATATGAATCAAATTCATATTATTTATGATAATTAAATCACATTTAATTATCCATTTTCTCAATGCTTGGACACATATATCAATAACAGAATTATCCATGAACTCTTTTAAGGATAATGTGCTTTCTCTGTAGATACTTGGAGATAAGAACATGGCGATCGTATTGTTCCACGTATAGTGACTTGGATATTGAGATCATATCTCAAATCCAGATCGCGGGCCTCCCATAGATGCTTGATTAAATCAACATCGCAAATCTAATCTTCTTATTGTATCTGAATCACATTCAGATTAATGTCCAACATTTGGACCAAGATTAGATCACTTCTCTACTAAGAGGAGTCACTAAAATCCAGACCCATTTCATCACTCCCTAGGAATGGAAGCGTCATGGTTATACAATCGTTTATGATCACATCACCCTCAGGTATTCCCAATACCTGTACATCCTGCATACTGGAAGACTCAGATTAAACCCGAAGTATTTGATCAACTTTATACTGTCTACTTCATGGTTTTATCAGTAAGTTTCTCAATCGATCATTGGAAGTCGGTATCGATCATATACTTTCCAAAATCATATATCATACCTAGGTCTTGATCATCTACTTTCCAAAAGTATATATCAAACCTACAAATTCAGTCAAGCTTCCAAAATGAGACGACCGTGCACGGAATTTGATTCTTCTCAATATCTCATGAGTGAGCTCATGTCTTCCGGTTCAATAAATGAACCTGTATGATCCCTTTGAGAGATCGTATTACTCATATGCCCTTATGTGCACACGAGTGCGCCGATGTATAGACCTTGGTTAGGTCATCAAGCTATTGGTCTGCCAAATGTACATACTTAGACATATAGTAACACATCTGTCTCCGGTCAGAGAATGTGTGCCTATATCATGACAGCATATGATATAGGACTTTGGTTATCTCGATCTCGTTAAGTCAACTCTTTGACCTAACTAATCTGACACCTCTGAATCTCTATTCCTATGCAGAGGACCTGCATCAAGAGGTCGGTCAGATATCAGCCTTTAAAGATAAGGATTGCCATGTTCTACTCAAGCTGGAGATCATCTCTTAACAATCATTTGACGGTGCTCGATGAGTCCTCAATCTAACTCTTTAGATATTCATCCAAGCACCATCCTCTATGATTCAACAATTGAACCAACAACTGTATGATCATCAAGATGGCCATGCTACATAACCCTAATTGTACTAAGGGACCTATTATGCAAATTATTCATTCTTCATTTCAGATCAGGGAATGACATTTGCAATAACATTTATTGCTTAATGGCTCGCCGTGGGCTCGCATTTCCAACAATCTTCCACTAACCCAAAGTGCCATTGATGGGCTAATCATTTGAACCCACACTCATGTGACAATCATCGGATATTTAGAAAATAGCTAGGTAAGCTGATCAGTCACTCTGTTCCCGTGAGACTACGCCAAGTCCTTTTACGGCACTTGCATATCCCCAGTAACAGTGCTCGCATCTAATGCGAATGTTGCCTTTCGTGCAACCAATACTCAATCTTGTTAAAGCTATTTTAGTGTCCTTGACACTATAGCTTAATGATTGTTATAACCAGTATTTCCATAATCCTTATCAGAATACCCTTATTCTTGGAGATCTCTATCTCCAAAGGTATGCAAAGTTAAGACCTTTTAGATGACTATCTATATAGTCTTAATTTATTGAAGATAAGACTTTGAGATCACTATCTCAAAAATCTTGTCATCTTTGAAGATAATGTTATTTCTGCAATCAAGTGTTTTATCTCCATATTAGAATTAGTAGCACTTTACTACTCCCACTGCAAGGCAAATATCTGGCTTTTGTATACATCTAGCATACACTCAGCTTCTCGTAACTAATGCACAAGTGCAAGTAGTTCTAGCATTCACTACCTCAACTCTTTGAGGTGCTATCCCTTTAGACAGGTCAGAACCATATCTTAAGGGATGGAAGCCTTTCTTGAAATTTTCCAAAAATGGAATATGTTCAAGGTGTACTACTATTGTGATAGTCCCAATACCCCCTTCTCTTTGCTTCTGAACACCTTCAGAACTAAGATCCAAGAGGTATCCTTGAGATCATATCTCAAGTTATGGAACAACCAGATAATAAAACACTCATTATTGTTATCCTTATATCATTTTAAATGATTAGGATATCATCTACACTTAGCACGATGAACACAAAGGCACTCCCACTAAGCTTCACATGGCTCATCAAGATTCTATCTGAAATCATAACACTTATAATTTCATCAAATCTTATGGTCCAACTTCAAGAAGCTTATTTGAGTCCATAGATGGAGCTTTCTAGCTTGCACACATTGCTTTCCTCAACCATGAAGCCCTGGGGCTACTTCATGTGAATATCCTCATAGAGGTATTCATAGAGGAATGCAATATTGACTTACATCTTGAAGATGCAATAGTCAAGTTGTGTAGCTAAGATTAGCAATATTCTGATGGTTTTAAGCATGGTCACCAAAGAGCTAGTCTCATCGCAAGTAATGTCTTCTCTTCCGGTCTGTAGGTCATGGCTACGAAACATGCTTTGAAGGTCTCTACCTTCTCATCAGGTTCCCTTTCTCTTGAAGATCCATTTACACCTTTACAGGTCTTACCCATATAGGTGGATCCTCGAGGGTCCATATACAACACTTGTATATGAAGTCTACATTAGACTTTTATTGCTAACATCCATCTATCCATGCTATGATCTTCAGAAGCTTCATCACATGAAGTTTGATCATTGTCAGATTTCTCTGACACATGGAATCCATCCTCAAACTCATTTGAAGATGTTTTAGTGTTTCATCTTTAATTTTCCTTTCAGTTTCCAATTTCAGGAGCCTCATTATCTTTTCAAGATTAAATGAGTTCCCACACTTCGTTTTCATCTTGATTCTTAAGAGTCTCTACCTCTAAGAATCACATTCTCATAGATGAGATATTTTAAGAATCTCAAGGTCATAAAGTAGGTATCCAATACCATCCTTTATTTTCCTAATGAAGCAGCACTCTCAAGTGCTAGATTCCAGCATGCATGGAACCTTATTAAGGATATATATTGTAGTCTCTACTACACATATATATACCTGGAAACTAAGGGATAATTATGCTAAAATTCATCATTGATAAGATCATGTCACACACCAATTGTATCTCCCTATACCTCTATTGAGTTAAGGTGTGTTAGGAGGATTGAGATAGAAATGATATTCATATCTCTATAAGGTATCCTTTGAATTCATCTAACAGGTACAGGCTACCTTGATTAGATCAAATTCATTTTACCTTCCTTCAAACTTTGGTTGTAGACCAAAATTATGTGAAATCTTTGATCATTTCAAAGGTTTCTAAGTGAAGAGAAGAAACCTCATATCATACATAATCATCAGTAGATATCACATATCCATAATGTTTACTATGATATAGGTGATCTACATACATCAATATGTATGAGATCATGAATACCTTGGCATCTTACACCATTCCCAAAGAAGGGTGTATTGGACATTTTACTTTGAATACAATATTCATAAGTATGTAAGTTTTGAAATTTTAGACATTCTAAAGTTTCATATCTTACTAATCTATTGATAAAATCAATAGACAAATGTCCAAGGTTTGATGCCAGATCATTATCAAATGATCTTCATTCTCCTATTGATCTTAAGGTTTAATTTCAGTACTTAGAAATGTTAATGAACCATTCATTAATTTTCTAATGTAGTGGAGTCCACTAGATCTTAGATTACTATCTGAAACATCTCCATCATAACTCTTTATGATAGATTTATTATAGATTTTATGTTTATTTCCAACATTTAGAAATAAACAACGAGTGTATTCTAATATCTAGATCATAGATACATTCTCTAAGACTAAGGGCTCTCCCACTGAAATTATGAAGTCTATCAATCCAACAGAGATTGTTGCAACAATTGCATCAATATCCATGTGGATAACTATAAACCTTAAGATTACATTTTCCAGTCTTCTAAAACATATGCAACCCATTGCAAGTGTTGTAGAAGATTGAGATAAAATTACAAGACTTTATCTTATTCAATAAGCAAGTCAATATCAATGATTTATGTAGATTATTCTGATGCTTTATCCGAGTCCTTCTCTAAGGATTCTAGATAGACTTGATAGTCACACTATCAACACATCAACTTATTGCAGTATTGGCATTCATCCAAGTCTTTGGATGTCATATGGAAGTCACAGAAATATAACCAACTCTTTGACTATACTTCTCATTTGGGTCCAACCCATGCTTCCATTGTGCTCCCTTTATCTATAAACAACCATTGCTTAAGACTAAGGATCTCTTATGTTAAATTTAAAAGAATTCAATGTAAGAGCATTTCAACATTTATGCATGCCTCATTAAATTCATACAATATGAATATTATGAAGCTTCATGAATGACTAGAGTATAGACAGTAGAATGATGACACTCATCATGTCTACATCTATCTAGACTCTTGAAACATTGGTTCAGGTAGGTATTCAAACAATTTGAATACATCATATCTTAAAGAGCTACCATTCTACATGATGCAGAGAATCTTGTCATTCATGGTTAAATGTCAAGAGCACATATGTATGCCAGAACATCTTCTTAGATTTTTTTAAGGATTAATTGACAATTGTGATCATCATCGACATGTCACATCCAAAGTACATCCGACGCGATCAAGTCTATAGAGACATAGAAACCGTAGGGTTGTAGTCCTATTATCTATTTAATTGTCATTCCTTAATATTATGAGGAAACTTGCACATTGCAACCACATACATTATGTGTCCAACTGCAAGTATAATATATGGATCATGATTCCAATCGATGATATTTTACCGGTTATTATTGAGTATAACATTGAGTAGGTTTAATGAAGGATTATCTGAAATAAGAAATTTGCATAAATTTATATATATACACATTTTACTTTGATTTAGGAATTTTTATATCAAAGTTGTCTTGCCTTGTCAATACTGAAAGTTCATTCCCTTAATCACTTTCAATGTAAGAGATATTCTTACCATTATATCTTAGCAAGAGCTGGGATCTCCTTCATTATCTTTGTTGCATCCCAATAATATGAGAACCTACAACTCGGATAAAAAGAAGCAGGAACACATTCCGCCTTGCAAGTCCAACTTGCATCTCTCAATTCGGTCTTTAACACCCGGGCCCACCACCCCTAAGGCAATGTTAACCCGTCATTAATTGAACCAACCGTCAACAGGAATACAACTCGCTATACGCAATCCAATATCGCCCCAATAATATGAGGACCCGATATTGGGGTCACTACGCATACGTCCTTACTCTTTCGAGAGGCGAAGAGCCCGATCCAAATAGATTGTATGCAGGAGCTGTCACTTCGGACATGCATCTCCTACATACAATATCTGGCGACAGAACCCTACGCCTTGACGGGAGACCATGGATGTCACTTATGTGATCTCCCATATCATATTCAAATTTTAATTAATTATCATGAATCACATTCATATAATTAACTCTTCTAAGGGAAATAATAACTCTATTCATAATAGAGTGTCTCAATTGGACATAATCAATTTAGTCATAATAAATTAATTATCAATCCAATTCAATCAACAAACTTGATCTTTTTTACTTGAATATATATGGTAATATCTCAAAATACGTATTAATTCGAATTTTAATAATTAGAAAAATACACCTTGATTTTCTCCGGCATTATACAGTTCCTACTTGTTGTCATGGCCAGTACCGACGAGAGTGGGACGGACCACATACGTTGCAACCCGCAACCCCAATGCTCTCTGACTAGACACCATATCCACATCGGGAAAGCATAATGCCAGATATATCAATTTGTACTTGAGATGGTCATCGGTTTTTCAACCGAAATTATACCATATAGTAATAATCAAAACATTTATGATTATAAGGAAATTTGCTACCCAAATTCCTAATCCTATTCAAGCATCAAGTTTGATAATTGTGTTTCCAATTAAGATTTAGATCATATCTAATCAATTAATTGGTTAAGGCCAAGTCAATTAAGTAAATAATCATCTTCCGATATTTCACAAATATTTTTTCATGATTATTCCACGAAATTAACAATTAATTTCACTAATTGACAATCACTTGGTTCTAGAATAGGACTGCAATTTTAGTAGTGACAACTACTCACTAAAATTAACATATCTCAATCAATTTAAATCCAAATTAGACAAACTCAATTTTCAAAGATTGGTAACTTGATTTAGGACAGAACCCAAGTGATGTTTCACGCATTTCGAGGCGGATCAAAACAGCAATTAGCTCATTAATCATGTTAAGATCTACAGTTCCCGCAACAGTGCATACATGTTCATTAAAACAACCATATCTCGAGCATACGAAATTCGATTTACGCAAACTCAGATCATATGGTTTCCTTATTTAATGGGGAACAAAATCCAAATAAATAATTCGTCCTTAAACATTTAAACATGGCCGAAATTATTGACTAAATAGATCTGCGAAATCAAATGCGATAAAAACTTTCACGACCTTAACGAACCCAAGTCGTCATCGGCTTGCGAATCATATTCGAAACCGTTGATCTAAGGCTCTGATACCACTTGAAGGATATGGTTAGATCCTCAAGCGCATCACGGAAGCGTGATCGTCGTATCGGATATGACGAAGAACGACTAGTCGCACTAGTTGTTCTATGCATCAGAAATTAAAATTTTTTCACGCGACGAAACCACATGATCTAAGAACACTTCTCGGATCATTTCGTCTAAGCCACAAACAAGTATTAGGGTTACCTCTTGAAGCATGGTTGCGATCGAGTCTCTAAACAAAGAGACCTCCTGTCTCAAGTCCGATCCGACGGAGGAGATACTTGCGAGCGCGGAGATGAACTGCGTGCTTCTCGCAATCCATGTTGATGATCCAAGCGGTTGGATCTCCTGATCTCGACACACAAGATCCGACGTCTTCTTCACGAGCAAGGCGCATCGAAGGAGACGGAGATCTACGAGCAAACAATCGGGCAGCATAACGACCACGCTGCGGCGATGGAGAACCTCTCTAGGGCATCCATGGTGGACGACCATGAGAGGGAGAGGGAGAGAAAGAGAGAGATGTGCTTCTCAAGCATTGTGGGTCTATGTAAAGAAGAGCAATGGGGTGCCTCTCCTTTTATAGGGTTTTGGGATCCATGGATCTCAATCCATGGGACAACACAAATCCAATGGTCCTCATTGATTGTGTTTCTTTCAATGGCTTAGATTTTGTTGGAAAAAATCCAACAACAATTAATTTAGTAAAAATCAAATATACAATAAATATAATTTGATTTATATCAAATCAATCTCCATTAGAGAAATAGGAAAGGAGGCAAGCCTCCTTCCATAAGGAGGGTGGACAGCCACCAATTCCTTATGGGAATTGTGGTCATCCACTCTTCCTATATGGAAGGTGGATGTCCTTTTCCTATTACATGAGATTTCATTATCTCATGATTCTCTCCAATATTTGCAACAACTTTTGTTGCAAATTATTTCACAAAAATAAATCCAATTTATTTTGTGAACATTGTAATCATGCCATTGGAAATTTGTGAATCACATTCACAACCCAAAATAAAATGTAAATTACATTTTCAATTTAATGTCCAATGTGAATCCAATTCACATTAACATTTAATTAACAAATGTAAATTACAAACATCGCTCTCTTATACATATTATAAATAACATTTATAATATATTTGATTAATATGGATATTGCTATCCACATTATTCATATCCATGATAATTAAATCATATTTAATCACCTTGGATCTCATTTCTCTTATGTCCAAATAATATGAATCACATTCACATTATTTACATCTTTGATAATTAAATCACATTTAATTATCTTAGACAACTCTCTTTATAATATGAATCAAATTCATATTATTCATGGTAATTAAATCACATTTAATTATCAATTTTCTCTATGCTTGGACACATATATCAACAATAGAATTATCCATGAACTCTTTCAAGGTAATGCGCATTCTCCGCAGATCATGGAGATAAGAACAGGGCGATTGTATTGTTCCACGTATAATGACATGGATATTGAGATCATATCTCAAATCCAGATCGCGGGCCTCCCATAGATGCTTGATTAAATCAAGACCGCAAATCTAATCTTCTTATTGTATCTGAATCACATTCAGATTAATGTCCAACATTTGGACCAAGATTAGATCACTTCTCTACTGAGATGAGTCACTAAAATCCAGACCCGTTTCATCACTCCCTAGGAATGGAAGCGTCATGGTTATATAATCGTTTATGATCACACCAACCTCAGGTATTCCCAATACCTGTACATCCTGCATACTGGAAGACTCAGATTAAACCCGAAGTATTTGATCAACTTTATACTATCTACTTCATGGTTTTATCAGTAAGTTTCTCATTCGATCATTGGGAGTCGGTATCGATCATATACTTTCCAAAAGCATGTAACATACCTAGGTCTTGATCATATACTTTCCAAAAGTATATATCAAACCTACAAATTCAGTCAAGCTTCCAAAGCGAGATGACCGTGCACAGAATTTGATTCTTCCCAATATCTCATGAGTGAGCTCATGTCTTTCGGTTCAGTAAATGAACCTGTATGATCCCTTTGAGAGATCGTATTACTCATATGCCCTTATGTGCACACCAGCGCACCGGTGTATAGACCTTGGTTAGGTCATCAACCTTTTGGTCTGCCAAATGTACATACTTAGACATATAGTAACACATCTGTCTCCGGTCAGAGGATGCGTGCCTATATCATGACAGCATATTATATAGGACTTTGGTTATCTCGATCTAGTTAAGTCAACTCTTTGACCTCACTAATCTGACACCTCCGAATCTCTATTCCTATGCAGAGGACCTACATCAAGAGGTCGGTCAGATATCAACCTTTAAAGATAAGGATTGCCATCTCCTACTCAGCCTGGAGATCATCTCTTAATAATCATTTGACAGTGCTCGATGAGTCCTCAATCTAACTCTTTAGGTATTCATCCAAGTACCGGCCTCTATGATTCAACAGTTGAATCAACAGCTGTATGATCATCAAGATGGCCATGGTTCATAACCCTAATTGTACTAAGGGACCTATTATGCAAATTATTCATTCTTCATTTCAGATTAGGGAATGACATTTGCAATAACATTTATTGCTTAATGGCTCGTCGTGGGCTCGCATTTCCAATAGTTTTCACCAAATTAATTTTAATAAATAATCCAATAATGACAAAATATAAATAAATACTCATTAGATATAAAATGAATTGTTCTACGACATGTAATTTTTGAAATTTAAAGTGATGTGAAATAAAGGTGTAAAGAAATGTTAGAACACGGTGTTCTTAATGCAGTTACAGAAATAAAATTGAATTAATAAACATGCACATGGAATGAGATGCAATTACCAATAAGTTGGAGGTATTTATACAAATTTTCCAGTGAGAGGAAGGCGTTGCACGTGACTCTGGAGCAGGGACCTTTAGTTGATTCCAAGAGAGGGGGGAAGGGGTGATCTGCAAACGACCTCTTCCTCATATACCTTACACATGAGGGGGAAGCTGAGAAAAAGAGTTCTCATGTTGAGGTTGGAGGCCGATGGCGATGCAATGAACTCGACTGGTTAGGATGCAGATGGCGGCGAATGAAGCACGACTGGTGAATGTGAGTGTGCGACTGTCGAGGTAAATGCTCAGAGCAGGCGACTGTCAAGGTTGCATGTGACACACACTCGATGGTGGTGAGGTGTGACAAGAAGGTGTTAGCTTCTGCAGGTAGGGCTGCAAAGGAGAGGCACCGCTACGACGGCATTGGCGCTACGCGGAGGAGGAGCCCACATATAGTGGTCGACGGCTGGTGTAGACCGGTGGCGATGGAGGTCTGCTTGCACTAAGCCTAAGTGAGTCGAAGGCTTCTAGACTATTTATCCTTCTGATGGTGAAGGTGCGGAGCTCGAGGCATGACAGGATGACAAGGGCAAGCAATTCTTGTGGCGACAACGAAGGCAGAACTGTAGGGAGGGCTCGATCAGTGAAGTGGAGACCATGGCTTGAAGGAGCTCGATCGATGGCGCATTGTGGCGCAGATGAATGAGCAGATGATGGCAGAGTCATTGGCGGCTCTGGTGATGCGAAGATCGAGTGGGAGGATACGAACATGGGATGCATGCGGAGGTGCGGCGATAAAGGTGGATAATGGTGAAGTGGATGGTGATGGTGTGAAACTGATGTATGGTGGTAGCGTGTATGGTGGAGGCAGAAATGGAAGGATTAGTGGAGCGACGATGAAGGCGAGTAGTGATGGTGATCGTGAAAAAGAGGAATATCGAAAGGGGAAGAAAGAAGATAAGAGGAAGGAGTCGTATATGGAAGGGGGTTCATCGTAGAATGCCTATGATGCTGGAGCTCGAGCACCGGCATGTTGTTTCTTGAGAGTCGGTAAAGCTCGAACTGAATGACAACTGTAAGTTGTTGTAGAAAAGGAAGAATTTTCCTTTGGATCTCATCTGTAGATGGAGATCGTCATCGCTCGACCTAAGCATTCCTCCGTTGTCACCAAGGGAACCAGTGGGGGCTAGGACTCTCATGGGAATTGGCGGATGAAGAGCAATGGAGGCAAAGAGGTGTCTTATATAGGTGGTTTCAAGGGAGAGTGGGGAACATACACAAGTCATGGGGAATATGGGCACATGGGGTTGCACATGGCCGCACAAGTTGCGTGAGCGTGGGTCATATAGTGAAGAGAGTGAGAGAGTGAGAGAGATGGTACGGGAGAGGAGATGTTAAAGAGATGGGGTGAAGTGGGATGCGGGATGAGATGCGGGTCGAGTGGGGCCGCATGGGTGTGGGTCGTGGGGGATATGGAGTGCAATGCGAGAGAGAGAGAGAGAGGGGAGAAATGCGAGATTGGGAGATGGGTGAGGGAGACGTAGGCCACGTGCAAGGGACTTTTGCGCGTGGGATGGGGAGAGAGAGAAAGAGGGGGGCCTGCCACATGGCATGCGGGGGCGCGACCACATGGGAGGTGAAAAATTAATTAAATAAATTAAACAATAATAATAAAATAATTGAAAATAGGAAATTAAAAATACATAATAAATAAATATATATAGTAATTAAATTAAAATAAAGATAAATAAACTAATGAAAATAAAATTAAATAAAAAGGGTGTGAAATGTGGCAGCTTCATGAGGTGCCACATGTCGCTCTTAGAAAAATTGAAAATTCAACTGAATAAAAAATTTAAAAAAAATAACAAAATGGGTCTAATAAAAAATAATCAACATGAAAGTTGCTCGTCTCAAGGAGATCTACAACTTTCATGAAGAAACAAAATCAAAAGAAGTCATATGTACAGAAAATAATTTTAGGGTACATTATAGGAATAAAGTACCAGATTTTTATCTTTTGCAAAATTTTTTGTCATTTTTAAATAAAATAAAAAAAGTAGATAAAATATGAAAGGAATATTTACCATTTATCTATTTTTGAATTTTTAATAAATAAGAAAACAAATTGATAAATTAAAGGGTATTTTGGTCAATATGTACAATATACAATATGGGCCCAAAACCCAAGTTTCACATACGGACTCCGATTCTTTTGAAATTGGTCTTG
This sequence comes from Ottelia alismoides, assembly GCA_037367405.1. NCBI lineage: Eukaryota > Viridiplantae > Streptophyta > Magnoliopsida > Alismatales > Hydrocharitaceae > Ottelia > Ottelia alismoides. Next base: position 15,099 of record JAZKJV010009420.1, read on the forward strand.
TTTTGAAGGTCTTTGAATGTATATTACTTTAAAGAGAGACGGGGTCCATATGAGAATGTATGAGAGAGATATTCACGTTTTAAGGTTCTTATTTTCAAATTAGGGGTCATGTTTTATTGGTCAATTTTACAAGTTAGTATTTTTTTATATTTTTTTCTTTATCAGTGTTAGTAATATATACACTATAGAGTTGATTTTATTGGATTTGGGGTTAATATAAAATAGATATAGATAAGTGAGTTTGGCTAATATAGAGGTGAATATGTACAAATGAATTTGGCTCCTTATTTAATGCAAATACGAAGGAAAAAATGCAAAAAATTAATTCTAAATGTGTGAATGAGAATAATGCATAATAAATGGAGATATGCATCAAATTACTCGAGGAAAAAGCTATATTTTCAACTTTTAGATTGATGTATCATGGATTCATCAACCCCATATACTTAAACTTTGCTTATCCTCGAGCAACTAAAATGAAATACAAGAGTTAAATGATTTTGGGTTCCATACCAAGGTCATGAACAAAAAGTGTAAATGGAGCTTAACTCGATCTTTGGATTAATAATGTGATGAAACCTTATTGGGATCTGAATTTAAGACCTAATAGTCTTTAAGTTCTACAAGTCTTGTATTCAGGTCGTCTCAACGGTTAGGTCAGAACAAGTCCTCATACGCAAATTCTTATGACTATGAATCTTACTTGTACCGTGTAAGTGAAATATAGCTCTCCGCATAAGAGATGGCAAAGAAACAACCTCCTCTAACAAGGTAACTCTAATTCCCCTATCTAGCAACTCTTTCCTTGAGGAGTGGGGTATTCCTTTCTAAGTTCAAGTGCGACTAGCTCAAGAAGGGGAGGTAGAGAAGAGAATGGACTATGACCAATGTAGTCACATATCCATGGAGCTTGACTAGTGTACCAAAGTCTCCAGTTGCAGGCTTCAATGTTATGAGGATTTGAAGCACATGCCTTGCAAATATACACACTCTGTCATGCATTTTATTTTCAATCAGGCATGTCCAATTTTTTGGAGTCCTCTCTCTTTTTGAACTATATACAAGGTGCAGCATGTACATCAGGAGTTTTTCTTCTTGAGCCAGAAGACTATCCCTCTTTTGAAGCATTATTGTAACCCGCAGCATCTCGTCTTAGACGTCGACGCCACTAGACTAGGTTGATATGCACTACCCTCCCTAAAGGAGGACAGATGTTTCCACCCGTGTGCTACTCCAAGCCAAAGGATTCTACCTCCTCACCACCTCTTCAATGAAGAGCTACATGCATGGTGCTTATCCAAGTTAGGTTAATGTCTAAGAGCATCATGCATGTGCACGGAATATTCTACTTAGACCAATCAAGATAACATGTGAACTTAGACTTGCAGACTCAAAGAATTGTTGCTTGACATGAAAAAAATCTTAACTCCAGTTCCTATAAAGTTCCTCTGAAATTAGGTAGATTTAGGTAAAATCAAATCTATCTTCTACATTTATTCAGAACTTGGTTCAGAACCCACTAACTTTTCACTTAGCATATGCTACATATGCAGATGACATGCTATATAGATGAATGAAGTGCAAAACTCATTTTTTAATGCAAGGATGATATGAAAAAGTAAATAAGAAGCCTTTTATTTTATTGATATTTTTGAGAATAAATCAGTATACCTCCTATTATACAACAAATTTTACAAAAGTATTATTTACAAGAATTTTATAAGTATTATGCAAATTATACAATATACATACTCTACAAGTATACATTTATTTTACAAAAAAGTCCTTTTTTCAATTTTTTTCAATTTTTATCAACCCCGTAATTATAAAAATACGTGAAAGTACAAGCTATGGGTAAAGTATATATGTAATATATACATGCCCCCTATACTTAGAATGTGTTATGTCCTTAGAGTGCGAGAAGCGAAGAAAAATACATAGCTTGTGCTAAGCATAGGAGAGATAAAATAACAAAAGGTATAGAAGTCGATCCGCCCCCTATACTTAGGCTCTGGTAGTCTAAGTGTAGAAGAAGATCAAAAACGAGGCGGGCAAGGTCAACAGGGGAAATGAATGAGTATAGAAACATGATGGGCATCGGTCCCCCCATACTTAGGCTCCGGTAAACCTAAGTCTAGGACAAAAATGAGTGTGGGAATCGATGAGATCTAGAGAATATACAGAGAAGGGAGGGTGTGTATGAGTGAATGAATCTTGATGTTACAACTTCATGGAGAGTAGTCTGATGTATCTTCTCTATGCTCACTCTGTATGAATTTGATGACCTCGACTTGGAGTAACTACTCCATAGAATCTACAAAATACTTCAATAATTGTCCATTCACCACATGAGATTGTGCACCATATGTGAGATTATCTATCTCTACACTTCCATTCATGTGCACTTTCTTGACAACAACGGGACATGTCCATTTAGATTTGAGCTTCCCGTGGAATATCTTTAACCTGGCATTAAACAACCATACATTTTGCCCAGGGACAATATCTTTGCACCTAATGTGATGGTCATGCCATCTCTTTACTTTGTCTTTATAGATTATAATGTTGTTGTATGCCCTATTTCGGATTTTTATGAGCTCGTTCAAGTTCAAGTCTCAACAAAGATTCCCTAGGTAACAACTCCAAATAATTTTCTTAATTGCCCATTCGGATTTGTGAATCAACTCAACGAGCAAATGGCATGGCTTGCCATAAATCATTCTGAATGATGAAGTGTCCAAGGATGTATTGTAGGTTGTCCTATAGGCCCACAGAACTTGGTCCAATAGCTGGGACCAGTTATTCCTATCTGGATGAACCAACTTCTGTAAAATACTCGTCACCTCTCTATTTGAAATCTCTGCCATGTCATTGGTCTGTGGGTGGTAAGGGCTAGTGACTCTGTGCTTAAACCCATAGTCCTTAGCTAAATATCTCACATCCCAATTCATGAAGTGGATACCTACATTTGATATCAAAACTTTTGGCACCCTGAACCTGACAATAATATGATCTTTAACAAACTTACAGACAGTCTAGCTATTTGCAGTTCGGATTGTGATAGCCTCCACCCACCTAGATACATAGTCAACCGCTAACAACATGTACTCTTATCCTTGGCTATTGGGAAAGGGACCCATAAAATCTATGCCCCATGCATCAAAGGCATCGCAAATGATCACAGGTTGCATGGGCATCTCATCTCTCTAAGTAACAGTCCCTCCAATCCTCTGACAAATTGAGCACGACTGAGCAAGATCAAAAGCATCTCTGAATAGGGCCGACCAATATAATCTGCATTGGAGTACCTAATGAATGGTTCTCTTCCCCGAATGGTGTCCTCCAGCCTCAAGAGAATGATAATACGTGAGGACACTCTGGTATTCCTCTTGAGGACTACACCTTCTCCAAACATAATCTGGCCCTTCAAAGAAAAGAAACATATTATCCCAATGGTATCTCCTCGAATCCAACTTCAGTCGGTCAATGTTGCTCCTACTCCAACCTTGGGGAACTTGTTTGGAGACAAGGAAGTTCACCATGTTGGCATACCACAAGAGTGAGTCAATAACATAAATTGACTCATCTGGAAAGGTCTCCCTAATGTGTCCAAAATCAGGAGAATCCTTAAGTTCAATCCGAGAAAGTTGGTCAACCACAACATTCTTCACTCCATATTTATCTTTTATAATGGAGGAGCAAAATCCACTTAAAAAGATGCACCTTCACGTACTTCTTTTCCATTAAATATTGAATGGTTGTGTGATTATTGTAGATTGTCACCTTAGAGCCCAAAACATGCGACCTGAACTTCTTGAGGGCCCACACTATAGCAAGCATTTCCTTTTCAGTCATGGTGTAATTCTTCTGTGTAGGGTCTAATACTTTGCTCGCGTAGTAGATCTCAAACGAGATCCCCTCTCGTCGTTGTCCCAACACAGTTTCTAGAGCGAAATCTGAAGCGCCAGTCATGATCTCAAAGGAAAGAGACCAACCAGGAGCTTGTAGGATAGGAGAGGCACAAATCTTCATCTTCAAGAGCTCAAAGGCCTCCAAACACTTGTGATCTACAACGAACTTTGTGTCTTTCCCTAAGAGCTCGGTCAATGGACCGGCAATCTTCGGAAAAATCCTGAATATATCTCCTATAAAATCCAACATGCCCCATAAATGATTGCACTGACTTCATGTTGGTATGTGGATCGAGTTTCTTGTTCACCTCTACCTGGCAGGAATAACCTCCACTCTCCTTTTTGAGATGACCTGCCCCAACATGATACCCTCTGTCACCATAAAGTGACTCTTTTACCAGGAGAATATAATATTCAGCTCCCTACACCACTTGAGGACCCAGTCAAATGCGCAAAACATGTATCAAAGGAAACACCATGAACCTAGAAGTCATCAATGAATACTTACAGGAAATCTTCCACCAACTAGGCAAATACGACAATCATGCACCGTTGAAAAGTGCCAGGGACATTACTAAGATTGAATGGCATGTGCCTGAAAGCGTAAGTGCCGAATGTACATGTGAATGTGGCCTTTTCCTGGTCCTCAGTGGTTATGGCTACCTGGTTGTAGCCTGAGTACATGTCAAGAAAATATAAGAATGCTTTCCCTATGAGTCTTTCTAAGATCTAATTGAAGAATGGCAAGGGAAAGTAGTCTTTCTTGGTCGCGTCATTCAGGCGATTGTAGTCAACACAGATGCGTCACGACATTGGTACTCATGTCATGATCTCTACCCCCCCCCCCTCTTATTGGTGACCATCTGAATTCCTGACTTTTCGGGACAACATGAAGTGGGGCCACCAACTTGGAGTTTGAAATAGGGTATATAAACCCTGCTTTGAACCATTTATCTATCTCACTCTTCACTATTTCTCGTAGATTAGGGTTAAGTCTCCTCTGGAACTCATGGGAAGATCTCACATTATCCTCAGTAAAAATGTGGTGTGAGCAGAGAGGGTTTGATCCCCACGAGATGCGACATTGTCCAGCCTATTGCTTTGTGGTTCCTCTCTAAGACATGTAACAACCTAGACTCCTATTCTAAGGTCAAGTCCGATCCAATGATAACATGATATCTCTCTTTGGATCCCGCAAGAAAGGCATACTTTAGTGTAAGAGGAAGGGACTTCAATTGTAGCAATGTGGTGTAATCAAGTAGATCGGGCAAAATTGAATCTGAATCCAGATGTGTGTCGCATGGTAGTGGGATAAGATGTAAAGTACTCGCTACCAACTCAGAAATTGGGGAGTCAGATCACCAAAGAAATGCGGTAATTCGGCTAAAGCCACATCCGACTAATCATCTATGTCCCATGATTGTTTCGAGGGAGATGAAATGGACAGATCATGATGGATCTCCATGTCATCATGGGAATAGGTGGATGCATCTCTCACAAGGTCAGGAAACACCTTGCAAACTACATCATGCTCTATATCCTTTCTAGATGAAAGGGTCTTGCTTTGACCTAATGGAACATGTCTCCAAATACCAATGATGTTGATCATTCTGCAATCTGCATTTGAATATGAGTACTCGGTACTACTTTATGAATCGAGTCGCTGCCATTTCACCTACTTCATCTAAAGGTTCATCTATCCAATCGTAGAGCGAAACTTCATCATTCTCGTACCATAGTTGAAAGTTTTGCCTGCAGTCCTCAGGAAGGGTCGCCCGAGAATGATCTGAGATTCTATCCAATGATTAGGGGTATCCATGTCTAAAACTGTGAAGTCAACCTTATAGTCCTGTCCCTCAATTGAGATAACAATGTTCTTCACCTCTCTCTTAGTCTTTTCATTGAACGATCAACGAATTGGAGTAGAGCTCTAGATTTGCGAAGTGGTCCTAACTCCAATTTTTGATATAATGTGAAGGAGAGTAAGTTGATTGAAGAACCATTATCTAGAATAGTGCGTGCAAATGCAATGTCATCGATACGAGTCTCCACGTAGTGGGCACTCATGTCTCTTTTCTTCCTTGGTAGTTGTCGATTCTTGAGATAATAGGTTGTGGCAACTGGCAAGACATGTGTTTTCACACATTGGTTCGATTTCCTCCTGCTAACCCTAGTAGGTGTGCATCTCACCTTAAGGTATTTTTGGAATGCAGTATGATTAGCCACGTACTTATCTAATGACACTTTGACTGTGATATTCTCTTTACAAAACCGTGCCATATCGGGGTCATCCTTCTGAATCTTTCTGTTGCACTTTCCTCTCATAAGAGCACTACGAAAAGGGATTGGAGAAAGGGAAATAGATGATGAAGAATCTGAATCATGAAATGAAAGATCTTTCTTGGATTTAACTGAAATAGAGTTCTTCACACATAAATCTTTTTGATGCAACATGGGATCGAAATTAAATTATCTACTAAAGGTTGTGGAAAAGAAGATGCAGTGGTATCTACCTGATGAATCTCGTATTCATCATGCTAAAATTGATCATTTAGGCTCTTTCCCCCATCATCCACTTTTAATTAATCATTAATAGAGCATTATTAGCCATCATGCATGTGTAAACAATTTCTGCATTTCATCATGCATAAATTGCATTTAAAATCCCATGTGTAAATTAGCCCAAAAAGCCGCTAACTTCTCATATTTTTAATTAATTCATCTTAACTCCGATTAACCCAAAACCACCTCCATTGTGTAGATATTACTAACTTTATTAAATAAAAAATATAAAAAAAAATTACTAATCCCAATAAGTGTCAAATAATCCTAAAGTCAAATTTCACATTTGACAGACTAAAATGAGCATATCTCCCACATACAGTGTCCGATTTTGGTTTACTCACTTTTAAAGTACTCCATTTTCAAATAACGTTGAAACAAGACCAATTTCATAAAATTCGGAGCTCATATGTGAAAGTTGGGTTTTGGGCCTCTTTTGCGCATTTTAACTTTTTGCTAATTTTGACCTGAGTTTTTATGTACTTAATTAACTCTTTTAAGTTTATTTCGTTTTCATTTGTGTTCTTTGATGAAAGTTTTATTAAGAGACATGAAAATCCAAATCCATATCTAAACTGAGATCATGGAAACTGACCAAGTCCAAGTGTCCGTTGTCGGTCTGTACAAAAGTTGTGTGTTTCTAACTTCTAATTTATTTTCCTATTTTCTTATTTATTAAAAATCCAAAAAAATTAGATTAGCGTGTAAATAATTTTCTTGTATTTTATCGTATTTTTTATAATTTGTATCCCATCTAAAACTACTAAAAAAATACAAAATCCCAAAAAGTCGGTTTTCTATACACATGGAGAACCGCCAAAAATACCACTTCTCACAGATGATCTCTTTTGCTCATGGATCCTTCATGAAAGTTGTAGATCTCGTCGAGACGAACAACTTTTATGAAGAAAATTTTTCGATCCGAGGTCATCTTCTATCTCTTTTCCCCCTCCAAAAATATGAAATTTTTTGGTGCCACGTGGCAGCTCCAGGGCGTGCCACGTGGCACCCCACCTGCTGCGTCTCTCTCCAGGCGCATGTGACACGCACGTGCTGCCTTCTCCTCCCGCGCGGCACGTGCTGACCCTCCTCCTTCCTTGCGCCAACGCCCCTCCCTCCTCGTAACGCCCGCCGCCACCACCCATCTCCGGCCGTTACGACAGCAGCCTCTCCCTCGCGCGTAGCGCTCCCCTTCCTCCTCCTATAAAGTTGCAGCACCTTCAGCTCCTCCAGCGATCCGCCATTAGAGTAGCTCCGACCACCAAGCTTCTATCCTCTGCCGGTGACAGCACCAGAGGCGTGCCTTGAGGAGACGACGGCCATTAGCGTCTTCGGCGAGATCCAAAGCTCTACGAGCTTTGCTGCAGACGCCCTGTGCCTCTGCACAGCTTCACGGAGGATCGCCACTCCGTTCGAGGTGTCAATCGACCAAGGAGCTCAGCAGCTTCAGGCCAAACCCCAGGCGAACTTCTTCTTCTTCGCTTCATCCCTGCCCCGTCGATTTGCCTAACCTCCTTGCAGGTTCTCCGATAGCCGCCAAACCCCTTGGCTGCGTCAGCTCGCAGCCGACGGCCGCCCTAGCCATCGTCTTCGGCCATCACTTCACCGCACCTCCGCCAACGCCTACGCGCCTCGCCATCGCCTACGCGCCTCGCCCCGCCACACGGCGTGCCACCCTCCGGTCGTGTGTCAACTGGCTGAGGGTGCTCCGCCTCGCCCACTACCTCGGCGGCACCTCCTTCCCCACTGCGCCCTTCGCCGCTCGGCCGTGTGTCGGTCGAGCTCCGCCGAGCCCCCAGCGCCGCGCTCGCCACCCATCGCCGCCTGGGCCGCGTCGCCACCACCTTCCTCAGGCCTCCGTCGGTCGTGTGTCGACCGGCCGAGGCTTCGTCGTCTCTTCGCCCTCCCTCCTCCACGACTCAGTCTCCACCGCCTCCTCCGCTGCGCGGGGGCGCCGCCCAAGTCCAGCCAGGAGCAGTTGCCATCGGATCGGGCTACTAGCCCTTGATCCGACGGTCATCAAGCCGCCACGTGACCCCTTCCCGGGCCTGGGCTCTAGCCTAGAGGCTCGGGGCTCCCCGAAGCAGCACCAGTCGCCGCGTTGAGGCTCGGACCATCCGAGCCTCAGCCTCGGTCCGAGCCTCCCGCTTCCCCCTCCTAACCTAAGGCGCAGACGCCCAAGCCTCCATGCCCGGGCCCGAACCAGAGGCTCGGCCACCCGAGCCTCAGGTTCCACCACCGAGCCTCCCGAGCGCACGTGCCATGTACGTGCGCTGTGGGTAAATTACAAAGACCCCCCTGCAACTTTCAGAAATTGCAGAAATACCCCCGCTTGGGGTAAATTACACAGGGACCCTTCCGACTTTTTGAAATTACAGATAAGCCCCTCCAGGGATCTTTTTGAAAAGAAAACTTTATTTTAATTACATTTTAGTCCCTGAAACTTCATTTTATCATATCTTTGTCATATGGACTCCGATTTTAGCATATAATATGTCGTTTCGAAGCTAATTCCGTGCCCTATCTCTTAGCATAGTTTGTGATCAGATCTGAGGGTGTTTGTTATCAATTATTATTTGAGGATCATCATAGACTTTTGCAGGCTAATGTTTGACATGTTGATGCTCGGGAATTTAACGATATCTTATGCAGGAGTTCGGTTGGGGATATTAATCTGATTAAATCTTAGTTGATTATTCTTAATTTCTCTGGGGATTAATTTAGATCGACTCCTCCCAGAATATTCGTAGCTATTCGAGGACTTGAATCGGAGGCATTTGAAGACCGGATATTTTGCTTCAAATATTTATGAGCATAAATTTATTAACTTGAAGCATTATGTCAGTTCCATTTTGATTTGTGATTACTTTCGTGAAACTATTGATCATATTTTTGAAGGAATTAACACGTTTAAATTCACAGATCCTGGGCTTAATCTCCTTTGCTTATTTTCTTCGCATTTGTATTATATTTTCCCACACAGAAATTAATCGAGCATTAATTAATTATTTAATTTGATTTAAAAAACCACGCAACTAAAAATCATTGTTCCCTGTGTTCGACCTTGGTAAACTTGCCAAGTAAAATACTCCACAACATTCATAGATTGTGGTATTTTGACGACCGAAATCCGCCTCCTATACTACAATTATCGACTATTAAAGAGGTAGATTTCGCGCTCATCAAATGGCGCCGTTGCCGGGGAACGGTGAATTTTTAGGGTTTTGAATCATTTTTTATAATTAATTTTTGTAAAATTAATTTTTGTGTCATTTTTTTTCTTTTCTGCATTTAATTTTGCATTTCTCTCTTACTTCTGCTACTAACCGCAAATTCTCTCTTCGTAGACTTCTGGGAGCTGGATTTTGATATTAAATCAAGGATCTGCGATGAAGACTGAATTTTAATTTTGTGAGAAAGAGTTAGCATAGATTTTATTTTCTGCAATATTCTCAGGGTCCCTCTCTTTGAACCCTTGTAATAATTTCAGACTAAACATTTTGTGGTGTGTCGGGTTTGTTTCAACCCCTTCTGTGTGGTTGGGATCCGACTTGAGTGGCGTAGGACTTAGGCACATATACGCTTACCTTTCTATCATTTATTGTGCTCGTAATTCTTAGGCCACACTAGCACTAATTAAATGCACTATAGATCGTTCAACATTAGCCAAAAATTTCAATCAGTTCTTCCCGCTAATAGAACTATCTGTTTAGGGCATTTTTCATCTGTGCATATCATTTAGTGTAAATTTTAAATTCCTTGTCTTGCATCCCGCATGAAGAACGTGAGGATTCACTTTAAGTCCTTCTCTTAAGCATGCATCATTGATTTACGTTTGCATCGGCTTTTTCGATTCCCCTTTCTCAAAGTTTTACAACTTAGGATTTAAAGGAATTGAGACTGTTCGATAGGCGTGAATTTTTGTGCTCACATAAACTACAGCGATAACCTTAACTTAAAACTAGGACTGCTAATCAAGGTGACTGTGAATAAACTGATCTAAAATTAACCTGTGTCTGGTGGAGAGAAACCCACTCATTGTTTGTAAGGATTAGAACGCACAATTGGATAGAGCCAAAACTGAGAAATTTCACAAAGACTGCTGTTTTTAAAAACAATTAGCTACTTTTCAGTGAGGGTCTCGGGTAGCCGTTTTACGGTCCGACTTCCCTTAGCAGAGTGGGTGGTTTAGAGGATACCGCAGAAGGCACCGTCCTCAAGTAACACGGGTAGCCGTTTAAACGGTCCGTACTTCCACCTATACTGGCTGAGAGTAGATGCAACTAGTTGTACGAACTCGGGACAGTCTTTGAGAAATATTTCAGTACCTAACAGCTCCGCTTAATCTGCAAGATTGTTTTGCCATTAAATTAAAATGGAAAAGATAAGCGGCCGAACCCTAACGTGCCTTCACCATTGTTGAGTGGGTGAATCAACGTGTTTGTTTTGTGTTTGATTTGTGTGCGTCAAATACCTTGCAATTGCAAGCAAATCGAGGTTCATTGATCATTCCATCCCTCTTGACAAGATGTCGGCACAGTGGTCTTCTTTGCCGATCTCCAGGACCATGTCCCGATATTCTTCTTCCCCTCAGCCATCATTCTCTTCCCGCCCATACATCCCACCCTATGACCACACTTCTTCTTGGAATAGTCCTCTCTCACATTCTGACAATTTTATGGACACGAGAGAGAGACCAGAATCGAGGATAAACAATAGAGTGACCGATATTGATAGAAGAACACAATTTCCAGTCACTAGGATCTCACAGCATCTTGAACCATCCTCTACTCAGGATGACTATCCTCTTGAGTATAATCATTTTTCCTTCGACAATCCACGAGAAAACCAAAGTCAAGGAGCTACAACTCATGACCAGACCATAATGTTTATGAACAATCAACAATCTACTCGAGGTTACATGCCAGAATTACGACACATGGAGACTGATTATTCAATCACTAGTCATGAGATGTTTGAGGATGAGATTGCTCGGATTAATCATAGAGCAGACACTTTAACTATGAGAATATATGATCTCATCCAGTCAATGCAAAATTCAGAAGAAGTGAGGCCACCACCATGCGGACCACTGGATCATCACAATCAGACACAACCACTGACCTCTGACCCCCCGACTGACCATATTACAGAAAATACCAAAAAAATGGAAAATTTTGAAAATTCAAAAAAATTGGACAATTCTGAAATCGAAGCATTTTGCAAGAGTCTGATCTTAGAGCTTCCATTGATCAAAGCCATAGAATATGTGCCCGATCTTAAGAGATTTGTGAAGAGTCGACTGAACCCCAATAAGACGGGCAAGAAATGATCCAGGGCTGAATTTCATGTCATATCTATGGCTAGTTCTTTAGTGATGAATCATAAACTCAAAAGCCGCAAAGTCAAGCGATTGACTCGGGTCACATGTGAAATCGAGGATTCTATATTTACTCATGTTCGGTTGGACGACGAAACCACATTAAACATCCTCCCGAAGTCCGTCTTTAATCAACTTAAATTCGGACAACTCAAAAAGACTAGGGTGATCGTTCAATTACCTGATCGATTTATCAAAAGACCGCGAGGGATCGTTTCTGTCGTCGTAAATTTCCGAGGTAAAGAACATAAGATGGACTTTATTGTCCTTGACATTGAGCACCCCGGAAGAATGTCTGAGTCTCCTATTATTTTAGGAAAGCCGTTCTTAGCCTCCGCTAAGGCGATCGTCGATTGCGAGACTCAGGAAATCAAGTTCCCAAACTCAGACCACAATGAACACGACCCCAATGACACATCCGGCTCTGAGGAAAACCAACTTGAAACCAACAGTTATGATCAGGATATTTCACACTATCAGACATCTCCGCATGACACACTGATAAAAACACTAGGAGAGTCACCCAAAAGACTGACTGTTGGACAAACTTCAGATTCTCACCACCCTATCACTGCTCCTAGGAAAATTCAAGATTTTGGAGCTTCTGAAGAATTGGACCATATTTTTGAAGATCACCACGATTATTTGAGTGGTCCAATCTTTGAGTCGGCAGTAATTCATGAGATACATGAACCATATAAGGAACCGACTTTGGAAACATCCGATGTCACCAAAATTCACGATCATCCGGAAGTGACATCAATACCCTCGGCCATAAACCACAAAATCACCAGGAACAATCACCTTCGACCGAAGCAGTGCATGACCCTTCAAGAATTGGTCGACTTCTATGGAGATTCATCTGATGAGGAACTCACAAATGCCACATCGGTTACTCAAGACAGGGAGATGAAGACTGTCCAACTTCCTCCCAATAATTCCCAAGGAAACAAACCGACCAAGAAAGTCACCTTTGACCTTAGACACCATGTAATTTATGAAGAGTCCTCGTCCGGTCCTGATGTGGTCCATCAGATAAGTACAATAGGTGCAGCTTTGACCCATGGGTACTTACCTCTGATCGATAAAAGTTGGAGATCCTCTGCAGACGACTACTATTCTCCTGAGGACGACTCCGACGATGGCTGGTCTTCTTCATCGGTCCCCTCTTCATCATACTCCACATCTCCATACTATCTCCCTCCACACTCCCGCAATAAGGTCCGTCGCAAACCTCCTTGATCTTGTACATCTGCAAATCTACCCGGTTCCCCATCTGTATTTATTCGATTATACTTAGGCTAACCTGAGCCTAAGTATAGGGGGACCGCTTCCATTGTTTATACTTCACTTCTCTTCTTTTGTTTTTGATCCTTCTTTACTTCGTACGAGCTATGTCTACATTTCACTTTGTGCCATGAGGACATAGCACAAGCTAAGTATAGGGGGGTATGTTTGTATATATTTTATCTACTTTATCCATAGCTCGTACTTTAATCGTTTTTATCTAACATCGGGGATGGGTACAAGTAGTGTGTATTATCCGCTTTTCAAAAAAAACAAAAAAAAACAACAACAACCCCCCCCCCCAAAACTTTTTTGCAAAAAAATCCTTTTTGCATAAAAAAACTCATGATCTTGCATTTCATCAAGCATTTCATGCATTCCTTGGTCGATATATTCCCGACACATTCACTATCACTCAAGGCTTGAGGATTTTTGAGGACACTTGATTTCTGAAATCTTGAGATTCTGAGTTAGCCTGCCTTAGTCATTAGGGTTTTTTAGAACTTAATAATCCACACTTCCCTAGTTTGAAAGATTTGAGCGCTATATTGCACTCTTCATCTCCACCATTCAAAAAGAATATGATCAGCACAATCACTCCCACAACTGCATGATTGATGAGATGAGTTGAGATATCACTTAAGGAACTAGGACTAGAGATTTGAGTTTAGACCCGATCTGATGATATTCGAGGATGGGATAAAGTTACTAAAGGCTTCAGAAAACCTGAGTGTCAGCAAAACACTAGCCAGTATGTGAATACGATTCATATGCTATCTTTTTGATATTGACCTAAGTGCCAGGGTGTGATGAAACTTAAGGAAAATTGTTGATCAATGTGCGCTATTTTTTTGGTAAAAGCAGTGGAGATAGCCAACAAAAGAAAAGAAAAAGAAATATTAAAGAAAAGCTCTATCATCCAAAGTCAAATTCCAAATGAGATTCCACCAATGGCAAGCGCTCCCAAACATTTTCAAAGTGTCCACTTGGACCAAGCGCTAATTAGGACCAAGGAGTCGGGCTGACACCATAAAAGGGCTCTGCATCGTAAGCGATACAAGTATGGGTGTCGAAGGTATCTTAGATATGTTGGAAATGCGAGCCCACAGCGAGCCATTATGCAATAAATGTTATTGCACATATCATTCCCTGATCTGAAATGAAGAATGAATAATTTGTATAATAGGTCCCTTAGTACAATTAGGGTTATGTACCATGGCCATCTTGATGATCATACAGCTGTTGATTCAACTATTGAATCATAGAGGCTGGTGCTTGGATGAATATCTAAAGAGTTAGATTGAGGACTCATCAAGCACCGTCAAATGATTGTTAAGAGATGATCTCCAGCCTGAGTAGGAGATGGCAATCCTTATCTCTTTAGGCTGATATCTGACCGACCTCTTGATGCAGGTCCTCTGCATAGGAATAGGGATTTGGAGGTGTCAGATTAGTTAGGTCAAAGAGTTGACTTAACGAGATCGAGATAACCAAAGTCCTATATCGTATGTTGTCATGATATAGGCACGCATCCTCTGACCGGAGACAGATGTGTTACTATATGTCTGAGTGTGTACATTTGGCAGACCAATAGGTTGATGACCTAATCAAGGTCTATACACCGGCGCGCTGGTGTGCATATAAGGGCATATGAGTACGATCTCTCAAAGGGATCATACAGGTTCAGTTACTGAACCGGAAGACATGAGCTCACTCATGAGATATTGGGAAGAATCAAATTCCATGCGCATGGTCGTCTCGCTTTGGAAGCTTGACTGAATTTGTAGGTTTGATATATACTTTTAGTATATGATCAAGACCTAGGTATGATATACGCTTTTGGAAAGTGTATGATCGATACCAACTCCCAATGATCGAATGAGAAACTTACTGATAAAACCATGAAGTAGACAGTATAAAGTTGATCCGATACTTCGGGTTTAGTCTGAGTCTTCCAGTATGCAGGATGTACAGGTATTGAGAATACCTGAGGGTGATTTGATCATAAACGGTTGTATAACCATGACGCTTCCATTCCTAGGGAGTGATGAAACGGGTCTGGATTTTAGTGACTCCTCTCAGTAGAGAAGTGATCTGATCTTGGTCCAAGTGTTGGACATTGATCTGAATATGATTCAGATACAATGAGAAGATTAGATTTACGGTCTTGATTTAATCAAGCATCTATGGGAGGCCCGCGATCTGGATTTGAGATATGATCTCAATATCCATGTCACTATACGTGGAACAATACAATCGCCCTGTCCTTATCTCCAAGTATATGCGGAGAGATTGCATTATTCTTGAAGGGTTCGGGAATAATTCCATGAGATCTAAGCAATTAAGAGATCATGATTAAATGTGATTTAATCATCTTAATGTATGAAGAAATTATCCAATATAATTAAATGTGATTTAATTATCATGGATAAGAATAATGTTGATAGAAATATCCAATTATTCATAATATATTATAAATGTGATTTATAATGTATTAGAGAGAGCTAATTATAATTTATATGTGTTGATTAATTATTATGTGTATTGGATACACATTGTGTAATTAATTAACAATATGAATTATATGTTGTTTTGGGTTGTGAATGTGATTCACAATTTTTTCCATGGCAAGAATGCAATATTCTCAAAGATAATTGTGAATTATTTTTGAAGAATAAAACCCAATAAATTTGTTGCAAATATATAAAAGAGATTCCAAGGAGATATGCAATCTCATGGATTTCCATGAGATTGCAATCTCCATGCAATCTCAAGGGGCGGCACAACATTCCTATAAGGAATGTGTGGTCGTCCCCTTGGAAGGTACATGGAGATGAAATCTCCATGTATCTTCTCTCCTTATTTGTTGGGTTGATTTAGGAATAAATTATATTTGATTTTGTCAAATATATTTTGACCTAAATTTGTTGCTTTTGACAACAACAATCTTGGCCATTGGATTGACACAAATCAATCTCACCCATTGATTTTATGTGTCCCATGGATTGAGATCCATGGATCCCAAAACCCTATAAATAGAGAGGCATACTATGCTCTATAATTACTTGCAATATTGGAGCTCTCTCTCTCCCTCATTTCTTCATACACGCCAGCCCTCTCTCCCTCTCTTTTTGGTGGCCGTCCACCATATCCTAGAGAAGGGAATCGTCGTCGCCATCGCCACCGCGCTGCCGCTTCGACGTTCTTCGCTTTCTCCGTCTTCTTGGTGTGCTACGCCCACGAAGGAGACTTTAGATCTCGTGTGACGAGATCAGGAGCAACCACGCTTGGATCAACTTCTTGGATTGCGAGGACAACGCGGTTCATCCCCGCGCTCGCAAGCAGTCTCGCCGACGATCGGACTTGAGACAGGAGGTCTCTTCTCTTAGAGACTCAATCAACCATGCTTCAAGAGGTATTACATTATACTTGTTGTGGTTATAGATGAAACGATCTGAGAATGGTTCTCGGATCATGTGGTTTCATCGAATAAAATTTTTTAAATTCCGCTGCACCGAACAACTAGTGTGACTAGTCGTTCTTCGTCATATTCGATACGACGATCACGCTTCTGTGATGTGCTTGAGGATAATTTCATATCCTTCAAGTGGTATCAGAGCCAGGTTGACGGTTTCGAATATGATTCGAAAAACCGAGGACGACTTGGGTTCGTTAAGGTCGCGAAAATTTTTCATCGCATTTGATTTCGCAGATCTGTTTAGTAAATAAATTCGGCACTGTTTAAATTGTTTAAATACGAATTTAATACTTGAATTTTGTTCCCCATTAAATAAGTAAACCATAGGAACTGAGTTTGCGTAAATCGGATTTCGTATGCTCAAGTTATGGTTGTTTTAATGGACATGTATGCACTGTTGCGGGAACAGTAGATTTTAACATGATTAAAGAGTTAATTACTGTTATCATCTGCCTCGAAATGCGTGCAAATCCACTTAGGTTCTGTCTTAAATCAAGTTAGCAATCTATGAAAATTGAGTTTTCTTAATTTGGATTTAAATTGATTGAGATATGTTAATTTTAGTGAGTAGGGGTCCTTACTGAAATTACATTCCTAATCTAGAACCAAGTGATTGTCAATTAGTGAAATTAATTATTAATTTCGTGAAATAATCTTGAAAAATATTTGTGAAATATTGAAATATGATTATTTGCCTAATTGACTTGGCCCCAACCAATTAATTGATTAAGATGTGATCTAAATCATAATTGGAAACCACAATCTTTCAAACTTGATGCTTGAATAGGATTTGGGAATTTGTCTAGCAAGTTTCCTTATAATAAAAAATGTTTTGATTATTACTATATGGTACAATTTCGGTTGAAGAACCGATGATCATCTCAAGTACAAATTAATCAATTTGGCATTATCCTTTCCCGAGGCGGATATGGTGCCTAGTCGGAGAGCATTGGGGTTGCGGGTTGCAACATATGTGGTCCGTCCCACTCTCTTCGGTACTGGCCATGACAGCGGGTAGGGTCGGGATAATGTCCGAGGGACTAAGATGTATTTTTCTAATTATTAAAATTCGAATTAATACGTATTTTGAGATATTACCATATATATTCAAGTAAAATAATCAAGTTTGATTGATTGAATTGGATTGATAATTAATTTAATATGATTAAGTTGATTATGTCCAATTGAAATACTCTAATATGATTAGAGTTAATAATTCCCTTGGAAGAATTAATTATGTGAATGTGATTCACGATAATTAATTAAAATTTGAATATGAGGTGAAGGATCACATAAGTGACATCCATGGTCTCCCGTCAAGGCGAAGGGTTCCGTCGCCAGGGATTGTATGTGGGAGACGCCTGTCCGAAGTGACAGCTCCTGTATGCAAGCGCATCTAGATCGGGCTCTTTGCTTCTCGAAAGAGTAAGGCCGTATACGTAGTGACCCCAATATCGGATCCTTATATTATTGGGGCAATATTGGATTGCGTATAGCGAGTACTATTCCTGTTGACGGTTAGTTCAATTAACGACGGGTCAACATCACCTTAGGGGTGCTGGGCCTGGGTGTTAAAGACCGAATTGGGAAATGCAAGTTGGACTTACAAAGCGGAATGTGTTCCCGCTTCTTTTATCCGAGTTGCAGATTCTCATATTATTGGGATGTAACAAAGATAAGGAAGGAGATCCCATATCTTGTTGAGATATAATGGTAAGTATATCTCTTACATTGAAAGTGATTAAGGGAATGAACTTTCAATGTTGACAAGGCAAGACAACTTTGATATAAAAATCCTAAATCAAAGTAAAATATATATATTTATATATTTATGCAAATTTCTTATTTCCGATAATCCTTCATTAAAACCCACTCAATGATATACTCAATAATAACCAGTGAAATATCTTGGATTGGACTCAATGATCTAGATATTGTACTTGCAATTGAACACATAATGTATGTGGTTGCAATGTGCAAGTTTCCTCATAATAATGAGGAATGACAATTAAATAGATAATAGGACTACAACCTTAGGGTTTGTATGTCTCTATAGTCTTGATCTCATCGAATGTACTTTGGAAGTATCATGTCGATGATGATCGCAATTGTCAAATAAAGATATTATGGCATGCATATGTGCTCTTGACATTTAATCATGAGTAACATGGTTCTCTGCATCATGCAGAATGGTAGCTCTATAAGAGATGATGTATTCAAAATGTTTGAATACCTACCTGAACCAATGTTTTAAGAGTTTAAATGGATGTAGATGATGAGTGTCATCATTCTACTGTTTATACTCTAGTTATTCATGAAGCTTCATAATATTCATATTGTATGAATTTAAGGAAGCATGTATAAATGTTGAAAAACTCTTACTTTGAATTCTTTTGAATTTAAAATAAGAGATCCTCTGTCCTGAGCAATGGTTGCTCATAGATAAAGGGAGCGTAGTGGAAGCATGGGTTGGACCCAAGAAAGAAGGAAAGTCAAAGAGTTGACTGGACTTCTATGACTTACATATGACATCTAAAGAGTTGGATGAATGCCAATACTGCAATAAGTTGATGTGTTGATAGTATAACTATCAAGTCTGTCTAGAATCCTTAGAAAAGGACTCGGATGGAGCATCAAGAATAATCTACATAAATCATTGATATTGACTTACTTATTGACTAAGATAAAGTCAAATAATTGTATCTCGATCTTCTGATGACATTTGCAATGGGTTGCATATGCTTTAGAAGACTAGAAAATTTGATCTTAAGGTTTATAGTTATCCACATGGACATTAATGCAATTGTTGTAACAATCTCTGTTGGATTGATGGACTTGTTAATTTTAGTGGGAGAGCCCTTAGTCTTAGAGAATGTCTCTATGACCTAGATATAAGAATACACTCATTGTTTGTTTCTAAATGTTGGAAATAAACATGAATTCTGGAATGGACCTATCATAAAGAGTTATGATGAAGATATTTCAGAAAGTAATCTAAAATCTAGTGGACTCCACTAAATTAGAAAATTAATGAATGGTTCATTAACATTTCTAAATACTGAAATTAAACCTTAAGATCAATAGGAGGATGAAGATCATTTGACAATGATCTAGCATCGAGCCTTGGACATTTGTCTATTGATTTGATCAATAGAATAGTAAGAAATGAAACTTTAGAATGTCTAAAATTTCAAAACTTACATACTTATGAATATTGTATTCAAAGTAAAATGTCCTATACACCCTTCTTAGAGAAAGGTGTAAGATGCCAAGGTATTCAGAATCTCATGCATATTGATGTATGTAGATCGTCTATATCATACTAAACATTATGGATATGTGATATCTGTTGATGATGATATGAGATTTCTTCTCTTCACCTAAGAAACCTTTGAAATGTTCAAAGATTTCATTATTTTTGGTTTAGAACCAAAGTTTGAAGGAAGATAAAATGAATTTGATCTAATTTAGGTAGCAAGTACCTACTAGACAAATTCGAAGAATATCTTATGGAGATATGAATATCATTTCTATCTCAATCCTCCTAACACACCTTAACTCAATAGAGTTATAGGGAGATACAATTAGATCATGTGTTACATGATCCTATCAATGATGAATTTTAGCATAATTATCCCCTAGTTTCCAGGTATATATGTGTAGTGGAGACTACAATGTATATCCTTAATAAGGTTCCATGTATGTTGGAATCTAGCACTTGAAAGTGCCGCTTCATTAGGAAAATAAAGGATGGTATTGGATACCTACTTTATGACCTTGAGATTCTAAGTATCTCATCTCTGAGAATATGATTCTTAGAGGTTGAGACTCTTGAGAATCAAGATGAAAATGAAGTGTAGCAACTCATTTAATCTTGAGAAAATAATGAGGCTCCTGAAATTGGAAACTTAAAGGATAATTAAAGATGAAACACTAATACCTCTTCAAATTAGTTTGAGGATGGATT
This sequence comes from Ottelia alismoides, assembly GCA_037367405.1. NCBI lineage: Eukaryota > Viridiplantae > Streptophyta > Magnoliopsida > Alismatales > Hydrocharitaceae > Ottelia > Ottelia alismoides. The sequence continues at coordinate 35,684 of JAZKJV010009420.1, forward strand.
CCATGTGTCAGAGAAATCTAACAATGATTTTTTAACTTCATGTGATGAAGCTTCTGAAGATCATAGCATGGATAGATGGATGTTATCAATAAAAGTCTAATGTAGACTTCATATACAAGTGTCGTATATGGACCCTCGAGGATCCACCTATATGGGTAAGACCTGTAAAGGTGTAAATTGATCTTCAAGAGAAAGGAAACCTGATGAGAAGGTAGAGACCTTCAAAGCACGGTTCGTAGCCATGAGCCACACACTGGAAGAGAAGACATTGCTTGCAATGAGACTTGCTCTTCGGTAACCATGCTTAAAATCGTCAGATTATTGCTAACCTTAGCTACACAACTTGACTATTGCATCTTCAAGATGTAAGTCAATATTGCATTCCTCTACGAATACCTCTCTGAGGATATTCACATGAAGTAGCCCCAGAGCTTCATGGTTGAGGAAAGCAAGATGTGCAAGCTAAGGAATCCATCTAAGGACTCAAATAAGCTTCTTGAAGTTGGACCATAAGATTTGATGAAATTGTAAGTGTTATGATTTCAGATAAAATCTTAATGAACCATGTGAAGCTTAGTGGGAGTGCCATTGTGTTCGTCATGCTAAATTTAGATAATATCCTAATCATTTGGAATGATATAAGGATGATAATAAGTGTTTTGTAGACTGGCTATTCCATATCTTGAAATATGATTTCAAAGATACCTCTTAGATCTCAGTTCTGAAGTTGTTCAGAAGCCAAGAGAAGAGGATAATTGGGCTGTCACATTTGTAGTACACCTTGGACATATTCTATTCATAGAAATTCCAAGAAAGGCTTCCATCCCTTAAGATATGGTACTGACCTATTTAAAGGAATAGCACCTCAAAGAATTGAGGAAGTGAATCTTAGAACTACTTGCCCTTGGGCATCAGTTCTGAGAAGCCGGGTGTGTGCTAGATGTGTACAAAAGCCAGATGGCTGCCATGCAGTGGGAGTAGTAAACTGTTACTAAACCTACTATGGAAATAAAACACTTGGTTGCAGTAATGACAAAATCTTCATAGATGACAAGATTTTTGAGATAATGATCTCAAAGTCTTATCTTCAAAAGCTTGAGACTTTATAGATAAAGATCTAGAAAGTCTTAACTGTAGATACCTTAAGAGATAGTGATCTCCAGGAAAAAGGGTATTCTGATAAGGATTATGGAAATACTGGTTATAATTGTTAAGTTGTAGTGTCAAAGACACTGTAACTAACTAGATTGAGTATTGGTTGCATAAGATGCAACATTCGCATTAGATGCGAGCACTGTTATTGGGGATATGCAAGTGCCGTAAAAGGACTTGGCGTAGTCTCGCGGGAATAGAGTGACTGATCAGCTTACCTAGCTATTTTCTAAATAGCCTGTGATTGTCACATGAGTGCGGGTTTAAAATGATTAGCCCATTAATGGCTCTTTGGGCTAGTGGGAGATTGTTGGAAATGCGAGCCCATGGCGAGCCATTATGCAATAAATGTTATTGCACATATCATACCATGATCTGAAATGAAGAATGAATAATTTGTATAATAGGTCCCTTAGTACAATTAGGGTTATGTACCATGGCCATCTTGATGATCATACAGTTGTTGATTCAACTATTGAATCATAGAGGCTGGTGCTTGGATGAATATCTAAAGAGTTAGATTGAGGACTCATCAAGCACCGTCAAATGATTGTTAAGAGATGATCTCCAGCCTGAGTAGGAGATGACAATCCTTATCTCTTTAGGCTGATATCTGACCGACCTCTTGATGCAGGTCCTCTGCATAGGAATAGGGATTCGGAGGTGTCAGATTAGTTAGGTCAAAGAGTTGACTTAACGAGATCGAGATAACCAAAGTCCTATATCGTATGCTGTCATGATATAGGCATGCATCCTCTGAACAGAGACAGATGTGTTACTATATGTCTGAGTGTGTACATTTGGCAGACCAATAGGTTGATGACCTAATCAAGGTCTATACACCGGCGCGCTGGTGTGCTTATAAGGGCATATGAGTAATACGATCTCTCAAAGGATCATACAGGTTCAGTTACTGAACCGGAAGACATGAGCTCACTCATGAGATATTGGGAAGAATCAAATTCCATGCGCATGGTCGTCTCGCTTTGGAAGCTTGACTGAATTTGTAGGTTTGATATATACTTTTAGTATATGATCAAGACCTAGGTATGATATACGCTTTTGGAAAGTGTATGATCGATACCAACTCCCAATGATCGAATGAGAAACTTACTGATAAAACCATGAAGTAGACAGTATAAAGTTGATCCGATACTTCGGGTTTAGTCTGAGTCTTCCAGTATGCAGGATGTACAGGTATTGGGAATACCTGAGGGTGATTTGATCATAAACGGTTGTATAACCATGACGCTTCCATTCCTAGGGAGTGATGAAACAGGTCTGGATTTTAGTGACTCCTCTCAGCAGAGAAGTGATCTGATCTTGGTCCAAGTGTTGGACATTGATCTGAATATGATTCAGATACAATGAGAAGATTAGATTTACGGTCTTGATTTAATCAAGCATCTATGGGAGGCCCGCGATCTGGATTTGAGATATGATCTCAATATCCATGTCACTATACGTGGAACAATACAATCGCCATGTCCTTATCTCCAAGTATCTGCGTTGAGATTGCATTATTCTTGAAGGGTTCGGGAATAATTCCATGAGATCTAAGCAATGAAGAGCTCATGATTAAATTGTGATTTAATCATCTTAATGTATGAAGAAATTATCCAATATAATTAAATGTGATTTAATTATCATGGATAAGAATAATGTGGATAGAAATATCCAATTATTCATAATATATTATAAATGTGATTTATAATGTATTAGAGAGAGCTAATTATAATTTATATGTGTTGATTAATTATTATGTGTATTGGATACACATTGTGTAATTAATTAACAATATGAATTATATGTTGTTTTGGGTTGTGAATATGATTCACAATTTTTTCCATGGCAAGAATGCAATATTCTCAAAGATAATTATGAATTATTTTTGAAGAATAAAACCCAATAAATTTGTTGCAAATAAATAAAAGAGATTCCAAGGAGATATGCAATCTCATGGATTTCCATGAGATTGCAATCTCCATGCAATCTCAAGGGGCGGAACAACATTCCTATAAGGAATGTGTGGCCGTCCACTTGGAAGGTACATGGAGATGAAATCTCCATGTATCTTCTCTCCTTATTTGTTGGGTTGATTTAGGAATAAATTATATTTGATTTTGTCAATATATTTTGACCTAAATTTGTTGCTTTTGACAACAACAATCTTGGCCATTGGATTGACACAAATCAATCTCACCCATTGATTTTATGTGTCCCATGGATTGAGATCCATGGATCCCAAAACCCTATAAATAGAGAGGCATACTATGCTCTCTAATTACTTGCAATATTGGAGCTCTCTCTCTCCCTCATTTCTTCATACATGCCAGCCCTCTCTCCCTCTCTTTTTGGTGGCCGTCCACCATACCCTAGAGAAGGGAATCGTCGTCGCCATCGCCACCGCGCTACCGCTTCGACGTTCTTCGGTTTCTCCGTCTTCTTGGTGTGCTACGCCCACGAAGGAGACGTTAGATCTCGTGTGACGAGATCAGGAGCAACCATGCTTGGATCAACTTCTTGGATTGCGAGGACAACGCGGTTCATCCCCGCGCTCGCAAGCAGTCTCGCCGACGATCGGACTTGAGACAGGAGGTCTCTTCTCTTAGAGACTCGATCAACCACACTTCAAGAGGTATTGCATTATACTTGTTGTGGTTATAGATGAAACGATCTGAGAATGGTTCTCGGATCATGTGGTTTCATCGAATAAAATTTTTTGAATTCCGCTGCACTGAACAACTAGTGTGACTAATCGTTCTTCGTCGTATTCGATACGATGATCACGCTTCCGTGATGTGCTTGAGGATAATTACATATCCTTCAAGATACTCAAAAGGGACACACCCCGGTGTACTCCCAGAAAAACAAGTGCAGACGACTCCAAATTCTCTTGACGGACACATTGATCAACAAAATAAAATATACTTGTGTTGAGTAATAAGGCACTCGAGAGGCACCATGTTCCAATGTAAGGGAGAGAAAATCAGACACAATCCTATGCCCTCCATCATCTGGCCGTCCATCTACACTTTCAAGTCTGACAAACTAATGAGACGGTTGACTGAAGCAAGAATAGACTTATTCCCTAGTGTTGAGGATTAGGTCTAGAGGAGGATCTTTGGGAATGGAACTTTGAGTGATGCCCTGACTCGACTCTCATGAAATGCAGTACACTTAAAATCATATCCTTGTATTATATGTACAAACAGAAAGTCTGAAAATTAGAAAAGTTGGATTCCTTTTGATTAAAGCCTGGTTGAGCCCAGAATTTTAGGGTCGCTCAAATTAAGGGTCTTCTATGAATTAAGCCTTGAAAATTCACATACACAGTCAGGGATGTATTCAACTAAGTCATTCATTCATGCTCGGGGACGAGCATGGTCTAAGTATAGGGGTATGATGAATCTCGTATTCATCATGCTAAAATTGATCATTTAGGCTCTATTCCCCATCATCCACTTGTAATTAATCATTAATAGAGCATTATTAGCCATCATGCATGTGTAAATAATTTCTGCATTTCATCATGCATAAATTGCATTTAAAATCCCATGTGTAAATTAGCCCAAAAAGCCGCTAACTTCTCATATTTTTAATTACTTCATCTTAACTCCGATTAACCGAAAACTACCTCCATTGTGTAGATATTACTAACTTTATTAAATAAAAAATATAAAAAAATTACAAACCCCAATAAGTGTCAAATAATCCTAAAGTCAAATTTCACATCTGACAGACTAAAATGAGCATATCTCCCACATACAGTGTCCGATTTTGGTCTACTCACTTTTAAAGTACTCCATTTTCAAATACCTTCAAAACAAGACCAATTTCATAAAATTCGGAGCTAATATGTGAAAGTTGGGTTTTGGGCCTCTTTTGCGCATTTTAACTTTTTGCTAATTTTGACCTGAGTTTTTATGTACTTAATTAACTCTTTTAAGTTTATTTCTTTTTCATTTGTGTTCTTTGATGAAAGTTTTATTAAGCGACATGAAAATCCAAATCCAGATCTAAACTGAGATCAAAGAAACTGACCAAGTCCAAGTGTCCGTTGTCGGTCTGTACAAAAGTTGTGTGTTTCTAACTTCTAATTTATTTTCCTATTTTCTTATTTATTAAAAATCCAAAAAAATTAGATTAGCATGTAAATAATTTTCTTGTATTTTATCGTATTTTTTTATAATTTTTATCCCCTCTAAAACCACTAAAAAATACAAAATCCCAAAAAGTCGATTTTCTATACACATGGAGAACCGCCAAAAATACCACTTCTCACAGATGATCTCTTTTGCTCATGGGTCCTTCATGAAAGTTGTAGATCTCGTCGAGACGAACAATTTTCGTGAAGAAAATTTTTTGATCCGAGGTCATCTTCTATCTCTTTTCCCCCTCCAAAAATCTGAAATTTTTTGGTGCCACGTGGCAGCTCCAGGGCGTGCCACGTGGCACCCCATCTGTTGCGTCTCTCTCCAGGCGCACGTGCCGTCTTCTCCTCCCGCGCGCACGTGCGCGGCACGTGCTGACCCTCCTCCTTCCTTGCGCCAACGCCCCTCCCTCCTCGTAACGCCCGCCGCCACCACCCATCTCCGGCCGTTACGACAGCAGCCTCTCCCTCGCGCGTAACGCTCCCCTTCCTCCTCCTATAAAGTTGCAGCACCTTCAGCTCCTCCAGCGATCCACCATTAGAACAGCTCCGACCACCAAGCTTCTATCCTCTGCCGGTGACAGCAGCAGAGGCGTGCCTTGAGGCGACGACTGCCGTTAGCGTCTTCGGCGAGATCCAAAGCTCTACGAGCTTTGCTGTAGACGCCTTGTGCCTCTGCACAGCTTCACGGAGGATCGCCGCTCCGTTCGAGGTGTCAATCGACCAAGGAGCTCAGCAGCTTCAGGCCAAACCCCAGGCGAACTTCTTCTTCTTCGCTTCATCCCAGCCCCGCCGATTTGCCTAACCTCCTTGCAGGTTCTCCGATAGCCGCCAAGCCCCTTGACCGCGTCAGCTCGCAGCCGACCACCGCCCTCGCCATCGTCTTCGGCCATCACTTCACCGCACCTCCGCCAACGCCTACGCGCCTCGCCACCGCCTACGCGCCTCGCCCCGCCACACGGCATGCCGCCCTCCGGTCGTGTGTCGACTGGCTGAGGGTGCTCCGCCTCGCCCACTACCTCGGCGGCACCTCCTTCCCCACTGCGCCCTTCGCCGCTCGGCCGTGTGTCGGCCGAGCTCCGCCGAGCCCCCAGTGCCGCGCTCGCCACCCATCGCCGCCTGGGCCACGTCGCCACCACCTTCCTCAGGCCTCCGCCGGTCGTGTGTCGACCGGCCGAGGCTTCATCGTCGCTTCGCCCTCCCTCCTCCACGCCTCAGCCTACACCGCCTCCTCCTCCGCGCGGGGGCGCCGCCCAAGTCCATCCAGGAGCAGTTGCCGTCGGATCGGGCTACTAGCCCTTGATCCGACAGTTATCAAGCCGCCACGTGTCCCCTTCCCGAGCCTGGGCTCTAGCCTAGAGGCTCGGGGCTCCCCGAAGCAGCACCAGTCTCCGCGTGGAGGCTCAGACCATCCGAGCCTCAGCCTCGGTCTGAGCCTCCCGCTTCCCCCTCCTAACCTAAGGGGCGGACGCCCATGCCTCCAGGCTCGGGCCCGAACCAGAGGCTCGGCCACCCGAGCCTCAGGTTCCACCACCGAGCCTCCTGAGCGCACTTGTAGGGCACGTGTGTTGTGGGTAAATTACAAAGACCCCCCTGCAACTTTCAGAAATTGCAGAAATACCCCCGCCTGGGGTAAATTACATAGAGACCCCTCCGACTTTTTGAAATTACAGATAAGCCCCTCCAGGGATCTTTTAGAAAAGAAAACTTTATTTTAATTACATTTTAGTCCCTGAAACTTCATTTTATCATATCTTTGTCATATGGACTCCGATTTTAGCATATAATATGTCGTTTTGAAGCTAATTCCGTTCTCTATCTCTTAGCATAGTTTGTGATCAGATCTGAGGGTGTTTGTTATCAATTATTATTTGAGGATCATCGTAGACTTTTGCAGGCTAATGTTTGACATGTTGATGCTCGAGAATTTAACGATATCTTATGCAGGAGTTTGGTTGGGGATATTAATCTGATTAAATCTTAGTTGATTATTCTTAATTTCTCTGGGGATTAATTTAGATCAACTCCTCCCAGAATATTCGTAGCTATTCGAGGACTTGAATCGGAGGCATTTGAAGACCGGATATTTTGCTTCAAATATTTATGAGCATAAATTTATTAACTTGAAGCATTACGTCTGTTCCATTTTGATTTGTGATTACTTTGGGGAATTATTGATCATATTTTTGAAGGAATTAACACGTTTAAATTCACAGATCCTGGGCTTAATCTCCTTTGCTTATTTTCTTCGCATTTCTATTATATTTTCCCACACAGAATTTAATCGAGCATTAATTAATTATTTAATTTGATTTAAAAAACCACGCAACTAAAAATCATTGTTCCCTGTGTTCGACCTTGGTAAACTTGCCAAGTAAAATACTCCACAACATTCAAAGATTGTGGTACTTTGACGACCGAAATCCGCCTCCTATACTACAATTATCGACTATTAAAGAGGTAGATTTCGCGCTCATCACTACCCCAACCGGAGGTGCAAGGTCCTCCATAGCATCTGAGATATCTCCATGTTGATGATGATTCATTTGTTCTTTCTCTTCTCGACTCCCTGAGAAAGGATCCTCAGATATTCTTGATGAGGCCTCGGAATGTGTTGCCTCTCCTCCTCGTCCTTTGAAGACTCCTTATATAGAGCTCTAGAGAGGGCCCCTCCTCGTGTCCCTCACCCGGCCAGGTTTGGTCACAGTCCTTCCGCTCCTATGAGATATATGGTTAGCCTCATCACATGAAAGAATCTCATGTTCAGATCTAAGAGATGTTGAATAGTAAACCTGACCAAGATGCTCTTGAGAATTATAACGGTTCAGGATAATTATGGTTAGCCAGAACTATGGTTGGGATCGAGATAGAGAGTGTAGACTGCTCGTCGTCTCCATCTGGACAAGTGGTTGAAATCTACTCGTAAATCGTGGATTTCGTTTTGATAGGAATGAAGGGTGTCGAGTATCTGCTTGAATTGTGAGTTTGTGGGACCATACGAAGACGGAAGTGGAAAAGGATGAGAAGAAGAATGGGAAGACTAGCCCTATTGGCCAAGATACTACCTTTATTGTTGGTGGTGCTGGACATATGCTAACTCTGTAAGCCCTGCTGGTACTGGCTCTATCGACCGTACTGTTGATATTGTTGCCTCTGTTGCTGTGGTGGTTGATATCTAGGGCTCTACTGTGAAGGAGGTGGTGCGAAAGTTAATGCGATGTTGTGAAAGGTGAGGGGATGCTAGTAAGTCTGTCGGTCCCCCATACTTCCCTACCTAGTAGGGTCCAGAGTATACCATACTCCATTCACCTCCCAAATTGACAGAGGCTCCTCCTGAATTGTTTCTATGGATGGGGGTTGATGCTGGGACGTGTGGGTGTAGGACTGGTCTTGCTCCCATGGCTAGGGTTTCCTTGACATTAGCTACTCCTGAACATGGTGAACTCAATATATGGGAGCAGAGGGTGTAATCATGACATGTATCTTTATCTTATATACCTTCTTAGTTAACTCCTCCATTTGTTTGAGAATTTTGGAGATGCTTCGATCCAATTGATCAATCCTCCTATCAATCCTCTCTACTAACGTAAGCTTGTCTGCAAGCAGACTCATGCTAGGGATCATGTCCTGAGAGAGATCAACTACAGCTGGCTTTCCCTCTCTAATTGAGAGTGAACTAGGGGACTGTGTGTATGCCCTGCTAGTGGTCTGTGAGCTAGTAGTCTTAACCATCTTCTCAAATACCTTTCAGACTATATCCACTCTACGCGAGTATAGTTGCCTCCACAAGTAGCACTCACTAAACCCTGCATCTCAGGGTTTAGACCGGTGAAGAATTACTGGACCAAGATGTTGCCATCTAGACAATAACAAAGACAATTCTGCAAGATGTCTTTATACCTCTCCCAAGTGTCACAAAAGGCATTATGGGGTAGCTAGGAAAATCTAGTGATGTGTGTCTTCGTATTGTTAGTTCTACTTATGGGGATAGAACTTCTTAAAAATTAGGTCCTTAAACAAGGCATATGTGTTGACTATAATTCCCAAATTCTTCATCTAATAGCCAGTTTTTCATCCAAGGTAAATGGAAGGGTTGTGAGCCTAATATAAACCTAGCTAACCCTAAGATGCCTAAGGTTAGCACAAATGAGCTCGAAATCCCTTAGGAATGCATAAGGCTCCTCATAAGCATTCCCATCAAAATGCGGCAGACTCAGATAATTCTGAATTCTATATTGACCGGAGTTGTACACCACATCCATCGGAGGTTCGATCCCAATGTTGAGTTATCCTAGCTAAGCTTGGAGTAAGGTTTGTTAATGCTCAGATGCAACGAGTCTGGCTAGTATCATCCTCATGGGGTCCTCGGGGTGTTCTTCTTCCTCTTCTTTCTTTTTCGGAGGCATTTTACTCGAATATTCTTTGTGACCCGGATCAACAATGTGGTTTTTATTAGAAGAGGATTTAAGAATGAAAGTATTCTCACTGAGGCGAAGGCATTCCTCGGTGAGGTGGGAGGAGAGAAAGGGGATGGTTTGAGAGTGACCATATCGAGAGTGAGAGATCCCAAACTCAAGAGTGTCATGAGTCCAGGTTGGCCCAAGTTGCACTTGGGCCTTTGAAAACTTACTTCTTGAAGGGTTCAATGAGAGATTACGAAGCCCGAATAAACTACCCCCCATTCAGTCATCTTTGATGGCAAAAAGAACTGATGAGATCAAGGCATTCAATGAGGCGCTAGTTCTAATGTTTTTGTAAAAGTGCGGAGTAAACTCACACAATACAAACACAATGCGAAACCTTCAAAATCACCAATTTAACACGTTAGGGCCATAAAGGTTTGGCCGAATTATCTTGTCAATTTTAGTTGGTGACAAATACAAGTCTAAAAAGACTAACGAGTTGTTAGGTGCGTGTACTTTCCTATAGACTGTCTCGATTCTTATGAATAGTTGCACCAACTTTCAGCCAGTATAGGAGTAAGTGCGGACCATATAAATATGGCTACCCGTTACTTGAGGACGGAGCCTTACATGGTGTCCTCTAAACCTCATACTCTACTAAGGAAATCCAAACCGTTTACCAGCTACCTGTAGATCCTTACTGAAAAGTAGCTAATCGTTTTTTTTGAACCAATAGTCTATATGAAAATCCTGGCTTTGGCTCTATCCTAGTGTCATCTCTCTCTCTCACTTGCAACTAAATCAAACAATGATGGCTTTATGTACCCGTAAAACAATGTTCTTTTATTCCAAGTTTTTTAATCAACCTGCTCAACTCAATCCCAATTTTAAGATAGGTCGTCACTTAAAATTTTAATTTGAACATAAAAAACACATCTTCGTTCAATCCCAGTTCCTTTTAAATCGTAAGTTGTAAAACAAGGGAGGAGTTGGAAATTAGAATGCAAACGTGAAACAATGATGCATGCTCAGAAGAAGGTATACTTACAGTAACTCCCAACACTCTTCATGCGTTATGCAAAACTGATTTTTTAAAATTTACGCTAAATGCATGCAGATCGAGGAAACCACATCTAAGCAATATATTATTAACGGGGAAGAACTGAGTTTGATTTAGATAAGTAATATGTTGCTATGTACGCCTCATTAAAGATCTTAGAAGATGTGAATCTTCCAAGATGTGCAGCCAAAATTATGATTGGCACATCCAAATTTTCAATTAAACTATCAGGTGCCTATCATAATTTCACCACTCAAGTCAGACCCCATCTTCACTAGAGAGTGAAACGTGCCTGACACACCACAGAATAATGTCCAAGTCTGAATACACATGCGAGATTTTAAACGGACCCTGATGAATCTACATTTCATCATCTTTATTCTATCATTTTTACTTAAAAACCCTAGTAAATGCGTGTAAATAACATTAATTCATGCACTATATCATCCATGCATTATTGTGTAAATATTGTATAAAATGCGATTTTTAAAGCCAAAATTATAAAATAAAGAAAAGAAAAGAAAAGAAAAACAATAAAATATTGTAAATATTTTATGACCCGAAACCCCGAGATCGAGGCATCTCGATGACTAGGTCGACAAGGAATAAAGTAGGGGGAGATAAGGCCAAAATACCTTTTATTTAATTCATTCTTTATTCATTTTGGGACCTATTTTTGGTTCCACTTTTTATACTCCAAATAAAGAAACTTTGAACATGAAAGTTGTAGATAATTAAATATAGAAAAGTACAAAATTTATTTCATACAAAAATACTGTACTGATAAAAAATTATGATCTGAATAAGATTCCAGACTCCCAACTTCCCGGACATGTATCTCTCAAATAAAAACTCGAAAAGTATAAAAATCACTTTTAATTGAATATAATTTTTAATAAACTATTTAATGAAGGTGGTTCGTATTTTACGGAGCTACGGTTTGAAATTTGAGTTTTGGACCCCTAATGTATACTTGTACAGATTAAAATATTCATTTTATTTATTATTCTTTATTTTTATAATTTTATATTTTTATAATTTCGTAAATATTATTTATAATAGATTTTTACATTAAAATAAGAATAAATCACTAAAGAAAATACAAAAATAAAATACTTTTATATAATACATAGGTATAATACTTGTAGAGATACCTATCTAATTAATACTTCTATTTATTTAGGTGTATAAAATACATCAGAAAAATAAAATAAAAATATATTTAAGTGTATAAAAATAATTTATAAATATACAAAATAATAATACAAAATAAATAAATTAAATATATAAAATAAAAGTAAAATATTAAAATATAGATGGATATACCTGTATATAACATATAAAAGGAAACTTGTATTTTTAAATCTCAAAAAAATAAATAATAATAATAAATTTTATAAAATAATAAAAAATTTTATTTTATAATCTAAAATTAATAATATCATCTACTATTTTTAATCGATTTAATAAATGATTTTGCCAAGGAATTTTCTGCTTGGTCCACGTGGACCAACCATATGCTTCTATTGGTTGACCTCGGTCAACTCCCTGACCGAGGTCTGATTTGTGTCAGACTGTGGTTTTTGGCTATTTTCGCGATTTTTTCAAGGAGTCTCCTTTCATTATTTCGTGATACTCATTCTGCATTGTTTCTCCCCATGAATCCATGATGCACTCCCATAGATTGTTTCGATCTTTGGATCGCTGCGTCATCTGCTTTTCCTCGTTCTTCTCGCCCAGTCAAGACATGTTCAAAACCACCCCCGAGTTCCACTTCCTCCTTTGAACCCCTTTGGACCACTGCCTTCTCCTTCTCTGGAGCGAGAAAGAAGGAAGGAGGTGACAACTCCTTCATTATGCCATCAGATTGATCGAGGAGGTGATTCTTGGGCCGTTCCACCACATCTCCGAACAAGTGGCTGTGAGGTTTATCTCTTGGTTTTCCCAACCAATCTAGGTCTCTTTTCTTTGTTTTTCTTTGTTGTAGATTAGCTGTAGTGCCATCTTTAATTTCAGCTTTTTATTGACTCGATTTGTGATTGATTCCTCACCCGCTACCCCTTCACCCGCGTTTGCACTGGGACACCTTGTTGTCGTCGTGTATTTTCTTTGCAGGTCCCAGGTACCAAGAGAACCTCCTTGGGAGGGTCGATTTTGAACGACACGAGGTACCTGGCCCCCTTCGCCTTCTCCAACCTTACTGTAGTGCTCCTTGGCTCAGCGAGCCATTTTGGCCCCGTCGCTGGGTCGGGGAGCCTTCCAGGAGCCAACGGAGCCCGGCTGCAGTGAAGGAGGGGGCAGGAGCACTGCCAGAACACCGATTGAAGCTCGAACTCGGCCGTGTTCTTCCATGTTCTTTCAGGGAGGTCCACTGTCGTTGGATCGGGCTTTGGTCCTAGAAACTCCATCCTTCATTTGTTCCTTCGTGCCTCAGCCGTTGATCGCCACCCGCACGATCTGATCCCGGGCGTCCATCTGAAGTGTCATCAACCGTCCAGAGCCGGAACGTGTATAAATGGGATATCTTCGACCGTCTGATCCGCATGCCAAGGGTATTTTGCATATTCGACCTAGACATTTTTTGTTTTTATTAATTAATATATAAACTTTCATCAGGTATTGTTATATTTTGTAAAATTTATAATAAAGCCCCTGTATTAGTTTTATTTGCGTTTAAGTCCTTGTCCAGGTCAGCCGGCAAAACTTGGTCATTTTACAACCAATCCCTCGCAGGTTATGGTATTTAATTTCTACTTGGATTTTTGATTCATCAAGTCATAATTTTTTTGGCAAACTTGCATTTAGGCCCTTGTGTTTTTGATAATTACATGTAGGTCCCCGTCAGGCATGTGCGCGTCACATGCAGGCCAGGAAATTTTGTAGAAAAAACCTGGCATTTTTGGTTATTTGTGATTGGTCCATGAATAGTTTATTTAGTTATATTTTTTGGAAAATTTGCATGCAAGCCCTTGGACTTTTGACTATTTGCAAAAATGCCCTTGCTAGTAGTGTAGTTTCTCTTTGTTGTCTCTATTTATTTCATGCATCTATAAAATTCAAAAAATAACCAAAAAAAATAGGCATACACTCATGTTGCATTGTGCTTCCATGCTATATTTTTATTTGGCATTTTTTTGCATTTTATTATTTATAAAAATTCAAAAACATGCATTTTCAGCACTATTTCCATTAGAAAATACATAAAAAATAGAAAACATTTTCGAAAAAATAAAAAAAATTATATTTTGTGTGTTTCTGTATGTTTTAGCTCCAAAACAAGTCACTAAAAAATAAAAAGAAAACTCCTAAAAATTATAAAACCCCAAAAACCTTCATAAAAATATTAAAAATTCTTAAAAAACCTAAAAATATAATTTTTGTCTCTACATTTTCTATGTCTTACTACCTGTATTTTAAAATTAATTTGGAGAATTTTGGTTTCTGTTTGATATTTTTTATCTCCATTTTAGTTTCAGCCTTTTATATTGCTCACTGTTTTTAGTATTTTTGCTTTAAAAATACCAAAAAATAAGAAAAATATACAAAATTCATAAAAACATTAGAAAAATATAAAATCCCAAAAACACTATATTTCCTGTATTTTAAATATTTTTCCCTATTTTTATCTCTCTCTTATCTCTAGTGTATATATATTCCTTATATATATGATATCTTTATTAAAAAAGAAAATACAACAATACAAAATATAAAAGAAAATACAAAATCAATAAATCAAAAATCAAAATATAAAATATAAAATCAAATAAAAATACAAACATTAAGAACCCACAAAAACATAGCACACTTATAGACAAATTGATCACAATCATTTCTGAGTTTGATTGCCCCAATCTATCCTGCTTGTTTCATGTGTTCGACACTCTACACATACTTGTACATAGACACATCTTTGTTGTAGAGTTATAATAAATTTTAACTCCGCACCGCTTTTCATTTTTTGATCTCTGTTGTGGGTTGATTGTTGTTTGGTTCCAGGATTCGTGTGGTCGCCACAGCGACTTTGTCTCCGCCTTGTGTGAGACATATTTAGACCGTCGATTTTTGGGTTCAACAGAACCCGCTGAAAATTTTGTACTAAAATAAAATACAGAAAATAAAATCATAATGAATCTACACTCTCTCATGACTTGACTCAATTTTAAATTTATGTGATTCATTCAATCGGCTATTCTCCTAAAAAAATGCCGGTCTTCGAAGCTCCTGAGTGGTTCGGCCACCTAAGTGGTTGCTCCATCGAGTTGTGTCCCTCAGACAGAAACAAGACGGTGGTCATAGAGATAGACTCAATAAGATTAAATAAAAAAAGAATAAAATGAAGACAAATAAGAAGAGAAATATGCAAAAGAAGAACTGTGGGTCAAACTACTTGGGGATGGAAAACCTAATTTTTAGATTTTATAAAAATAAATCTAAGCCGTGCTTCCCCAGCAACAATGCCATTTGAACAACCCATGGAATGTCCTAGTTAATTGTGTAAAATTAATTTTTAAATTTTTAGTTGCAGTCAGGTAAATTCAGGTTAATAAAAAACTGGAAATTTATTTATCAAATTAAAGCGAGTAGTATTTTTTTACTTTGACAAGCCCAAGGTCAAAATCACGGTGGCCACTGTCTCCGTAGGTTGTTTTTTAGTCGATCTAGAGATTAGATTTTCAGAGAGGCATTTTTTTGAGATTTATATATGCAATTAATGAGGGACATGCAATTTTAGCAAAGTTCAGGGACCAAAATACAAACCACGATCAAATTAAATCCAAAATCCTCAAACTTGGACAGAATGTGAAATGTTATGAAATTAGGCTATCATAATTTTTTTTGGTATTTTTCGATGAGAAATGAACTAATTACGAATTAAATAATGTGGATTAGGTAATTAATTATTATTTTAAAAAATAAAATGTTAATATTTTCCAGAATTTAATTTATCCTAGATAGGTCTATGTGAAAGATATCCAAAACAATTTTAATTCCTCAAAATACTATGTGATGAATTAATTAAAAATCAATTACTGAATTCACTATTTCTTTTTTTCTGACCTTGATATACGTGAAAATGTAATGAAATTTGGGCACAATATAAAACACTGAAATCTACCTATTATGAATTTTTGACAATGTTTTGATCAACGAATAATTAAATATCAATTTCAAAGCCTAAAATTGGTAAACTATGCAAATTTTCACCAAATTAGTTTTAATAAATAATCCATTGATCACAAAAATATAAATAAATACTCACTAGATAGAAAATGAATTGTTCTACAATAAACAAGTTTTGTAATTAAAAATGACATGAAATAACGGTGCAAATAAATGGTAGAATGCAGGGTTCTAAGTGCAATTACATAAATAAAATTGAATTAATAAACATGAGCAAGGACTAAGATGTAATTACCAATAAGCCGGAGGGCGTTTATGTAAATTTCCCAATGAGGGGGCATACATTGCACGTGACTCTAGAGCGGGGACCTTTCGTTGATTCCAAGAACCCTAGAGGGTGCGATCCACAAATGACCTCTTACTCATGTACCCTGCACGTGAGGTAGGGGAAGCTGGAAAGAAGAGCTCGCAGGCTGAGGATGGAGGCCAATGGTGACGCGACGAGCTCGACTGGTTAGGATGCGGGTGGTGGCAAGCGAAGCACGGTCAGTCAACACGCGACCGACGAGGGCGAGTGGTCGGTTGTCGAGGCAGAGTCTCAGAGTTGGCGACTGTAAAGGTCTCACGCGACACACACGTGAAGGCGAGTGAGGTGCAATAGGAAGGTGCTCGCTTCTACAAGCAGGGATGCATAGGAGAGGCACCACTAAGATGGTATTGATGCTGCGCGGAGGAGGAGCCCACGTGTGGTGTTCGACGGCTAGCGTGGATCAGTAGCGATGGAGGTTGGCTGAGCCTGAGCCCAAGAGTGTCGAAGGCTTGTAGATTGTTTCTCCTTTCGATAATGAAGGTGCGGAGTGATGAATTTGTGATTCGTCACTCCAAAAGTTGAAAATAGAGCTTTGTTCTCGAGTAATTAGATGCATATTTCCACTTATATTGCATAATTAGCATTCATGCATGCATAAATAATATCTGCATTTTAGCATTCATATTTGCATTAAATAAGGAGCCAAATTCACTTGTAAAAATCACATGTAAATACCATAGTTGTATATATTTTATAATATCTCCAAATCCAATAAAATCAACTCTATAGTGTATATATTACTAATACTAATTAAAGGAAAATATAAAAAAATACTAAATTGTAAAATGAGACCAATAAAACCCGAATCCAAGTATGAAGATAGGAGCCTTAAAATGAACATATCTCTCTCATACAGAGTCCAATTTAGGTCTACTCACTTTTAAAGTACTATACATTCAGAGATCTTCAAAACAATACCAATTTCATTAAAATCGGAGATCGTATGTGAAACTTGGGTTTTGGGTCCGTATTGTATATTGTACATATTGACCTTTTTGCCCTTTTATTTTATCTTTTTATTTTCGTAATTACTAAAATGAAAAATAGATTAGATTGTAAATTTTTCTTTCATATTTTCTCTGTTTTTCCTTTGATTTTTCTCTAATTTAAAAATGACAAAAAATGTAAAAGATAAAAATATGGTACTTTATACCTATAAGGTACCACCCAAAAATACATTTTGTATAGATGATTTCATTTGATTTTTGGCTCTTCACAGAAGTTGTAGATCTCGCTGAGACGAGAAACTTTCGTGTTGATCACTTTTTGATTTGAATCCATTTGTTATTTCTTTTTTACTTTTCTTTTATTTTTAACTTCAATTTTTCTGGGAGTGACACGTGGCAATACCTGGAGCTGCCACGTGTCACTCATTTCTCGCATTTTTTAAACAAAAAATAATTAAATAAACGCCATACGGCCGCATCCCAGCACGCCACGTGGCGCCACCTCCTTTCTCTCTCGGTCACGTGCGCCTGACGGCCACAGCCCCGTCACGCATGACGCCCCTGACCCACCATCCTTCCCTCTCCTCCGTTGCTTGAGAAGCAAGCTTCCGTGACCCATCATCTCCACTTCCACGACCTCCATCTCGCGCGCTCCTCCGCCACGCACGACCATCACCCACCTCCACTTCCCTGCTCCCGCCACGCGTGACCACCACCTCCACTCGCCCACTCCCTCTCGCGTCGGCCTTAAAAGGCTGACGACCTCCAATTGCTTGACTCATCCCCCACTCAAGAGAAGAAGCCGTTCCCTGCATGTGACAGCTCCAGGAGAGTACTATCGAGCGACAACGACGACTACTTCTTGGCGAGATCCAGCCCGCGCCTGCATGCTGCTGCAAGCTTCTAAGCTTGCCTAAGCTCAGGTTCGCCGTTCTTCGAGCAACGATAAGGGAACCTCGAGGTTCTCCTTCCCAGGTGACACCCTCCGCCATCATCAGGTAATGTATTCTACCTTCTCCCTTTGCTTTTCTTCTTCATTCCACGTTTCTTCTCCAATCCTCTATTCTTCTTCATTCTTCTCCTTCATTTCTCTCTCCTCGATTCATCTCCTTCCGACCATGGAATCGCCAAACAAATCGCACTTTTGCGGATAAATCATACACTACGAATGCAATGGCAATTTTTATTGGATTTATAGATGAACTTTTAAACCAATTAATCTAAAATTTACTACCCCTAAACAATTAGGGAAGCTTCCCCTGTTTACAGGGGAAGTTCCTCTGTTCCACACTCTCTCTCTCTTTCACGACTTCGTATCGCCCACCCGCTCATCATCGACGTCAACACCCTCCGCCATCATCAGCCGCGCACCTGGGGGCTGCCACCATCCAGCACAAGGCTGGCACGCTTCCAGCCGCGCTCCAGACGAGCATGCAACCGTGCTCCCTGTGGTCGTCCACCCTCCGGAGCCGCAACCATCTGCGGCCAAGCTCCAAGCCCGCTAGCATCCCGCCCCTCCAGCAGTCGCTCTTGCCCTCCACCTTCCACGTCTTCAGGCCATCGCAACCGCCCTGTATCGTGTGTCAACCAGGGAGGGTGCCACCTTCGCGCCCATCCAGCAGAAGAACATTGCAGCCTTCGTCCATCGCCATCGACTCGCGTCCATGCGTGGCTACACCAAGCGCACAATAGAAGACCTGTAGCAGCCCCTCATTGCACCCATGCACCAGCTGTGCGGCCTCTTGCAGCGCACCTTACAATCACCTCCACAGCTCGTCACTCCGAGGCTCGATCGTCTGTCGGTCGAGTCCTTGGAGCCTGTGCTCCTCCCCCACCGGCTGCAACCCCTCGCATGCCCGCAGGCCGCGCCCAGCCCACCTTATCCTTCTTCGACTGAAGCAGTCCACCACCGCCTTTGATTTCATCTAGCCTGGGAAGAAGAAGGAGCAAAAGCCCCTCACGTGTAAGTCCACCTCCTGGTGGATATTTTGCAATAACGCCCTCGGAGTTCCAACTGTCGACGCTTGAGTCCCCTTCAACTAAAGTCACGAGCAAAGCACGTCTTCATTGGAAAATTTACATCCACGCCCTCTGGCATATAAGTAATTGCATAAACATCCTCGTCAGCATATTTCATTTCTATCAAATTTTGTTTCTGCATTGCATTTACATCCTTGTGTTTGCACATTTGTTTAGGCATCCATTTAGCCTAATTTTTAAATTCCAAAAATTGCAGCTTGTAGAACATTTTATGCTTTATGTTTGTTGATGTTTGTTGAATTTTTAAGAACAATATTCTATTTATTATTATTATTTTGGTGAAAAATACCATATTTTGTCCACTGTTCATTGTTAATTGCTTATTAAATTAATTATTGCTCCAAAAACTACCAAAAAATCGATGTTGGTAGAGTCTAATTATTTCTATATTGTGCCCAAAAATTATTACATTTGTATGCATTACGAGGACTTAATAAAGTTTTTTGTATTTTGCTTAATTAATTTTTAATAGGTCCAAAATTAATTATTTTTAAGGTTTAACAATTTTCATGGAATCCTCTCACATAGAGTCATCTAGGATAATTTTTGTTCTTGAAAATAATTTAGTTTGGTATTTATTAAAATTAATTTTGCAAAACTAACCCTACGTTCATATTTAATTCATAGTAAATTCATTTAGAGTTGAAAAATTCCAAAAATATTATAGTCAAATTAATTTCATTGGATTTCATATTCTGGTCAAGTTTCATAAAATTTGGAATCAATCTGACCATCTTTCAAATTTAACCTTAAAATTTGGCTTCAAATTTCATTGTCTTTTAAATTGCATAAAAAATATAAAAAGACCAAAAATATTCTTTTGAAAATCTGACATCGGAAATTAACAAAAAATTGATCTAAGGAGAAAGCTGTCTCCCTGAGTTCGACCTTGGGCTTGCCCAAGTAAAATAAAAATCTGCCGCTCACATTTAGTTGATTATTAATTGAAGCGGTTTTTGATAAGTCTCTATTTATCCGACTACAAATGAACGACGACATTTAATTCGATAATTTGGTTGAATTAACAAGGGTAAGCGAGGCCTTTTCACGGAGCTCGAGGCGTCAGTGTCTGTGGTGACTGGGGCTAAGGATCGATCGACACATGATCAACGACATGATAGGGCGCCAAGGGCGAGCGGTGCTTGTTGCAACAACGTAGGTAGAACTGGAGGGAGGGTTCGATCGGTGAGGTGGAGACCACCGCTTGGAGGAGCTCAGTCGATGGTGCATTGTGGTACAGATGAACGAGTAGATGCTGGAGGAGTCGTTGGCGGCTCTGGTCATGCGAAGATCGAGTGGGAGGAGGCGAACACGGGACACATGTAGAGGTGCGGTGGTGAAAGCGGATAATGGGGAAGTGGACGGTGATGGGGTGAAGGTGATGTATGGTGGTAGCGTGTATGGCAGAGGTGGAGACGGAAGGATGAGCGGAGCGACGATGAAGGCGAGTAGTGATGATGATCTGGAAAAAGGGGAATATCAGAAAGGGAAGAAAGAAGATAAGGAAAGATAAGGAGAACGATTTGTACCTGGAAGGGGGTTCATGGTCTATTTCTTATGATGCTGGAGCTCGAGCTCCGGCAGGTTGTTACTCGAGAGTCAGCGAAGCTCGAATTGAACGACAACTGCAAGTTGGTGTAGGAAAGGAAGAAGTTTCCTTTGGATCTCACTGACAGATGGAGGTCGTTGTCGCTCGCCCTAAGCGTTCCTCTGTTTTCACCAGGGGAGCGAGTATGGGTTGGGCCCCTCACGAGAATTGGCGAATGAAGAACGATGGAGGCAGGGTGGTGTCTTATATAGGTGGTTTCAAGGGAGAGCAGGGAATGTGCACAAGTCATGGGGAATATGGGCACAAAGGGTTGTGCATGGCCACACAAGGCACGAGAGCGCATGTCATGTGACAAAGAGAGTGAGAGAGTGAGAGAGAGATGGTGCGAGAGGGGAGACGGGGTAAAGAGATGGGGTGAAGTGGGACACATGATGAGGGGATACATACATGAGGCACGGGTCGAGCGGGCCTGCATGGGCACGGGTCGTGGGGAATATGGAGTGCAATGAGAGAGAGAGAGAGAGAAATAAGAAGAAAGAGAGACACGGGGGAGGGAGTGAGAGAAGAGAAAGGTGCGAGATTGGGAGATGGGTGAGGTAGACCTGTGCGACATGCATGAGGCTTTTGCGTTAGGGATGGGGAGAGAGAGAAAGACGGGGGGCTGCCACGTGGCGTGGAGGGGCACAACCATGTGGGAGGCGAAAAATTAATTAGGTAAATTAAGCAATAATATTAATTAAAATAATTAAAAATAATAAATAAAAAAGCATAATAAATAAATGAACAGTAATAATAAATATAAATATAAAAAATATTTAAAATAAAGATAAATAAAATAACAAAATTATATTAATTAAATAAAAAATAGGTGTGACATGTGGTGGCTCCAGGAGCTGCCACGTGTTGCTCCCAGAAATTCAAAAAATAAATATAATAAAAAATAAAAAAAGAAATAACAAAAGAGGTCAAATCAAAAAGTAGTCAACATGAAAGTTGCTAGTCTCAAGAAGATCTACAACTTTTATGAATTGAAAATACAAAGAAGTCATCTGTACAAAAGTATTTTCAGGGGTACCTTACAAGTATACCATATTTTTATCTTTTGCATATTTTTGTCATTTTTATATAAGAAAAGGATAAAAGTGGAGAAAATTTGAAAGGAATATTTACAATTTAATCTATTTTTTGGATTCTCAATAAATAAGAAAAATAAAATATAACATAAAGGGTATTATGGTCAATATGTACAATATACAATAGGGGCTAAAAATCCAAGTTTTACATATGAACTCTGATTCTTTTGAAATTAGTCTTGTTTTAAAGGTCTTTGTATATTACTTTAAAAGCAAATAGGGTCGATAGGAGACTGTATGACAGAGATATTTACATTTTAAGGTTCTTAGTCTCAAACTTGGGATCGTGTTTTATTGGTCAATTTTACAAGTTAATATTTTTTTGATATTTTTCCTTTATTAGTGTTAGTAATATATACACTGTAGAGTTGATTTTATTAGATTTAGTAGATAGAAATAAGTGAATTTGCCTAATATACAAGTGAATATGCACAAATGAAGTTGGCTCCTTATTTAATGAAAATGTGCATGCTAAAATGCGAATATTAATTTAAATGTGTGAATGAGAATAATGCATATTAAATGGAGATATACATCTAATTACTCTTGGACAAAACTCTATTTTCCATATTTTAGAGTGATGAATCACAGATTCATCAAAGTGTCCTAGTATTTTCATGAACTTAGTCTAATTGAAATCATTTCATGTGTACCCATTAATTAGGAGCTTGGTTACTCATCCATATAGCTCGGATTTTTGTGAAATTTATTTTCTTGGATTCATCATCTAAAGCTCTATATTTTTTCAATTTCATAATACTTTGGTGCATAATTTATTTATGGTGAGTTTTGGAACTCAAGGTGTCAATCTAACCTATTGAATTCATAACTCATTTTAGACTTCATGTTTCGCAATCATTTTTGGATTTATGGTAGATCTCGTATAGTCATAACTTATCTCCAAAGTCTATAGAGTAATACTTTGATTTGTGGCATGTAGAGCTTATGGAAGTTTTTGTAATTAATTTATTCTAGGAGCATATTTTAATTTATCCATTCAAAAATGTAAATATATGTTCCTCTGGATCATTCTACATTAGAGTATTTTTGTTGGATTTTTATAGTATTGTTTTAATAGTTTACAAAAATCAAAATCATGATCTTAGTCTTCCTATAGTAATTTATTTTAGTTTACTCATTTTATTTCAGAAAAATACAAAAAATATGGTAGATGCCTCTCATATACACTCATATTATATCCAAAAAATCATGAAAATTTCATATCGATATATCATATCTACCTTCAAAAAATCATGAAAAGATGAAAAGCCTTGAGAAAATAAAAAAAGTTCTTATAAAATCAAAAAAATAAAAGATGTTCTGGAATCTAATTTAAACATATATTAAGGGAAAATATCCATTTTATTATTATCCCTAATTCGGAGCAAAAATCTTTGTTTCAAAGGTAGATCCGTTTGCATTGTTTCTTAAATTCAAGCTTTTATTCTGTTTGATTTAATTTTCTATTTTTACCTAAATGAAAAATACTCAATTTTTTTTGCAAAAATATAATGATCATGAAAATTTTATTAATATTTTATCATATTTTTATCTATTTTATTTCATTTGAAAGCATTCTCTTCCCTTTGTTTGCTATTATAGAAAATGATTTCATTTTCTTTCCTTATTTATTTATTTAATTTATTTTTCTAAATTAAAAATTATCCAATATAAAATAAATTAAGAATTAAATATTTAAAATAAAAATAAACAATAAACATTTTAAATATAAAAAACACATAAAAAGCTGAGCAACTGAACATAGTCCTAGTGTATGTTTCCTTAACCTAGTGAGTAAGCTAACTTATTTTGTCGGCAAAAGGTACGCTTACCGGTCAATTAGAAGTGTTGAAATATATTTTATTTTATAAATTACTTGAGTTAGTAATACAATTTGACATTTTTAGAAGACTAATTTAGGCGGTATTGAAATGACACCGTTTTGCGGAGCCACTATGAATCGGGTTGGTTTTTCCACACCTAGTTTTCTTCATTTTCTTTATTGTTTATTTATTTGCATTTACATATTTTATTTGCCATCATTTTGCATACATGTATACGTTGATAACTATTCTTATTTTTTTTATGGTCTGGAGCAATCGAGCGGCTTCGTAGGGAGTTGAGTAGCTTGGGATACTAAAGGTTGACCTCAACTAGTGGGGAAATTGTTGAGGTGCGAGGAGAGGAGATTGGCATTGTAGGATCACCTTACTGTAAACTTAGCTAAGATTTAATTGCCATATTTTTTTAACTTTTAATAATTTGAGTAGGCTTATAATATTGGGATACTATTCGAGATCTATTTCCACTTCCCATTTGAGTGGATTTGGGATCTCTCGCCATTTTTTTATTTTTCTTACATTTATTTTCATTTGTTTTTCATTATTTTGAGTTTTACGTCTATCTTTTCTATTGTTTTCTATGAGTGGAAGAGCCCCTAGGATTATTATTTTATTTATTCTTGCAGTTTGTAGGTCCAAACATCTAAAAGAGTTATGTTCTTATAGTTTTTCTGGATCTAGCTATTCTAATCAATATATTTTCCACAACTAATAGGTGTGTTTTCTTCGGATAGTTTCAAACTTGCATTCATATAGTGTAATTTCATTTATTGTCTATCATCCCATATGGAGAGCATTGGGAACAATGGCAAGCATTTCTGACTTTGCATCCATCATCATTTTCATCTATGCATTGCATTGTTGACTTCTCCCTTCATTTTTCATTACTTAAACAATAAAGGAAATTGTGAACTCAGGTACATTGTTTACAAACACCTAAAAGTAGAAAATAAAAATATTAAAAATGAGATTGTTAAGAAAACTTAGACGCACAATAAAAATTGCAATTAGATTATTTATATTGGCTAGCAGAAGCCTTCGTTGTTTACAGATATATTTTGAGAGAAAGTGTCATCCCTAGTACAAAGCGAAATGCCCTAGGACCAGGACTCTTCAATGCCCTCAAGTTACATAGTGATTAATAACTTTAGGTGATTGACTGGAAAGACATTGAGTGATAAAAGAATCATAAACTCGAAAAGATAAAAAGTCGAACTCTCATGGCATCACCCACGTGTTGAATCCACCAGAAGTTTTGTATTTCTTCACCGTGGTCTGAATTCCATCCTCTACCCCTAATCCTTCTGTTTATCTTCGACCCTCCCGACCCCTTCATTTTCATTCTCAATGTGATGGGAATTTAGAGGATTATTACTCCAAATTTCCTCTGTCCATTGGACGTTGTCCGCTTTGCTTCTCATTGGCATGAGCTTGATCTGTTTGAGGCAAATCATGTTTCATATTTCTTTGTACAAGTCATATGCGATTCGTTGGATGATGATTCTCTAACCTTGACAGAAGAATCTTTTTGTGCAATCTATCATCCACTATACTCCTCAGGTCCAACATTCGAGAGTCGTGTACTCGAGGGATATCTCACTACAAGAAAATGGCCATTTAGTGGGTATAGTTTTGTGTCCATGGGTGGTCGGTCCTAGATGCAAGTCAATTTGCATCCAAAAAGATGCTACTACTGGACACAAATCACGTGAAGACTTGACCTTAAAGCTTTTATAAGTATAATACATCCACTAGTGGATGTAAAACTTTGGAAGTGCAGGCGAGCGGTGGTGGATGCTACTGTGGATGCATTGTCTATGAAAATTTTAGAAAGAATGCCTTCCTCTCTGGTAAATCCATGATTTATCATATTACTATGCATTTATTATCCCTCTTACTTGAACTATTAAATAAGATTCATCACTAATTTGCTAACATTAACAAACTAATCCTTATATATAATTAGCCCTAATTATTTGTATATAAATAAATATATTATTGTACCTTTATTTTATGTATTTTTTATTATTTTAAAACCCATAGTATTAGGCTAATATTGTAAGTATTTTTTGACATTATTTATATATAAAAATAAAAAAACTCATAAAAAGAGATTTAAAGAGGTATTTCTTTAATTACTTAAAATACTTGCAAAATATTGTCCCGTATATATGTTACATTTTCATTTTGATCTCTACATGAAAGTTCCGTATCTCAAACAGAACTAAAACTTTCATGTTGAACATTTTTTATTTGAAGCTTGTAGATATTTTATTTTTATTTCTTTATTTTCCTCTTTTTGTTTTTCCCATTCCCCCATGTGGCACCTCAACAACTTCCCACGTGGCCTGCCCCTTCTTTGCCACCCACCTTCATTTCCATCCATTAGATCTTCTTTGATCTGATAATCGCCTTTCATCCATGTCCGCCAGCTTCATGGCCCTCTAATCACAGATCTGATCAAGGCTATCTCCACCACACAAATGCATCTCTCCATCAGTTGAGATCCAACAGTCATCCTCTACCACCAACCTCCAACGCCTACTCTCCTACACGATGCAAACAACCAACTGTCTGACTTCACCCATTTTTCTAACTACTATGAGCACCTCCCTCACCAACTGACCACTCCACGTCCTAATCCTAACTTCCCTTCCACGCATTACCCTCGGACCTCCATGATCCATTCTCTAGGGCAACTGCTCAGTGGTTGAAAACTTGATGTACGCCTCTTGAAACCACTGAGCTCCTTCCTTCAAATCCTCCTTCATCGGCCACCTTCACCCATGTCCACCATTTCACGAGCTTTGGCCCAATCATTTACCTCCTTCTATGATAGAGAATGGAGGCAAGGATGTGCGACGACATATGGTGGTTCCGGTGTTGACCTATGGCCACTCCGACCATGCTACAGTACCTACAGTGATCGTTTGAGCTGCCCTTTATGGCAAGGAGGGTCCAATGAAGATCAGAGGTCCAATTAGGACCTCATCCCAAGCCATAGCCTCCATCTGATGTAGTCTTCCGTCTAGGTAAGGTCTTCTTCCTTATTTTCTTATCATTTATCCAATTTAATTAGGCTTGTATAGTTAAGGAAACCTTCAACTGAACACACTCTAACCTTCACCAAAGGTGGCTTACCTTTGTTGAAAGTGACAATCACATCTTCCCTTCTTCTAGAACCCATTCAAGACATCCCTTTTCTCCTCCAACAATGGCGAAGGAACCCATCAGACCTCCACCTTATTTGTCTCTCTTGGTGTCCATTTCACTCACTTGCCCCATGCACACGTCGCGTCGGTTATTCTTAACCCATTTTATAGGTCCTTCTTCATTGGATGAAGTTTCGTTGGGAGGTATGATCTAGAGCATGTGCTCTGACGATGGTGCCATGTTCCTCTTCTTCAAGCAGCCCTAGAGGACCCTCACATTTCCATGACCTTCGCTAGAGTCCAAAGCAGGTCTGAGGATCATTAACAAGCTCGGAGGATGATAGAGGAACAATCATTGCCTCGTCGGAGCCCCATCATCATCATCATGAGAAGGAGGAGGAGGTGGTGGAGATGTGCTACATGTACCATCTGTTCATATCTATCAGACAGCTTGCATGCATCTCATGACTCCACTTCAAAACCACCTGGCTCGGTGGATCTGAGCCTCCACCGAAGCTACTTGAGTCAGCCATGTTGCCCGAGCCACCTTCATCGATCCATACCTCATTCACAGCCTTCGCGCACATGCCTCACTAGTGAGAGATAAATCAATTTGTGATAGAAGCCCCACACTATTTTTAAAATTACAAACATGTCCACATGTAAGCATGCCTCATGTATTCCTCCTTAATAAATTACATAAAGGCCCCGCTGAGTTTTGAATAGTACAAATATGCCCCCACATATAAATTTTTACAAGGAAGGTCTCACAGTTTTATAAATTACATTTATACACATGACATGACCTAAATGTGATATTTTTGTATATATTTTACATGCTTTTCTTGCATTTATACCCCTAGACTAAAATAGATATATCTTGAGCTTATGAACTCAGATTTCAGTAATTTCAATTTCATCTTGATCTTGTTTAACTATAACTATTTGCATTATTTAATGCTCGAATTGACACTTTAAACAATATTATTTAATTAGAGATGTATTGTGTCATTTTGTTATTCATTTAAATATCATGACGTGAAAGTGGACTTATTTTGATCCATCAAATAAATCATGAAATTAATTATACACATGCTCAATTAGTAAAGCATATCAGGGGTAAATTTGTGTGTTTGCATTTGTTTGTATGACATCAAATTTTGTTGCATTCTGTTATGAAATTGACTTGCATAAAAATCAAATAAAAAATGCATCTTGTTGCATGAGCCATGCTTTGCATCATTTTGCATCTCAATTTGACCTAGATATTGTACTCATTAACTTACCTAGATGTTAGACTTAATTGATCACATCGAGAGCTCGAGTTCCTAAGTTTGACCCCGGACTACTCCATGTTAAAAATTAAATCAAGCCACTCCTTGCAAAGATCTTCACTCGATTCTGATGGACTCGTATTAGTCCGTATTACAACAACATTATTAGCATAGCCTAAATGTGACTCACTTACCAATATCTCCCTCTCATTTCTCATTTCCCTCTTCCCCCAAAATCCAAAAACCCTTCTCCTCTATTCCCCTAACTACCTCCTCCTCCTCCCTGCTCTTCGTCGTCGGCACTTCCTACTCCTCTCGATTGAACACCGCCTCCTCCTCTTAGTGGTTGCCCCCATCTCTCCTCCTCCTCCTCTTCCTCCTCCATGCAAGCATTTCTTTGGTGTTGTCATGCCCTCCTCTACCTCGCTTAGCACCTTGGTTCCTCGTTGTCTCCTCCTCGCCTCCGACTTGTCTTTTGGATATATCTCCATCTCTTTTCTTTTTCCCATTCAATAACTTTGATTATTGGTTCAGATATATGTTAGGTTTTTTCTTCACACTCTACATGTTCTATGAAATGCCTATGAGAGAAAAATAGAAGAATATTATGTTGATATACTTGATTATTATTGTAGATATGTATTTATTTTTATTTGAGAATGTTTGTGAATGACTATCTATTATGTATGCATGTATGTTTATGTTTGAGTATGTAAGGACATGTTCTCAAGATGATGCACACTTTACCTGTGGACCCTTTATTATTTAGCACACCATATTCAACATTTGAATATGCATGCTCTAAGATGTGTATGTATGCATATATGTATGTGTGTCATGTGTGTTTATATACATATGCATGTTTATGTGTGTGTAGCATTACTTTGAAAAAAATTCATGCATGTCTTTGTATTTATACATATGTATTTATAAGTATGTATGTGCGTGGAGCATATTCAAAAGAAAAAGTATGTATGTGTGATGAATCCTCATTCATCACTCTTTATTATTTTATTTTAGCTAAAAATCTTTGCAAAACATCCATGTAGATACTTTAAATATAATAAATTACCAAATTGCATGCTTTTTGTAAATATCCATAATTAGCATGTTTTTGTGCAAAAATAAAAGAATAAAGAAATAAAGAAAAATAGGTAAATATTTAGAATAAATATTGAGTGACATGAACTCAAGAGAGGGCCCAATACGGGCTTGATCGCCAAATAAAATAAGTAGAGAGAGATAGGGCCATTCATCATTGTGCACATTTCCTCCTTGGTGTATATATTTTACTTTCATAAAATAAAGATAAAAATGTGTTTCTCATAATTTTTATATATTTATAAAAATAAAATAAAAAAGAAAAATTAAATAAAACTAAAAATGAAATTCTTTCTCTCTCTCTTCTTGTACTTATACCATGTATATACCAATAAAAGACCCATTTATTTACCCTTGTAAATAAACAATAAAAGTAAAATAAAAATTATTTTATATCCCAAATTTTATGTTATAAATAAATAAAATATAAAATTGGGATAATTGTACAAAATAAACTGATAAAAATAAAAATATAAAATACATAGATATTTCATACCTATATATAATATTATATTACGTATATAACATAATTTATTTTAAAAAAATAAATAAAAATCACTAAAAAATAATTTGAAAAATAATAAACATTTTTCATTTTGTAAATATTTTTAAATAAAATCGTTTTCTATTTTATGAATTTACAAATAATTTTGGCTTGGAATTATCTGATTGGTCCACAGGGGATTATTGACCCCTGGTCAACTCACCCTGGACAGCATCTCGCCCAGATCCGTTTTCAAACCCGACTTCTCCAAATTATCAGGAAACCCGATCGTCTTTCACCCCGATTCTTGCGCATCTCTCTTCCTCATGGATCGTGTATCCTCACGGATCCCTAGGAGGGATCGGATCCTCTTCGATTCGTGCGCCCGTGCCTGCTCGACCTCATCACCTGGGATGCGTATAAATTCCTCATCTTTGATTCCCAGGGCGTCAGATCGCGTCGCAAGCCCTAAACCTCTCCTAAAAGAGAATCCCCTCGGTGACAGCGATCGGACCCCTCTTTGGTGCCCGGTTTGGGCGCTTGTAGCCGGTGCTCGACGAACGTGGCCGGAGCGCCACCACGTACGAGCCTCCCAGCCTACCGTAGCTTTGTCAAGGTGACGATCACCTTCACCGCACCCTCCTAGAGCTTAGGATCGATTTGCATTCATCAGATAGACCTTTTATCAATCTGAGTCCAGTTATCTCCGATCTTTCCATATCCCGCTCCACCGGCTCCGCCCTAGTGGCCGAAGCTCCGTCACCCACTCTCATCAGTATAGATCGACGCACCATCCCATCGTTACCCTCCTTCCACACCCAGACCATCTCGATCTTGGCTATCCGAGCCAAGATCGAGCTGGGTTCCTTCCGTCGCCTCAGCCGGAACCCTCCTCCGCCATTCTACACTGCTTCCCTTCGCTGCTCATTAAATAACCTACGCCGGAGAACTCCTCCGAGCAGAAGCTTTCCTTTGCAGGTCAATAAGTGCGAGTTCACCCCCCAGATCGCATTGCATCCCCTTTGCCGTAGTAGCCCAGGCCCCATTGCCCTCGTCGGACCATCTAGCCGTTGGGAGCTCCATCTGCCATTGCCATAAGACGCGGAGGGACGAGGCGAGTCGATCCCCTCCAGTTGATCATCCATCGAATGCTAGGCTCGCCTCCAGGTTGTCGGCAAAGTTCACCGAGGAGGTGTTCATCCGGAACCCTTCTCCACCGTCGGATCGAGCACGTTCTCCAGATTCCATCAGGACCGTTCGCGACCTGCCACTGACAAGTTGTTATATACCATATCTAACAGCCATGTGCGCCCCACGTCTGCCATCTCGTCAGGACCGTCCGATCTACCAGGAGGCGGCATTAGAGCCGTACATCCATCAGCCCATCAGCACCTGCCATCTGTCACCCACGTGACTTACACGCTTTGGCTGGGTAATTTGCACCAGACCACCTGCAGTTTATTTTAATTCTTGTTTAGTCTATTAAATAAAGTAGCTCTCTTGGACTTTTTGCATGTGAGCCCCTATTATTTCTCGTATTTGCATTCTGGTCCTGTTTGTATGTGAGTATATGCTTTGACACGTGTTTTGTGTGACTTTTGCATAGTTTACCCCGAACTAAATGAAGGTTATGGTTTGAAATTACACTTTTCATATTTACATCCATGCCCCTGTGAAAGCTGAGTTCCGCCACATGTTAAAATTCGTGGGTAAATTGCGGGGAGGGACTTAAACTTTTAAAGCCTGATAATATTTAGTTCCGGAACTTGTTTTATTTGCATTTCAGTCCTTGTGTGTTGTGCATGTTTCATTGGTTGAATAAAATAGCAAATTGACTCCAAATCTCAAGAAATTTGGATACGTGGCCCCTGCCACTGTGTAAAAATTTTAATGAATTTTTGAAAATTTTTGTTTGAATTTTCTAATTTAAAAAGTCATAAACCTCTTATTTTGCTCCTGTTTGAATTTGAAAATCAACTAAAAATATTAAAAAGACTCTAAAAATTCTAAAAAATATGATTTGTGTGTCTTGTTATCTTTTTGCTTCTGTCCGAATTTTGTTATATTTGGACTTATAAAAACTCTAAAAATTGAAAAACCCTAAAAACCTTAGAAAAATCACTAAAAATTCAGAAAAAATCAATAAAATGCAATTTCTTTTCTAGTAGTTAAATTTTTATCTTTATTTCATCATAAAAATGAATCTGAAATTTTACAAGCTATTTAATTATTTTTAAATAGCCTTTAGATTCTGGTTGCACATTGATTTCCATTTTTTATCTTATTTAATTTTTATAAAATCAACTAAAAATTATAAAAATCTGAGAAAATTACCAAACTAGAAAAATTATAAATCCAAAAATATTTTTATTTTAATTTTCTGATTTATTTTTGTGTGTTTAATAATTCCTTGATTATGCCCTCTTTATTTTTCTTTTATATTTTCTTTATAACTAAAAATCACAAAAAATTAAAACCCATAAAATCCACAAAAAATATTTTCTTCTCTTTATTTTGATCTCTGACTACTTCGTAGGCTCTTAGCCAATCTGTGCTCCTTGAATTCGATCTTGGTCGCTATACCAGGTTAAATAAAATAGCGAGAGCGCTATTTGCCTTGATTGATTGATTTATCTGATTTGGTGGTCTGATTTTTCTTGTTGAGTCCGACTCGAGAGGTTGAGGTCGCAACGACCCTTGATACCTATCTCTTTTAGTCACTCGGTGATTCCACGGCTCATCAGAATGGCACCGTTGCCGGGGAGCACGACTTAGTAGTCGGTTTTCTTTTACGACTTTTGCAGCTTTTCTGTTTATTTCTGCATATATTTTTCGTCTCATTTTATCTTCATATTTTTATAATAACTTGTGTTTGACATACTTCTGTTTCCTTTTCTTGCGAGAGCCTGAGGATCGAGGTGGCTTTCTTCGGGAAGCCGACGCAACCGTAGGAGTCAGAGGCGGCTCTTTTCTGCATAGAGCCGTAGGAGAGCGCGAGGGAGGCGAGCAAGAGTTCGGGAGCATAGAATAGCCGTAGAGTAGATTTTCCTTTTCGCAGACTTATTATTGTAATAATACAGGACCAACAGGACACTCAGAGACTTTTGTGGTGATTGTTGGGGTCTGTTTTGTCGAGCACCAGTGTGCTCAGGGGACCTCACCGCGACTTTTACCGGTTTTGATTTTTATCGCATTTTATACTGCTTATCTGATTTTCGAGGATTTACCCTTAGCCGTAGAATTTTATCTGATTGTGACGTAATTAATTAAATCCCAACCCTAATTATCTGCCTGCATCTATAGATCGATAATTGGACCTAATTAATTAAATCAAAAAGGAAAAGTCAGATTAATTAGGCTCGAGTCCACGTGCCGTGAGGAACCACATACAACGCGTGCAGGATCCGTTGTGGCGGACACCGAGTGGTTCCTAAGATCGGACTCAGGACTTTAGTTTGATTACCCGATTACTGTTCTTCACGTGTAGAATTTCTTCGTCTAAGGCCGTTTTTCTCGTGCATCATATAGGTAGTTTTATTACTATCTTTACTTTTATGTGCGGATCACCCTGCATGTAGAGAGCTGGAGTCAGGTACGCATTTCTTACTCTGCATGCATCATCGTGTTTGATCGCGCATCAGCTTTTTTGCCTTCTCCCTATTTTCAGACTTAAATAATCAGCATAATCGAAAAATTCGTTAGGTGTCGTTTGCTTGAAAAATATCTAAAAAGAAACTATACAACCGGGACTGCTAAACACACTTGAGCCTAAAAGACATCTCACTTAAAAATCTGTCTTGGGGAGAGTAACCCCCTCCTTGTTTGGTTTGGATGAGCGAGAGAGTGATCCGCACACTAGGATAGAGCCACATCCGATTTCCTATCAGATTGCCGGCCTTTTATATGGGACAATTTGTTGGGAGTATTGGATTCCTATCAGCTTGTTTAATCGCTCTGAAAGACTGATTTGATCACCTAATAAAAATTGACAAGATAATTGATTGAGCCTTTACGGTCTTCAGCTTAGTGTTGAGTAGGTAAATCGGGGGTTTGATTTCTCATCTTGTGTGTTTCCAGATCTCATACTGCTTTACTCGCCAGATCAAGATGATGGGCAGGAGGTCTCTTAGGCAGCTTTTGGCTGCATCGCTTCATAGCACTCCAGACCGCTCATCTAGGTTCGTTCGTGAGAGCCGAGACCTGCTCTCCGAACCTGAGTTTGATTCCACCCTGTTCCCCCTTGACCGCCATTCTACCACCAGCTCTGAGATACCAGTGCCAAATCAGAGAGAGCAACAGCCAGTTAATTTATCGGCACATGAGTTTGGGTCTTTTGCCTTTGCAGAGACCATGGCCAACAGCGAGGAGCACACCAATGGTCCCAAAGCAGAGCAGACATATGTGTTGGAGTTAGGGTGCGATCGACAACACCCTGTTAGCTTCCCTTGAGACGATGCAACGACAGATTCGGGATCAGGGAGGTTTCATGGTCGAGATGCGCCGAGAGATGGAGAGACTGTGAGCAGATAGAGATCAGCCGTGAGCCGATGGTGAGGGAGATGTCCCAAATCAGCCTGAGGACGGTCTAGCCAGACCGATGCGAGAGTTTCACAACCCCGGATCGACACTTACACACAGATGGATTGTGCTTCCAGTGATTGTGGGGGACTTCAAGTTCCTCCCTCAAACGATTCAGCTTCTTCCCCGTTTCCATGGACTCGTGATTGAGGAGCCACATCTTCATCTCCAAGAGTTTGAGATGATCTGCAGTACTATCCACGATCGGCATGTGGACGAGGACACTATCCGGATGATTGCTTTTCCATTCTCCCTCGTAGACAGAACAACCAACTAGCTGAAGCATCTAGGGAGATTTGTTACCAAGTGGGAGCAGCTCCGAACTGAGTACTTGAACAAGTACTATCTTCTCGGTCAGATGAATGCAACGAGGGTCTTGATCAGCAACTTCTCCATGCTCCCCAATGAGAAACTCCATGAGGCATGGCAGAGGTTCCGAGAGCTCACAGATCGGTTCCCCCATCACGACATATCCAAGTCCAACCTTGTTCAGAGCTTTTCCTGCGGGCTTACACCGGAGCTGCAGGGGTTAGCGAACACATCCTGTGGGGGCTCCTATTTTGCCAAGGATGAGGATCAGGTCTGGGCCATCTATGAAGAGATGGTCGAGAACTATAAAGTGATGTCCCAGACCTGACTCTACACTCAGGGGAGACCCCAACCACAGGTCATGCCATATCAGCAGGTCGATGCCGGTCCTTCTACTTCGTCAGTGGCAACAACACAGGCAGAGTCAACAGCCGCCGACATGGGTATCATCAGCGAGAAGCTGGACCGGATCGAGTTGATATAGAAGAGGCAGTGCCAGGGTATGACGCAGATCGATCAGATGGCACAGACGCTGAGTGACCTGAAGACACAGATCATGTGTCTCCAGGATGCATAGACGGCTTCTCAGCCCCGTCTCAGGTCATGGGCAGACACCAGCCGCAGCACCAATTCGGCCCAGGTTCACCTTGTTCAGGCGTAGCCCTACCAGCCGCAGCAGCAGCAGTACGTCCAGTCACTACCATCTTAGGACAACCAGATGGTGGTGTATCAGCCGGACCAACCCCCGGCAGTACTTCCCCTACCCTCTTACAAGCAGGAGCCGTTGATGGATGTCAACGGGATATGGTATGACCGACCCTAGCCGTTGATGGATGTCAACGGGATATGGTATGACCGACCCTAGCCAGGGATCCGACGAGGCCATCCCGGATTCCGTTGGACGACCGGAGGTACCAGTTCCCAGCAGCAGCCTCCAGTTCAGGGTGGTAAGTACGGCCAGCAGCGAGATCAGCACCAGCAACCCCAGTTCCCAGCTCACCAGAAGCAGGGTCCTAATCCCTATCAGCAGGTACAGTCTTGGAGGCAACAGCAGTATCACTCGTAGTACCCCTCTCACCCTCATCTACAGCAGCTGCCTCAGTTTCAGAGAGGCCAACCGTCAGGTTCTCATGGGCCTACTTATGAGAACCCCGCCTTGGATGACTTAGCCCGCCTCATGTACGAGCAGCAGGCCACCTTCCGATGGGAGATGGATGAGTTTCAACAGGAGATGAGGGAGATTGTGAGAGGGAAGGCCGACATTCCTGCACAGAACGAGCCCAATCCGAACAACCTCAAGAGGAAGTCTGAGCCGGTAGAGTTCACTAAGACTGCCACTCCTAGTGCTTCACTTGGTGATTTCTCTACATACATGTTTGATGCTGATTTTGTTACACTTAGGAACGGTAGGATGCAAGCAGGCAGCGTCTCGTCTGAGCGATGACCCCATACCACTTCAGGAGCGCCAGATGAGGAGGAGAGCGGTGTTGATGCTGCTCATGAGCATGCTGATGATTGTGGCGCTGACGCCACCAAGGACGTTTATCCAGCCGACGGTACTGAGGCCGTTACTTCACTAGATGGAGGATGTGGTACTGATGCCACCATACCAGTTGCTGAGCCAGAGCGCGGTACTGATGTCACGATTCCAGATGCCGAGGGTGGTGCTGAGGCCACCATTTCTAGTTCTGTCAGTCCTGTTGTTTTCCCTTCAGTTCATGTATCTCAACACACTTCTGTGAATAAAGGAAAGGGTTTGTTATTTTCGGATCCACCTATGTTGATTGATGATGTATGTGTGGATTCTGCTTTGCCTGAGCATCCCAGACCCGATCCTAGTCCTTCATCTGAGAAGGACCCAGCCGTCCCCTTTCCCCAAGCACTCCACTTGGTTAAGGTGCCTAAAAAGAAAATCAGAAAAAGTCCCACTAGTTAGAGTTCAGCCAGCAGATGATGGACTGATTTCATATACAACTGACTCTACAGGAGGCCTTGGAGCACATACCTCTCTTCCAGAGATCCCTCAGAGACAGGACTACAGTTAGGAGGAAGAGGCGGAACCACCAGTCACATATCCATGTGCTCACTCACGCCACATGCTTTGCGATCTAGAATCGTCTGCTAGCCAAGAGGCCAGATGCAGGAGCCCCGTATATTAGATGCCATATTCATGAGCAGAGGTTTGACCATACTCTATTAGACAGCGGTTCTTCGATCATCGACCAATTCGAGTTGGGCCCTCTACGATAGAGCATGACGGTCCTTCACTTTGCTGATCGATCTGTCAAGAGGCTGAAGGGGTTGCTGAAGGACGTTGTCATCACGATTCAGGGTCTGAAATTCCCCGTGGACTTCGTTGTTTTGGACATGGAGATCCCTGAGTCTGTGACCGATACCCCCATCATTTTAGGACGCCCGTTCTTGGCCATAGCTAAGGCAGTATCTGATCATGATAGCGGGAAAGTATACTTTCGCATCGAGGGAGAGAGTATACAAATAGAGACGGTCGAGGAGACAAGAGCCCGGGATTCAGTTTTCTCAAAGCCACCTTCATATTCAGAGAAGATGACAGATGCAGGGCGAGACATCCACCAGGACTGTGATTTTGTGATTACAGACGACGAGGCAGTTTGGGCAGACCCAGCAGCACATGCCATTCTCTCACCTTCAGAGTTCGCTGATGCACAGATGCTAGCAGAGGAGAGGTTGGAGAGCACGTTCCTGGTCCAAGATACATCTCAGGCAACAAAGCCAGTTCCTGATCGTGAGGCAGATCTTTCTTGTTATTCTGATATAGATCCCTCCGAGTCAGATATAGAATGGGCAGAGGTTGATGATTTGATACCATGTCTGACTTCCACAGAGCCCACAGCTAGAGTGGAGGTTGATTCCATGCAGAGCAGAGACACACCAGCAGAGTAGCCTTCACCAGATTCAGATTGTCAGCGAGAGTTCTCATTCTCCCATGCAGATTTGGTCGCATTCACTCCGACATTTCAGAGGCCAGATCCGTCAGCACTGAGTTATCCAGAGCTGAAGTCATTACCGTCATCGCTGAAGTATAGGTTCCTTGCGGGCGAGCATGAGATGTACCTAGTCATTATCTCAACGAATTTGACTGGAGAGCAGGAATCCCGTATGATGGGGGTTCTTGAAAAGAACCACAAGACGATAGGATGGAGCGTAGCAAATCTTCAGGGGATAAGTACGACCATGTGCTCCCACCATATCTATCTCGAGGAGGACGTGAAGTTGTCGCGTGAGTTCCAGCGGCAGCTGAATCCGAACCTTCGAGATGTTGTCATGAAGGAGATCTCGAAATGGTGGAGCACCGATTTTATCTACCCCATCTCCGACTCCAAATGGGTCAGTCCGCTACATGTGGTGCACAAGAAGACGGGCATCACCACAGTTGTTAGTGAGTCTGGAGAGGAGATCGCTACCTGGGCACCCACTTCTTGGCGGGTCTGTGTGGACTACAGACGATTGAACCAGGCCACCAAGAAGGATCATTTCCCGCTGCCTTGTATTGATCATATTATAGAGAGGCTAGCAGGAAAGAGCCACTACTGCTTTTTGGACGGGTACTCCGGATACAATCAGGTGGCCATTGCGCCCGAGGACCAAGACAAGACCACCTTCACATGTCCCTTTGGGACATATGCTTTCAGACGAATGCCCTTCGGATTGTGCAACACTCCGGCGACATTCGAAAGGTGTATGTTGTCCATCTTTTTGGACACG
This sequence comes from Ottelia alismoides, assembly GCA_037367405.1. Lineage (NCBI taxonomy): Eukaryota > Viridiplantae > Streptophyta > Magnoliopsida > Alismatales > Hydrocharitaceae > Ottelia > Ottelia alismoides. The sequence continues at coordinate 74,095 of JAZKJV010009420.1, forward strand.
GTGGGGGAGTGCTTGGAGGTCTTCATGGACAACTTTTCGATCTACGACGACGGGTTCGATTCTTGTCTTGACTTCCTAGACCGCATCCTCCAGCGATGCATTGAGGTCTATCTTGTGCTTTCATGGGAGAAGAGTCACTTCATCGTGACTCAAGGGACGGTTCTTGGTCATATCATCTCCAACAGGGGCATGGAGGTTGATCCGGCCAAGGTGGATATCATTAGAAAACTCAATCCACCGTCCAACTTGCGGTAGTTACGGTCTTTTCTGGGGCACGTCGGTTTCTACTGACGATTCATACAAGATTTCAGCAGGATTGCCGGACCGTTGACTGATCTGCTGACGAAAGACACCGAGTTCATTGTTGATGATAAGTAGTAGAGGATCTTGTCCTCCAGTCGCCTGATTGGTCTCTCCCATTCGAGATCACGGCAGATGCCTCCGATTTTACCGTAGGGGCCATGCTGGGACAGAGGAGGGATGGAGTCCCCTATGCTATTCACTACGCTAGGCGGACTTTGGATGCCGCTCAGCATAACTACACCGTCACTGAGAAGGAGATGCTAGCCGTAGTATTCGCCTTATATAAGTTCAGATCATACATTATTGGATTTAGAGTAACCATTTACACCGATCATACCGCCATCAGGTACCTCATGGCAAAGAAGGATGCCAAAGCCAGATTGATCAGATGGATCCTTCTACTCTAGGAGTTTGACATAGAGATTAAGGATAAGCCTAGAGTCAATAATGTGGTGGCGGATCATCTCTCCCGATTGGAGTTTCTTGAGGATTTTGAGTAGATCGAGCCTATTTGTGATACCTTCCCAGATGAGGCGATCCTTGCTATTGCCTCTCTCCCATGGTACGCCGATATTGTGAACTATCTTGTTGCCAAGAAAGTTCCAGAAGATTGGCCCAGGCAGCGACTTGAGACCTTCCTCGCGAAGGTCAAGTTCTACCATTGGGAGGATCCTGTCCTTTATAATGAAGGAGGGGATAGCGTCTGGTGTCGATGCATTCCTCAGAGGAGCACCATAGCGTCCTCACTTACTGCCACAAGATTGAGGAAGGAGGACATCACTCTAGGAGGAGAACGGCACAGAAAGTGCTCCAATCTGGCCTATGATGGTCTACTCTCTTCAAGGACTCTGATGAGTTCATGAATAGATGTACTGACTGTCAGAGGATGGGTACTTGTGGACAGCGTGATATGATGCTAATGCAGCCCATTCACTTCTATGAGGTTTTTGACGCATGGGGCATCGATTTCATGGGTTCATTCCCTAAGAGTCAGGGATTCGAGTACATTCTGTTGGTCGTTGATTATGTGAGTCGTTGGGTTGAGGTCATCCCCGCCGGAACTGCAGATGCTAGGACTGTATGCTGATTTTTGAGGAAGAATATCATTTCACGGTTCGGGTTACCTCGTGTTGATTTCTGACGGGAGTCTCATTTCGTCAACGACAAGGTAAAGGCCCTTGCTAGCGAGTTCAGCATACACCATCGAGTAGACACACCGTATCATCCTCAAACCAATGGTCTTGCTGAAGTGTCGAACGGGGAGATCAAGACTATATTGCAAAAGGTCGTCTGCCCTGACCGAAAGGATTGGTCACAGCTTTTGGACTCGGTCTTGTGGGCATATAGGACGTCCTTCAAGACGCCTTTGGGTACATCTCCCTTTCGCCTCGTTTATGGCAAGCGCCATTTACCTTTTGAGATGAGACATAAGTCACTTTGGGCAGTCACAGATATACTTTTGGATCCAGTGAGTGTAGGAGATCAAAGGAGGGCAGAGTTAGCATCCCTGGAGGAACTTCGTGACACAGCCTTTTCGAGCAGCCTATAGTATAAGGAGAGAGTAAAAGAGTGGCATGATTCTCATATCAGCCACAAGCAGTTTGAGCCAGGACATAGAGTATGGTTGTTTGATGCCAGGCTTCATTTATTTTCAGGGAAGCTACAAAGCAAATGGAAGGGACCCTATCTGGTCCGAAAGGTACATGACAATGGGAGTATTGATATATCTGAGTTGTCTTCTGATGCTACCTTTCGTGTTAACGAGCAGCGGCTCAAACCATATCTAGATCATGAGCTACTGGTCGTTGACGTTGCCCCCATTCATGCGTGAGATGTAGTCTTTTGACTCACATCTATTGCATCTCACGCCTGATTATCACTATTCTTCCGACTTGTATAGATCCAGTTGTCCATATCACTCCATTCTTTAGTCCCACACCCATCCTAAGTATAGGGGGAAACATCGGGTCCTCTTCATTATATTCTTTGATTCGTCGTTTAGGGATGTCAATTTGGGTCTATCCATTGGGTACCCGACCCGAACCCGTCCTATTTAAGGACTCGAAACCCGTCCCATTTACTTTTGGACGGGTTTGGGTTTTGAATTGACTACCCATGCGGGTATGGGTATGGGTTTGGGATTGCCTTGTGGGTACCCGAACCCGAACCCGCCCCAAACCCGAATAAAAAAATATATAAAGATAGATGTGTATGTTGCATTTTAATCAAACTAGACCCAAATTCATTTCATATCTAATATATATCGATCTACATGTATAAATATCGAACTCAATTTTCTCCTCTCCATCCATTTTTTTCTTATTTAACTAACTTTTTGCATTTTTAATAAATAAAAACTATCAATACAAAAAGTTAAACACTTAACATATATAAACATTTAATATTCTCTATATATTGCACATTTTTATGAATCACCATATTAAATAATCTCACTCTATTTCGTCTATCTGTGAAAATCTTGTATATGTTTACAAACAACTTAAGATTTACCATGTCGAAGATATGGGTATCTATTGGGTACACGGGTATCCGACGGGTATATGGGTACCCGGTAGAAATTACCCGTTTAATAAATGGACGGGTATGGGTAGTGATATTATAAATGGATATGGGTTTGGGAATAGTAATACCCGCCCCAAACCCGACCCGCTGGCATCCCTATCGTCGTTGTAGTATACCATTCCTTTTCACTTCCCTATACTAAGCACGAGTTATGTCTTCTCCATCTCTCTTGATTCACTCCGAGGACATCGTTCGAGCTAAGTATAGGGGGTGTCGTATATATTTCATATATACTTTAGCCATAACTCGTACTTAGTGTGAGTGTGTTAATAAATAAAATGGCTAAAAATCCATTCATAAATTCCATAAAAACTTAAAAATTTTCCTTGTCCATAAAATTCTTCTTGCACATACATAGCTATTTATAAAAATTATTTTTGTACAAATGATTGCAAAAATGATTTGTGTAAATAGTTTGTAAATATTTTGATATCAAATTATGTATATAGTGCAAAATTTTTGTAAAATATTTGAAAAAACAAAAAGTTTGCAAAAACCTTTGTAAATGTGTGTAAATATTTTGCAAAACTTCGCATTCATGCATACACCCATGTTTTCAAACACTTTTCGAAAATTTTGCACATTTTCAAAAATCTTGTAAAAATTGCATGTTTGTAAATATTATATGCATGTATGTATATATGTATGTGTATGTATGTATATGCATGTATGTATATGTGTATGTGTGTGTATGTATGTATGTATATGTATGTATCTATGAATGTATGCATGCATGTATGTGTGTGTAAGATGTATGTGTGTATGTGATATACATATATATGTTTATGAATGTAAGTAAGTATGTTCATGAATGTATGTGTGTGTATAATATGCATGTGTGTATATAATATGTGCATGTGTGCATATAATATGTGCGTGTGTGTATGTATGTATATGTATATGTGTGTATGTATATGTATGGGTGTGTGCATGTATGTATGTATGTGTGTATATGTGTGTATACATATATACATACGTATGTATGTGTATATATACAAATGTGTATGTATGTATGTATGTAAATGTACGAATGTATGCATGCACGTATGTATATGTGTGTGTGTGTACATATGTATGTATGTGTATGTATGCATGTACATATGTGTATGTATATGTACCAATGTATGCATGTATGTATATGTATTTATATATGTGTGTATATACGTGCATGTATACATTTATCCATGTGACCATATGTTATCATATGTGTAACATTAAAATGTCTATTTGTGATAACTTAGATATATATCACATAAAGTCTTAAATAATGTTATGATATTTGGCACATTAATTTCTAGTTAGGTAGATAATTAGGCTAAAAAGGTAACTACATATAAAATCACACAAAACGAATTCACATCATACATCCCTTCCACACCGGTGTGGGTGAACATGCATAATGAGTGGTGTTTGCAACACATGGGAAGATTTCATCATTTCATAATTTATTATTTATTTTTTTTATTTTTGCACAAAACCATTGGACTTACAACGAGATGAGATATCCCGTTCCAATGGTAGTAGATTTTGATGTGTGCAGGTAGAAGGCCTTTTTCTACAGGTACAATCCAAAAAACATAGTAAACACTTTATTTAGGCACATTTTAGGGTCACATAGCTCCATATCCCCTCGTAAGCAAACTAAATATACGTAAATTCCCAATTAACGTAGATGATTAAATAATTTACAGATATCTTACCTCTCTCATTTGTATCACGTACAAATGCATGGCGGAAGGAGTCCATATAATATTGCATTTACATCGACTTTCCTTAGTTTGGAGTTCCCACACTAAGGGAATCCATAAAGATTCAAACCCTACTATGAGGCGATCGTTGTCACATGCATAAGTAGTTTATATCTATCCAAAATTTGTCAGCATGACCTCTTCCTCTTTGATAACCGAATCAATTGTATTCTTCCCTCATTATTATCACTGCGGCGGCAAACTTAATAGCCGATCATGATTATTTTATAGGATATACTGAATAGGTGCAGGGTTATGCTGCCAAACTTTGGGCATATATAAACTATCATGTGACAACTATCATCTTATAATATGGTTTGAATCTTTATGGATGTGTTCAAGTGATAATGTAAAGAAAACAATTCTCCTCTCATCTCCTAAAGTTAGTGTAATGGGTTTAAGTCAACAATATATAAGGTCCATGTATCCATGGATTTTCACTCAAACTTTCTTGTTAGCATAGATTTGACCATGGATCTTACACGTGCATGGATGTACAACCGTTTGGATGCCGACAAGTCTGTGAGAGATACATTCATAGATGGTGTGGAGGGTTTCCTTAGGTTTTCTTATGCTAAGGGACTAGGCATTGTTGATCGAGATGGGCAGATCATATGTTTGTACAAGCCGTTTCATCTATTAAAGAAAGCTTCATGGAACATACTTGCAGAATATTTGTGTCGAAAGGGATTTATGGAGGGGTATACGACATGGTATGTGCATGGAGAGAAGAGACATGAGATCGTGAGCCTTCTGAACATGTTGGTAACATATTTATCCAAATGGTCAAAAATATCGTTGGACCATATCTCAACCAAGCATCTGATACCGCCGACAACGATGGGGAACATCAGTAATTTGATGAATTGTTACGTAAGGTAGAGGAACCTCTTTGGACTGGGTGCAATACCTTTTCACAGTTGTATGTCTTTACCGAACTGTTGTCAATCAATAATCAATATAATATGACTGACACCTATTTTCGTCATGACTGAATTGATAAAGAGACTACTGCCTGAGACAAATGATCTTCCAGGTAGTTTTTGCGAGATCAAGATAATAATGAGTAAGTTAGGTCTGTTAGAGGTGCAAATTGATGCATGTCCAAACCACCACATGCCATATTACGAAGATAATATTGACACGACTAGTTGTAAAGTTTGCGGTGAACCGCGATACAAACTTGATATGTAATAAAATATCCCTCGCAAGGTGCTTCGCTACTTTCCATAGACACCACATCTGTAAAGACTTTACTACTACAAGAAAATCACGAAAGAGATGGCATGGCATGCAAACCAATCTTTTGATGGAAATATTGAGCATCCTTCAGATTTTGAATGATTGGTGAGATTTGAAAGAATCACGTCCAAAATTTATTGAAGAGAGGAGAAACGTGGTAGTCGAGTTATCAACTGATGAGTTTAATCCCCATGGGCGTGAAAATGATTATTCATGTTGGCACACCATCACTACTCTGTATAATCTTCCCTCGTGGTTGTATAATAAACGACCCTACATGTTTCTCTCTCTATTAGTTCCAAGTTCAAGCCACCATGGTAGATATTTGGACGTTTACCTTATACCGATGATAGGCAAGTTGAAATATGTTTGGGAAAATGGAAAGGAGACCTATGGTGCAATAAGGAAGGAGAAATTTTAGATGAGAGTCAGACTTCAGTGAATCATTAGAGACTTTCCAGCATATGGTATGCTATCCCGTTGGAGTACACACGATCTAAAGAGTTTTCCGTATTGCATGGTGAAACAAAGTCCTTTCAACTTTTAAACGAGCGAAAACCATATTTTTTCGACTGCCATATACAGTTCTTGCACCAAGATCACCTGTATAGGAAAAACTGTAGAGATTTCACCTCCACCGCCGAGATTTCCAGAAGTAGAATTATGTGACTGACTGACACAACAACATGCACGTGGTGGTAACTCTTTTGAAGGCTTCAATGCGGACCACAACTAGACATAGATTAATATTTTATGGGAAAAACGTATTTAGATAATCTTCTTATTCGGCACAACTTGGATGTATTTCACATCAAGAAGAATGCCTTTGAAAATCTGTTTTACATGATACTAGGGACAATCAGTTGGATAAAGGACAAGGAAAATGTCCGATGAGATTTGATGAACATTTGTGCTCATCCATAATTATCCTTACTCTCCTAACAAGACGGTATTGTCTGCATGCCAAGGGCCAAGTACACATTTACTATAGATCAAGTGAGGGATGTGTGTGCGTAGGCTTCGACTCTGAAAATTTCAAGTGGTTATGCTTAGAACATTTTAAGACTAGATGGCACGAAAAAGAACTAATTGAATGGTATGAAAAGCCATGATTGTCATGTCTTTATGGAGCAACTATTTCCAATAGTTCAAGGATAAAGGAAGAAGTAAAACGAAGGGAAAGGGAGAGGCAAAAGGTGAGAAGAAAGGATAAAGGAAAGGAGATCTCACAGAAGTGAAGGAAGTAGGGAGCAACCGTCTTTTTTATTTTTATTTTGTACTAAACGTAATATGTTGATTTATTAAAGAGAAATAAACATGGATATATGTACACATGTATGAAACTTAGAAGTCTATCAAGATATATATTTTTACCTAACTTCTTGTTTTGGTAAGTGATTTCAACTTGAATGATTTCATGCTTTACATGTAAATGTGCTTTATCTCTATGTTGTAATGTATATGTGCTTGAATGAGTATAATGTTGAGGCTTGCACTAGCCCAAATTGACCAAGTGCAAGGAGAATTTCATGGTTGATAAGGAGATGAAGGAGGAGGAGTAGGGTGAGGAGAAGATGATAAGATGGCAGAGGATCGAGAAGAAGAAGGAAATTGTAAGGAGGAGAAGGAAGAAGGAGATTGTGGGGAGGAGAAGGAAGAAGAAGAATATTGTGGGGAGGAGAAGGAAGAAGAAGGAGATCGAGGTGGAGGAGGAGACCACTATAGTATGACAGAGCGGCGCTCGGCCAGGTAATACAACTAGGTATTTCAGTTTTTTGTTTTGATCAGAATTTGTGTCCATAAGTGGTCCCCCTTGTGGATGCGAAAACCCTTCACTTTTTTCAACTCGAGCCTAGGGTGAGACCACTGGGGAGAACTATGGTCGTGCCTGATGACCATACCATGACCACAAACTAGTCGTACTAGGGTTTGCAAGGCTTCACATGTGAATACGATATTTCACTTCTTGCGATTACTTTGGGACCAATTTGCATCGATGTTGGGACCATTTCTGTGGATGCAAATTTCAGTGCTTGTATTGTCTACGGGAGCACAACTCGAGCTCTTTTGAATTGGATTTATACACACATATTTCATCGGATCTAAACCACTAAAAAATCGAGTATTATGTCTTCGCCTTCCTTGGTGACTGATGACACGCCTGACGACTCGGGTAAAGGTAATCAAGGGTCGTTGTGACCCAAGTCACCAAGCGGTGTCAATCGAGAAAAATTAGACCACCAAAATAAGATAAAATCAAACAAGCTCAAGTAGCGGTCTCGCTATTAGATTAGCCTGGTATAGCGACCAAGGTCGAACACAAGGAGCACGTAATGGCCTTGCGGCCTACGAAGTAGTCAAAAATAAGAATAAAACAAAAGAAGAGTATTTTTGGTGGATTTTTAAATTTTTTTATATTTTTTTAGATTTTTAAATAATAAAGAAAATGAGGAAAACAATAAAACAACCAACTGCAAACAATTATTTACCTACTCAAAGTCATCCAAAAATTCAAACAAAAATGTTTTATGTTTTTTTTATATTTTTTATGTTTTTGGTTAATTTTCGGTATTTTTCTGATTTTTAGGGAATTTTATAAAAATCAAACAAGATGAGAAAACAGAGGTGTTGTCCAGTCAAACTTTGAGGGCCAAATTAAAATGCAAAATAGCCCTATCAAGGTTTGAAGGTAATTTTCCTGTAAAGTAGAAAATGCAAGGAAAATTTAGGCACTGGAATTATTATTTTTGGGTTTTTCAATTAATTATTAGAATTTTTATGGCTTTTTAGGGGTTTTGTAATTTGTATAGGTTCTATAAATCTAAAAATGACCAAAATTGGTCAGAAAAACAAATAAACAGAACAAACATTCTCTAATTTTTTTTGTAATTTTTAAAGTGTTTTATTATTTTTTTTATTTCTAAAGCTAGATAGTAAGAAAATTGCATGTTTTTGAATTTTTAAAAATAATAAAAAGCATCAAAAATGTCTCCAAAAATTATAGAAAACTTTACACCATGGCAGGAGCCATGTATCCAATTTTCATCAAATTTGGAGTTGATTTTCTATTTTATTAAATTCAAACACAAGAACACAATACATAGAGACCTAGATGCAATTAAAACAACTTCCAGGGTGTCCGGTGCAAAATTCCCAAGAACTCACGTGCAAAGCACGTGACCTGGGGCACTCAGGGACCTATTTGCAAGAAAACTTAAGTCCCTGGACTAATTAGTAACACATACTAAAAGTCCAGGGGCTTTAGTGTAAATTACCCACTATATAAAGCACATGCACAATTAAACCACGCACAGGGGTATTTCTGCAAATCTCAAAAGTATAAATTCATTCATTAACACCCTAAAACCATAGGTCTATACATGCAAATAACCCAAACAAGCACGTGTCGAAGCACGTGTTCCACCACACAAAGGGGTATAAAAGCAAATACCAGAAATAGCAGGGTCCTCTACGCAAATTACCAAACGCAAATAAAAGTTTTAAAATATTTACAGGACTACAAAGTAACACCTAAAAAGCTAAGGGCCTAAGAAGAAATTACCCTTTATTTAAGTCGAGGGCCGGATGCTCGCCACGTGGAGATCGGGCGATGGAGAAGAGGCGCGGCTAAGCATCGGGGTCCTCGGCGCTCATCCAACGGAGAGACCTCGCCACGTGGAAGATCGGATGGTCCAGATGCGCTGGGTCTTCTTCGTTGGATGGAGGGCTGAGAGGAGGCCACGTGGAGATCCAACGGTGGCTACTGGCCTCCTCTTAACCCTGATCGGACGGTCCGGGTATAATCTGGAGCTGGAAGGTAATCAGACGGTCGGGGAGGGTCCTCGATGAACTGGACGCCGGCGAGTTTCGCCGGGCTCGTGTGGGCGCTGAAGACCTCCTCGCGGGCTGCTACTGATCGGAGAAGAATCGCCTTGGCCTCCCGCGTCTAATGGAATCCTCCGATGACGCGACGGAGCTCCGTAGAGCTCAGGCGACGTCGGCGGAGGCGGAGGTGCTGATCCTGAATGTAGATACCTCAGATGGGCTCTTCTGGTCCTGCAAAACGACGTAACACACTCCTAGGTCGAGGGAAAAATGCCTCGACCCGGTTAAGGGTGGTGAAGGTGATCGGCACGTCGGGGCGAAGGGGCACCGACGATGCGACGGCAGAGGAGCCCCAATCCCAGCTCCTGTGCGAGCTGGGTTGAACGAGTGGGTGGAGAAGGTGCACGGAGGGAAGGCGGAGATGATGGGAGATTCCGATGGTCGAACGGGTGGCTAGGGTGGTCGGAATCGGCGATGGACGGCGACGGGGGAAATTGGGCGAAAAGCAAAATTAAAGAAATAGAGGAAGAACGGGGACTACCTACTAGATGCGATCGACTGTGGAGGAGCTGGGGATGCTCCAAGTCCTTGCCTCGAGGGCCGTCGGTGCCCGAGGCTCGAGCGTCACCTCCAGACGGCGCACGGCGGCGTGTAGCTGCCGGATCGATGGTACTCCACTCCTTCCTCGATGCGACACAGTCGAACGCGAGCTGTCACTCTCCCGGTGGCTGTGGAGGTCCTGGGGTGGCGTGAAATGATCCAAAGATGCGTGAGGAAGGAGGCGGAGCTCGGCTTATATGCGAGTGCAGGTCCGAGAAGAGGAGGTCGGGCAGGGTTCCACGAAGCGCGGATCTCAACGCGAAAGAATGGGCGAGGATCTCGGATGCACGAGGAAGAAGGAGAGCCCGAGGTTTGCGGATATGGGCGTCGGATCGAGTGTGGATAAATGGAAGAAGTCGGGTTCGGGCACAGGATCCGTGGGGGTTTGGTCCGCGGGGGAGAGTTGACCGGGGTCAACAATCCCCCGTGGACCTATCAGATTATTCGATTTTTTAATTATTTAGAAATTCGTTTAAAAATAGTAAATGTCTTATTTTCGAAAAACTCAAAACATGAAAAATATTTATTTTAATTTTTTTCTATTTTTTGTGATTTTTAATTATTTTTTTGAAATAAAAATAAGGTATTTACATTATAGTACTATACATAGGTATATACACAATATGGATTTTTAATTTTTGATTTTTAATTAATTATTTTTGTACATTTTTATTTCCATTTTATATTTTATTTATTTATAGCAATAAAATTAGGAATAAAAAGGTATTTTTATTTTGTTTTTATTATTTATTTACAAGGGTTAAATAAATAGATATGTACATCTATATACATGGTATATATACAATATTCTTTTTGGGTTTTTAATTTTGTTCTTTTTATTTAATTTTTGTTTTTATAGTTTTATTTTATTTATTTACAACATGAAATGTAGAATATACACAAATTTTATGGTATATTAATTTATTTATATACAAAGTGAAATAAATAGGGATAGGGGGTCTATGTACATGATGAATATGCACAAGGAAGAGTATTTTTGTTTCTTTTTAATTTTCTTCTTTTTATTTTGATTTTATATTTTCAAATATATACAACTATAAACAAATAAATATGACCCATTTTTATTTTTAGTTTTAGAGGAAAATATTTATTTTTATTTAATTACAGGTATATGTACACATGAGCTTCCTTATCTCTCTCTACTTGGGCATTTATGCGGTCAGGCCCATGCTGAACCCTCCCTTGGGATTAGGTCGCTCAATATTTATTCTAAATATCTCCCTCTTTTTCTTTTGTCTCTTTATTCTTTTATTTTTGCACAAAAACATGCTAATTATTAAACTTTATACAATGCATGTCTTTTGGTAATTATTTGTATTTACACCTATCTACATGTATTTGCAAAGGTTTTTGTAGCTAAAATATAAGAATAAAGAGTGATGTATGGGTATTCATCACCCCCCTATACTTAACGTTGCTAGTCCCTTCGCAAACACTTATTTGAAAAAGAAGTGAAAAAGAGAAAGAAAAAGAGGAGAATGTACATGGATCAAGGTTGAATATTAAACTTGCCTTCATTAAATTGAATTATGTAGCTCGATCAGATCTTTGGATTATTAATGTGTCAGAACCTTATTTGGACTTAAGCTTAAAACTCAACAGCCTCTAAGTTCCACCAATCTATAGGCAAGACTCCTCAATAAACCAGATCAGAACAAGTCTACATACACAAACTCTAATGACCATGAATCTTTCCATGCGGTGTAAGTGATATGTAGCTCCCCACCTCAGAAGTAACAAAGAAACATCCTCCCCCAGCCTTGTAACTCTAATGCCTCGGTCTAGCAACTCTTTCCTCGAGAAGCGGGGTATTCCCTTCTAAGTTCAAGTGCAACCGGCTCAAGAAGAGGGGGAAGAAGATGAAGAATGGACTATGGCCAGTGTAGCCACGTATCCCTGGGAGCTCAACCAGTGTAGCTAAGTCTCCCGCTGCAAGCTTCATGAGATGTAACATGTATACCATAAGCTTTTGCTTTATTTGACTATATACACTCCGGTGGGGTTATTAAATTTTCAATCCGACCCACCACTTTTTTCGGAGTTCTTTTCTTTTTGCACATTTTTTTTCAGGTGCAACTGTACAACATATCTACATGGTGCAGCATATATACAAGGAGTTTTTCCTCTTGAGCCAGTAGACTATCCCTCTTTTGAAGCTTTATTGCAACCCACGGCTTCTGTCTTTAGCCTTCATCACCACTAGACCAAGTTGAGGCGCACTTCCTTCACTAGAAGAAGAAGAGAGGTTCCGCCTAGAAGTACTACCCTCATATGCTACCCCAAGCCAAAGGAAACTGCCTCCTCACCACCTCATCCGTGGAGAGCTATGTGTAAAGTGCTGGTGCAAGTCAAGCCATTGTCTCTAAGAGTTATGCGTGTGTTGTTAAGTGCTCTACTTAGGCTCATCAAGATGATATATGCTCATAGCCTAGTGGACTCAAAGAATTAAGTCCCAATGGACCTGAAAAGCCTTAACCCTAAGCCCTATAAGGTTCCTCTTAGAATTAGGTGGATTAAGATCTTAATCAAGCTCCATTTCCCAATTTAATTCCAGGCTAGTTTAAATGTCAACTATAATCCAGGAAAAACTATACAACTATTTACAAAGATGCTATTTTCAAATATGCACTTTACAAATATTTACAATCGTGCAAAACTTTTGAAAAATGTTTGAAAACGTGGATGTATGCATGAATGCGAGTTTTGCAAAATATTTACAAACATTTACACAAGGTTTTTGCAAACTTTTTGTTTTCAAAACATTTTGGAAAAAATTTGTACTATATACATAATTTTGATATACACGTATTTACAAATCCTTCACACAAATCATTTTACAATCATTTATACAAAAATAATTTGTATAAATAAATAGGTATGTGCAAGATGAATTTTATATACAAGGGAGAAAAAAATTTAAATTTTATGGGTTTTTAGCCATTTTTTATTTATTCACACACTCACACAAAGTACGAGTTATGTCTAAAGTATATATGAAATATATACACACCCCCCTATACTTAGCTCGAACGATGTCCTCAGAGTCAAGAGCGATGAAGAAGACATAACTCATGCTTAGTATAGGGACGTGAAAAGGAATGGATGAATACAAAGATGAATGAAATAATAGAATGAGGAGAACTCGGTGGTTTCCCCCTATAATTAGGATCAAGTAATCCTAAGTATAGCAAGCTGTACATGAAGGGAAATCCGAGTGAAGGATGTACAGAGCCTACCCCCCTATACTTAGGGTGAAGTATCCCTAAGTATAGGCAGCAAAACAGGGGTAGACAGAATGAAAAGAATACCCGAAGGTCCTACATCCCCTCCTATACTTAGGGTAAAGTACACCCTAAGTATAGCATAATCATAAGATGAGAAAAGGGATGTGGGACTAAAGAATAGAGTGATATAGACAACTGGATCTATACAGGTCGGAAGAACAATGATAATCAGGCGTGAGATGCAATAGATGTGAGTCAAGAGACCACATCTCACGTAAAATGAATAAGGGCAACATCAATGACCCGCGGCTCATGATCTAGAAATGGCTTGAGCCGCTGGCCGTTCACTCGAAAGGTACTTACTCTCAGAAGACAACTCAGATATATCAATGCTTCCATTGTCGTGTACCTTTCTCACAAGATAAGGTCCCTTCCATTTGCTCTGTAGCTTCCCTGGAAATAGATGAAGCCTAGCATCAAACAGCCATACTCTCTGTCTAGGCTCAAAATGCTTGTGGCTGATATGAGAATCATGCCACTCTTTCACTCTCTCCTTATAATGTAGGCTGTTTGAGAAGGAGGTATCACGAAGCTCCTCCAAGGATGCTAACTCTGCCCTCCTCTGGTCTCCTACACTATCTGGATCCAAAAGAATATCCGTAACTGCCCAAAGTGACATGTGCCTCAACTCAACAGGTAGATGGCACGGCTTGCCATAAACGAGGCGAAAGGGAGATGTACCCAAAGGTGTCTTGAAAGACATCCTATATGCCCACAAGACCGAGTCCAAAAGCTGTGACCTATCCTTTCGGTCAGGGCAGACGACTTTCTGCAATATAGTCTTGATCTCCATGTTTGACACTTCGGCTAGACCATTCGTCTGTAGATGGTATGGAGTGGCAACTCGATGGTCTATACCGAACTTGCTAGCAAGGGCCTTCACCTGGTCGTTGATGAAATGAGACCCCCCATCTGAAATCAATACTCGAGGTACCCCGAACCGTGTAATGATGTGCTTCCTCAAGAATCTGCAAACTGTCCTGGCATCAGCGGTTCGGGTGGGGATGGCCTCAACCCAACGACTCACATAAATCCACGGCCAACAGAATGTACTCAAATCCCTGACTCTTAGGGAATGGACCCGTGAAATCGATGCCCCATGCGTTAAAAACCTCACAGAAGTGAATGGGCTGCATCGGCATCATATCACTCTATCCACAAGTGCCCATCCTCTGACAGTCAGTACACCTCTTCACGAACTCATCAGAGTCCTTGAAGAGAATAGGCCACCATAGGCCGGATTGGAGCACTTTCTGTGTTGTTCTCCTCCCAAGTGATGTCCTCCTGCCTCAAGCTTGTGGCAGTAAGTGAGGACACTATGGTGCTCCTCCTGAGGAATGCACCTACGCCAGACACTATCCCCTCCTTCGTGGTAAAGGATGGGATCCTCCCAATGGTAGGACTTGGCCTTCGCGAGGAAGGTCTCAAGCCTCTGTCTGGGCCAATCTTGTGGAACTTTCTTAGCAACAAGAAAGTTCACAATATCGGCATACCATGGGAGAGTGACGATAGCAAGGATCGCCTCATCTGGGAAGGTCTCAAAATAGGGTCAATCAAGTCAGAATCCCCAAGGTGCTCTAATCGGGAAAGATGATCCGCCACCACATTCTTGACTCCAGGCTTATCCTTAATCTCTATGTCAAACTCCTGGAGTAGAAGGATCCATCTAGTCAGTCTGGCCTTGGCATCCTTCTTTGCCATGAGGTACCTAATGGCGGTATGATCAGTATACAAGGTCACTCTAGATCCAATAATGTATGATCTGAACTTATCTAGGGCGAAAACTACGGCTAGCATCTCCTTTTCTGAGACTGTGTAGTTCCGCTGTGCGGAATCCAATGTGCGGCTAGCATAGTGGATAGCGAATGGGACTCTATCCCTCCTCTGTCCCAGCATGGCCCCCACGGTGAAATCGGAGGCATCCGTCATGATCTCGAATGGGAGAGACCAATCAGGTGGCTGAAGAACAGGAGCCTCAACGACACATTTCTTGAGAGTCTCAAACGACGAAAGACACTTGTCATCGACAAGGAACTCGATGTCCTTCGTCAGCAAGTCAGTCAATGGTAGGGCAATCCTACTGAAATCATGAATGAAACGCCGGTAGAAACCAACGTGCCCTAGGAATGACCGTAACTGCCGCAAATTGGACGGTGGTGCGAGTTTTCTAATGACATCAACCTTGGCCGGATCAACCTCCATGCCCCTGTTCGAGATGATGTGGCCAAGCATCGTCCCTTGAGTCACCATGAAGTGACTCTTCTCCCAAGATAGGACCAAGCGAACCTCTATACATCGCTAAAGTACTCGGTCTAGGCAGTCAAGACAGGAGTCGAATCCGTCGCCGTAAACCGAGAAATCACCCATGAAGACCTCCAAGCACTCCCCTACCATGTCCGAAAAGATCGACAGCATGCATCTCTGAAAAGTCGCAGGGGCATTGCATAGCCCAAATGCCATGCGTCGGAAGGCGTATGTGCCGAAGGGACAGGTAAAGGTAGTCTTGTCCTGGTCCTCGGGAGCGATGGCCACCTGGTTGTAGCCTGAGTACCCATCCAGCAAACAATAGTGGATCTTCCCTGCCAGTCTCTCAATGATCTGATCTATAAAGGGCAGGGGGAAATGGTCCTTCTTGGTGGCCTGGTTGAGTCTCCTGTAGTCAACACAAACCCTCCAAGAAGTGGGTACCCGTGTAGCAATCTCCTCTCCAGACTCGCTGACCATTGTAGTGATGCCCGTCTTCTTGGGCACCACATGCAAAGGGCTGACCCACTTGGAGTCGGAGATGGGATAGATAAAATCGGCGCTCCACCACTTCAAAATTTCCTTCATGACAACCTCCCTCAGATTCGGGTTCAGCCGTCGTTGGAACTCACGCGATGGCTTCGCCTCATCCTCGAGATAAATATGGTGGGAGCACAGAGCCGGACTGATCCCCTGGAGATCTGCTACGCTCCATCCTATCGCCTTGCGGTTCTTTTCAAGAACCCCCATCAGACGGGATTCCTGCTCTCCAGTCAAATCGGCGGAGATAATGACTGGGTACATCTCATGCTCACCCGCAAGGAACCTATACTTCAGCGACGCAGGAAGCGACTTCAGCTCTGGACAACTGGGTGCTGGTGGATCTGGCCTCTGAAACCTCTGCGTGAAGGCTGCCAAATCCGCATGGGAGAACTGAAACTCTCTGTCATTGTCTGAATCTGGAGAAGGCTGCTCTAATGGACTGTCTCTGCTCTGCTCAGCATCTACCTCCTCCCTAGCTGCAGGCTTAGTGGAAGTCAGATCTGGAATATAATCATCAAAATCTGACTCCGAGGGATTTGTATCATCCAAGGTGGCCTCAGTACCATCATCATCACAAACATCAGTCTCGCGGTCGAGAACCGGCTCTGCTGCCTCAAAAGTATCATGGACCAGGAATGCGCTCTCCAAGCTCTCCTCTGATGTCGTCTCTGCATCAGTGGAATCTGAAAGTGAGAGGATGGTATGTGCGTCAGGATCTGCCCATACTGCCTCATCATCTGTAATCATAAAGTCGCAGTCTTGGTGGATGTCTAGCCCGGCATCTGTCATCTGCTCGGAAGTAGTCTCTGAGCATGCTCTGTCTCTGGCTCTGTTGTCCTCGACCGTCTCTATTTGTACACTTTCGCCCTCGACGCGAAAGTATACCTTCCCGCTATCATGGTCGGTCACTGCCTTGGCTGTGACCAAGAACGGGCGACCTAGAATGATGGGGGTATCGGTCACTGACTCAGGGATCTCCATGTCCAACACTACGAAGTCCACAGGGAATTGCAGGCCCTGAATTGTGACGACAACGTCTCTAAGCAACCCCTTCGGCCTCTTGACAGATCTATCCGCAAACTGAAGTTATGTCCTACTCTGTCTAAGAGTGCCCAACTTGAAGCGGTCGAGAAGGGCTGCCGGAAGTAGGTTGATCGACGATCCGTTGACTAATAGAGTACGGTCGAACCTCTGCTCACTGATATGGCATCTGACATATGGGGCTCCTGAATCTGGCCTCTTGGCCGGCAGACGGTTCTGGATCACAAAACAAGTGGCTTTCGTCAGCACATGAATCTCTGAATGGTGGTTCCTCCTCTTCCTCCTGACTGTGGTCCTGTCTCTAAGTGAATGCTGGAGAAGAGGGATGTGCTGCAAAGCCTCCTTTAGAGTCAGCTGTATGTGAAATCGATCTATCATCCGCTGGCTGAACTCTTCCTGCTGCCTCTTTTTCTGATTTTCATTTTTCTTCCCCTTCCCCATCTGAAGAACTCTTGGGAAGGGGATGACAGGGTCCTTCTCAGATGAAGGACTAGGAAAGGGTCGAGACGGCTCGACGGCCGGATCCACACATACATCATGCACCACAGTGGGACCAGAAGAAAACAAACCCTTTCATTTATTCACAGAAATGTTCTGAGATACATGTGCAGAAGAAGGAAGAACTACAGGAATCCCAGAAGTAAGATCGGTGGCATCAGCATCACCATCGGCTGGAAGACTCGCGGCCTCAGTACCGCGCTCTGGCTCGGCAACATGGGTGGCCTCAGTACCGCCTCCTCGAACTGGTGAAACGGCGGCATCAGTACCACCGGTGGAATCAGCATCCGTGGTGGCATCAGTACCATCGTCATCATCTCTAGCGGCATCAACACCGCTTTCATCCTCGTTTGGCGCTCTGGAAGTGTCCTCGTGGTGTAACTCAGACAAGGCGCCGCCTGCTGGCATTCTACCGCTCCTAAGTGTGACAAAGTCAGTATCAAAACGATATGCAGACATATCACCAAAAGTATCACTCAGAGTGGCATACTCAGTACAAACTACCTGCTCAGACTTCCTCTTGAGGTTGTTCGGATCCGGCTCGATATGGGCAGGGATGGCGGCCTTCCCTCTCACAATGTCCCACATCTCCTGGCAGAACTCGCCCATCTCCCGTCGAAAAGTATCTTGCTGATCAGTGAGAAGGCGGGCTATATCATCCAAGATGGGGCTCTCATGAGAGCCCGACGAGTAGCCTCTCTGGTAGTGAGGATATTGGAACTGGTGCTGTGGCTGAGAGGGATATGGGTGTGGTTGTTGCTGCTGCTGGTGGTGAGGCTGATCTCGCCTCCAAGATTGTCCCTGCTGATAGGGACGATGACCATACGACGACTGTTGTTGCTGTTGTGGTGGGTACACTGGGGGCTGCTACTGGTGGTGATCTCTCTAATGGCTGTACTGGCCACCCTGTGCTGATGGCTGCTGCTGGGGTTGGGCACCTCCGGCCGCCCAACGGAATTCGGGATGGTCTCGTCGGATACTGGGTTGGGGGCGGTCGTACCAAATCCCGTTGACATCCATCAACGGCTTTGAATCGTAAGGGTCTGGCAGGAGTACTGCCAGAGGCTGATCCGGCTGGTATACCACCATCTGAGTGTTAGTGGATGGTAATGCCTGGTAGGTGAGCTGCGGCTGCTTGTACGTCTCCGCCTGTACAAGGTGGACCTGTCTAGGCTGTTGGTGGGAGCTGGAGCGTTGGGACAAGCTGTTGCTGCTGCCGTGATCGCCTCGTGACTGAAGATGGGGTTGGGAAGCCGTCTGTGCCTCCTGGAGACACATGAGCTGTGTCTTCAGGTCACTCAGAGTCTGTGCCATCTGCTCCATCTGCATGATGCCCTGGCACTGCTTCTTTTCTATAATCTCCATCTGGTCCAGCTTCTCGCTGATGATCCCCATGTCTGCGACTGTGGACTCTTCCTGTGCTGCTGCTACCGCTGATGAAATGGATGGACCGACGTCGACCCGTGCTATCCTCTGATACTGTACGGTCTGTGGCTGCTGGGGTCTGCCCTGAGTGTACAATCGGGTCTGGGACATCACCATATAGTTCTCGGCTATCTCCTCGTAGATGACCCAAACCTCATCATGATCCTTGGCGAAGTAAGACCCGCCACAAGAAGCGTTCACCAAGCCCTGAAGCTCTGGTGTCAGCCCGCTGAAAAAGCTCTGCACAAGGTTCGGCTTAGAAATGTCGTGGTGCGGGCATCTGTCAGTCAGCTCTCTGAATCTCTCCCATGCCTCGTGGAACTGCTCGTTGGGGAGCACGGAGAAGTTGCTGATCAGGGCTCTAGCGGCATTCGTCGGCCCGAATGGATAGTACTTATGTAAGTACTCAGTGCGGAGCTGCTCCCAGGTGTAGACGAACTTCCCCAAGTGTTTCATCCAGGTGGCTGCTCTGTCTGTTAAGGAGAAGGGGAAGGCAATCATCTGTATGGTATCCTAGTCCACCTGACGATCGTGGACAGTACTGCAGATCATCTCAAACTCCTGAAGGTGGAGATGAGGCTCCTCAGCGGCCAACACATGAAACCGGGGTAGGAGCTGCAAAGTGTTCAGGGGGAACTTGATGTCTCCCGCGATAGCTGGTAGCACCACCCAACGGTGCGTCAAAGTCGATCAGGGGTTGTGATTCTCCCGCATCGGTCTCGGAGGTCATGCTGCTCCTGCTGCGGCTGCAGCTGCCGCTGCTGCGGCTGCTGCCGCATCGTCGGGTCCTCCTCCGCGGTTCTCGCGGTCGGCTCTCATCTGCTCAAGCTCTCGCCTCATCTCTATCATAAAAGCTCCATGATCCCTCAACTGCTGCTGAACTGAATCTAGTGAGGCGATCAGGGTGGAGTTGATCGGACCATGGTGCAAAACGAATGTCTGATCTCCTCGTGGACCTCCAGTGCGGTCATCAGAACTGTCGGCCATAGTCTCTGCAAAATCAAAACATCCAAACTCAGGTGCCGATAAATCACCTGTCTGTCTCTCCTCTGGCACTGGTATCTCGGTCTCAGAAGAAGGGGGTCGAGGGGGAAAAGGGCAAAGTCATACTCGGGTTCGGAGAGCGGGTCTGAGCTCCCACGAACCGACCTAGATGAGTGGGCTGGAGTGCTAAAAAGCGATGCAGCTAGAGGCTGCCTAAGAGATCCCCTGCCTATCATCGTGATCTGGCGAGTAGTGCGGATGAGATATGGAAAAACTATGATCACAAGCGAACCCCTAGTTCACCAACGCAACACGAGCTGAAGACCGTGAAGGCTCGGTCAATTATCTTGTCAATTTTATTTTGGTGAACAATCAAGATATCAGAGCGATTGCGTGACCTGTTGGGTTACCTGGTACTTTTCCAACCGACTGTCCCGCACAGAAGTAGTCGGTAATTAGTCGAGAAGAGTATCGGAGGGCTCTACCTAGTGTTCGGGGTCACTCTCTCACACAATCAAACCAATCAATGAGGGGGTTGCTCTTCCCAAGACAAATTTTTAAGTGAGGTATCTTTTAGGGTCGATAGTTTTAGCAGTCCCAATTTTATTGTTTTTCTTTTTAGGTATTTTTCAATAAAAGCAGAAACGCCTAACGAATTTTTCGGTTCTCCTGGTTATTAAGTCCAAAACAGGGGGAGAAGTCGAAAAAGCCGATGCGCGATGAAATCAATGATGCATACAGAGTAAGAAATGCGTACCTAACTCCAGCAGTCTACATGGAAGATGATCTGCGCAGAATTGAAAGACAGAAATAAAACTACCTAAATGGTGCAGGCGGAAAAACCGAGTCCCTAAACAGCATTGCTACTCGAAAGAACCACTAGCTGACCACCAGCCTCCGATCCAGAGAGTCCGGTCTAGACCCACCCCTCCTCTTCTCGACAGGTCGAGTTCAGGAGTAGCGCTTAACGGGGCAGGCTCGCGGCGCGTAGGCTCGAAGGTGGTGAATCAACTATTTTTATTAATATTTTATTGTAGGTCCAATTACCGATCTATAGGTGTAGGCAGATATATTAGGGTATTTGGATCCTAATTATTACGTCACAGTCAAGCAGAAAATCCTACGGCTAGGGGCTCGAAAAACCGCGAGAAATCGTAAAAGGCAGTAAAGAAAAACTGCGTAAAAGCCACGAAAAACCGTACTAGCTAAGGGGTCCCCCGAGCACACCGGTGCTCGGCGAAACAGACCCCGAAAGTCCGAGTCTTTGTCTGTCCCTGTATTGTTCAAATAATGTTGAAAAGTAAATCTAATCTAACCCTAATCTACGGCTAATCCCCACGGCTATTCTGCAGCTCCCGCACTCCTGCTCGATTCTCGCGTCCTCCTGCGGCTCTGTGGGAAGAGAGCCGCCTCCGACTCCCGCTGTTGCTCGGCTTCCGAAGAAAGCCGCCTCGATCCTCAGGCCCTTGCAAGAAAGAAACAAAGAGTGGTCATACCAGATTATTATATAAACAAGTCAGATATTTATGTACAAAAAGCTGCGAAAAAGAAAGCCGTGGAAAAATCAACTACGACTACTAAGCCGTGCTCCCTGGCAACGGCACCATTCTTATGACACGCCTGACGACTCAGGTAAAGGTAATCAAGGGTCGTTGTGACCCAAGTCACCAAGCGGTGTCAATCGAGAAAAATTAGACCACCAAAATAAGATAAAATCAAACAAGCTTAAGTAGCGGTCTCGCTATTAGATTAGCCTGGTATAGCGACCATGGTCGAACACAAGGAGCACGTAATGGACTTGCAGCCTACGAAGTAGTCAAAAATAAGAATAAAACAAAAGAAGAGTCTTTTTGGTGGACTTTTAAAATTTTTATATTTTTTTGGATTTTTAAAACAATTGTTTACCTACTTAAAAATCATCCAAAAATTCAAATAAAAATGTTTTTATGTTTTTTGTTATATTTTTTACTGTTTTTTGTTAATTTTTGGTATTTTTCTGATTTTTAGGGAATTTTATAAAAATCAAACAAGATGAGAAAACAGAGGTGCTGTCCAGTCAGACTTGGAGGGCCAAATTAAAATGCAAAATGTCCCTATCAAGGTCTGAAGGTAATTTTCATGTAAAGTATAAATATCAAGGAAAATTTAGGCACTGGAATTATTATTTTTGGGTTTTTCAATTAATTATTAGAATTTTTATGGATTTTTAGGGGTTTTACAATTTTATAGGTTTTATAAATCTAAAAATGTCCAAAATTGGTCAGCAAATCAAACAACACAGAACAAACACTCTCTAATTTTTTTGTAATTTTTAAAGGTGTTTTAATATTTTTTGTGATTTTTAAAGCTAGACAGTAAGAAAATTGCGTGTTTTTGAATTTAAAAATAATAAAAAGTGTCAAAATGTCTCCAAAAATTAGAGAAAATTTTACACCATGGCAGGAGCCATGTTTCCAATTTTCATCAAATTTAGAGTTGATTTGCTATTTTATTAAATTCAAACACAAAGGCACAATACATAGGGACCTAGATGCAATTAAAACAAGTTCCAGGGGGTCCGGTGCAAAATTCCCAAGAACTCAGTGCAAAACGCGTGACCTGGGGCACTCAAGGACCTATTTGCAAAAAAACTTAAGTCCCTGGACTAATTAGTAACACGTACTAAAAGTTCAGGGGCTTTAGTGTAAATTACCCACTATATAAAGCACATGCAAAATTAAACCACGCACATGGGTATTTCTGCAAATCTCAAAAGTATAAATTCATTCATTAACACACTAAAACCATAGGTCTATACATGCAAATAACCCAGACAAGCACGTGTCGAAGCACGTGTTCCACCACACACAAGGGTATAAAAGCAAATACCAGAAATAGCAAGGTCCTCTACGCAAATTACCAAACGCAAATAAAAGTTTTAAAATATTTACAGGACTACAAAGTAACACCTAAAAAGCTAAGGGCCTAAGAAGAAATTACCCTTTATTTAAGTCGAGGGATGGATGCTCGCCACGAGGAGATCGGGCGGTGGAAAAGAGGCGCGGCTAAGCACTGGGGTCCTCGGCGCTCATCCAACGGTAGAGACCTCGCCACGTGGAAGATCGGATGGTCCAGATGCGTTGGGTCTTCTTTGTTGGATGGAGGGCTGAGAGGAGGCCACGTGGAGATCCAACGGTGGCTACTGGCCTCCTCTTAACCCTGATCGGACGGTCCGGGTATTATCTGGAGCTGGAAGGTAATCGGACGGTTGGGGAGGGTCCTCGATGAACTGGACGCCGGCGAGTTTCGCTGGGCTTGTGTGGGCGCTGAAGACCTCCTCGCGGGCTGCTACTGATCGAAGAAGAATCGCCTTGGCCTCCCGCGTCTAATGGAATCCTCCGATGACGCGACGAAGCTCCGAAGAGCTCAGGCGATGTCGGCGGAGGCGGAGGTGCTGTTCTTGAATGTCGAGCCCTCAGATGGGCTCCTCTGGTCCTGCAAAATGATGCAACACACTCCTGGGTCGAGGGCAAAATGCCTCGACCCGATTAAGGGTGGTGAAGGTGATCGGCGCGTCGGGGCGAAGGGGCTCCGGCGATGCAACGACGGAGGAGCCCCAATCCCAACTCCTGTGCGAGCTGGGTTGAACGAGTGGGTGGAGAAGGTGCACGGAGGGAAGGAGGAGATGATGGGAGATTCCGATGGTCAAACGGGTGGCTAGGGTAGTCGGAATCGGCGATGGACGGCGATGGAGGAAATTGGGCGAAAGGCAAAATTAAAGAAATAGAGGAAGAATGGGGACTACCTACTGGATGTGGTCGACTGTGGAGGAGCTGGGGATGCTCCAAGTCCTTGCCTCGAGGGCCGTCGGTGCCCGAGGCTCGAGCGTCACCTCCAGGCGACGCACGGCGGCGTGTAGCTGTCGGATCGATGGTCCTCCACTCCTTCCTCGCTGCGACACAGCCGGACGCGAGCTGTCACTCTCCCGGTGGCTGTGGAGGTCCTGGGGTGGTGTGAAATGATCCAAAGATGCGCGAGGAAGGAGGCGGAGCTCAGCTTATATGCGAGTGCAGGTCCGAGAAGAGGAGGTCGGGCGGGGTTCCACGAAGCACGGATCCCAACGCGAATGAACGGGCGAGGATCTCGGATGCACGAGGAAGAAGGAGAGCCCGGGGTTTGCGGATATGGGCATCGGATCGAGTGTGGATAAAAGGAAGAAGTCGGGTTCGGGCACAGGATCCGCGGGGGTTTGGTCCGCGGGGGAGAGTTGACCGGGGGTCAACAATCCCCCGTGGACCAATCAGATTATTCGTTTTTTTTAATTATTTAGAAATTCGTTTAAAATAGTAAATGACTTATTTTCGAAAAACTCAAAACATGAAAAATGTTTATTTTCATTTTTTTATTTTTTTGATTTTTAATTATTTTTTTGAAATAAAAATAAGGTATTTACATTATAGTACTATACATAGGTATATACACAATATGGATTTTTAATTTTTGATTTTTGATTAATTATTGTACATTTTTATTCCCATTTTATATTTTATTTATTTATAGCATAAAATTAGGAATAAAAAGGTATTTTTATTTTGTTTTTATTATTTATTTACAAGGGTTAAATAAATAGATATGTACATCTATATACATGGTATATATACAATATTCTTTTTGGGTTTTTAATTTTGTTCTTTTTTTTTATTTTTTGTTTTTATAATTTTATTTTATTTATTTACAACATAAAATGTAGAATATACACAAATTTTATAGGATTTTAATTTATTTAATTACAAAGTGAAATAAATAGGGATAGGGGGTCTATGTACATGATGAATATGCACAAGGAAGAGTATTTTTGTTTCTTTTTAATTTTCTTCTTTTTATTTTGATTTTATATTTTCAAATATATACAACTATAAACAAATGAATATGACCCATTTTTATTTTTAGTTTTAGAGAAAAATATTTATTTTTATTTAATTACAGGTATATGTACACATGAGCTTTCTTTTCTCTCTCTACTTGGGCATTTATGCGGTCAGGCCCATGCTGAGCCCTCCCTTGGGATTAGGTCGCTCAATATTTATTCTAAATATCTCCCTCTTTTTCTTTTGTCTCTTTATTCTTTTATTTTTGCACAAAAACATGCTAATTATTAAACTTTATACAATGCGTGTCTTTTGGTAATTATTTGTATTTACACCTATCTACATGTATTTGCAAAGGTTTTTGTAGCTAAAATATAAGAATAAAGAGTGATGAATGGGTATTCATCAGTGACCATCTTAAGGAAGTCCCTCCTCTTAGTTATTCGATCGATCATTCTATCTCATACCAGATACAATATTTGATTATGAGTTTTTAATCACCGTTCTTCCCGTCCTTTGTGACTCAAACCAAAATGGAGAGCTCATGATTCACCATGTCTCTCTCCACTTCTCTCTTTTCCAGTGCTAGGTGACCACTCATCTCACTACCTTCATGAGCTGGAGAATACATTTGTGCTACTAGATCTGAGGTTGACTCATACTTTGAGTCCATCAATAGTGAACACGCAATCCACTATCTATCATGGTGCCATCTTCTTCGTTGTTCTCCTACTGAGGCAGCAACAAAATGCTAAACTTGAATACTTCCTTATCCTAACTATTGTGCCTGGCTATGGGCATACAACATAGCACTTGCTTACAAGCACATCAGCCATTTCTCTTGTGATTACTCTTTTATACCTTGTACAAGACATTATTTTACTATGTTCATATTCTTACAGATTCAGTCATCGATAGTTTCAACTTCGCCTCCATATGTTTCTATATACTTAGGATGACTTGATTCGTATATAAGAGGGAAGAACAATCACAGCTTCTCAATTATTTTATTTCAATTCTTGACTATATTCCCTTTTTTGTACTTGGATATTCAAATCCTAAGTATGTGTTGGGGGGGAGGGGTTGATGCCCTGACTTCCGATTCATTAATTCTTCCAATTTTCTGGATTTGTCTCCCTTGTATTTAAGCTGTCAAGACCTAAGCATGGGGAGTTTGTTGCTCCCTTCCTTTTTTTACCTTATACGTGCTCAGTACGAGTTATGTCTTCTCTCTCTTTGGACTTCCTGTATCCAGGATCCCATAGTGTCGTCTGACTCCCAGGACCCCATTGGTGCTCAATACGAGTATGGAAGGGTGTCGTATATATTTCATATATACTTTACCCATACTCATGCACTCACCATTTTTTAGAGTAACAAATACATAAATGATTTCTATTCTGTCTTCTCTACGAGCCAATAAAAAACTATTAGGAATTCATTCTTTTTCAAAAATATAAAAAAAATACATTTTGAAAAATCGTAAAAAGATGCATTTTTTTCAAAATTCCACAAAATGTGTATTTTCAAAATTGCATATTATCGTATTTGCGTATTTTTCGTAATTACGTGTTTTCAAAATTAAATCTTTCCAAACTTGTATACTTTCGAAATTGCATATTTTAACTTGCTTTTTCAAATTTGCATTGCATTTTTTTAAGTACATCGCATCCTTTATTAATAGGTGAAAAAATTTTCATTTTTTATAAAAAATCAATTGTGTCACAAAATATTTGTATTTGCATCACATTTTTTGCATCTCATTCATCAGCTCTCACAATTTTGGGATCATGGATGCACTTTTTAGGAAAAAAAAAGCTTTCTGAATGGGTGAAGATCCATGAGGAAAGATCTTCCTTATCTAAACAATGCATTTCCTAATGGGTCATATGCCCAATAGGAAAGCCTTTTCCTAATGGGTTAAGTATACATGTTAAGAAAACTAAATTAACCCCACCCCATTAGAAAGACTTTCCACTAGGGATGAAAACAGATATCAATATATTCGTATTCGATCCGCTATCCTATTTGTTTTATAAATATTTGATATATGTATTTCTATTCGTTTTAAAATGGATGTGAATATGGATATCACTTTGACATTCGCTAATATTCGCATTCGTATATCTATTTTCGTACATAAACATAGTAATTTATTTATAACTGTAAGTAACAATATTTTGTAATTGCATTCACCGTTGTTATAATTGTTATGAAAAGAATATGTACGATATATCCATTTTATGTATAAACCATGTATATTTTTGTTAACCTATCAAACTATTTATGTTATTATTAGTATCCGATTTGTATTCGTTTTACATTTGTATCCGTCAATATTCATATTTGTATTCGTATTCATATTTTAAAATAGATATAGATATGGTTATACATATATTCGTATTCGTATCCGACCATTTTCATCACTACTTTCCACAACACCTTTATACATGACATAGTCTGGTAAAGGATATCTCACAAAAGGTTTTCACAAATTAAGAAAAAGTCAATTTTCTTGTAGTTGAAGTACAATAAGCTCATTCTGAAGATATGGACCTACAAATGAATAAAAAACCAAATACAAATCCATTTTTAGGGATGTAAAGTTTATCCATACTTGAGGGTAATTATTGTCATCATATTAACTGTCACACCCCCAAATTTCGTGATCGAGAATGATCGTGCAGATCCGGTAGCGGATGCTCGCAAATGATCGATGGAGTAAGGACTTCAAGAGGAGTCCGAAATATGTGGATATTACGGAGGTTATCCACGAGAGTCTAGAGGCTCTACCGTACGTGATGGAGAAGCATCACACAGGACACTGGCTCGGTAGCAGAGTGTCGTGGTGCTTGTAGCAGTGCGAGCACAACGAGTATAGGCAGCCAGGGGTGTCAGAAAATTCTCAAGTTCGATATTCGCTTAGGTTCGGCTCACTAAAAGTTCGATTCAGATTCGGTTTAAAAATAAACGAACCAAATCTGAACACAAGTTTAGGTTCAATTAAATAAACGAACCGAACCTAAAAATCACAGGTTCGCTCAGGTTCGATTCGTTAAAAGCTCGATAAACATACACATATACATATTTACAAATCATATCAGTAGAAGTGGACCTTATTTTAAGATAAATGGATCTTGTCTAAGGATAAGTGACATCTGTCTAGAGATAACTGAATATTTACGTGATAAATAGGTTTTATCTCAGTAAAAAGTATCCAAAAATAAATAGTCACATCGTGATTACAACATCCATCATTTATGTATCTAGTACTTTTCCCTTCTTTATCTTCAAATCAACAGAACAAGTATAAACATTACTTGTCGGATATCTCCACATTATTTTGTTCCTTATCCCCATCTGAACATATATAAATATATATTATTATTTTTTTTAAAGAGATGATTCTTATTATTCTATTTTTTTAAAAGATGAAGATGAGTTAGATAAAGAAAAAACTAAATGAATATTTATTGTAATTGCACACACATATTTCCATTTCTCTTCTCTTCACCCCCTCTTACTAGATAATTCTTAAGTTCGATATTCGCTTAGGTTTGATTCTTTAAAAAGAGGTTCGATTCGGATTCGGTTTGAAAATAAACGAATCGAACCTGAACACAAGTTTGGGCTCGATTAAATAAACGAACCGAATCTAAAAAATATAGGTTCACTCAGGTTCGATCCGTTTACACCCCTAGAGGCAGCAGTGCAAGATGTTATAAAATAGGAAGCGGAAGCGTAAACATGGAACAAGATAAATAACAAGAAAGAACAACGGGATTTAACGTGGAACCCTACTCCCTAAGGAGCGGGATGAAACCACAGGAGAAGCCCTCAAAGGGGCATATGCTTCATTGCTTTTTCTCAATGAGTACAGGAGGTCTGGGGCTTCTTATATAGCCTCTCCAGAGCCTCCAAGTCCCACCACTGGACGATGTGGGACTAAACACTGGATGGGGTAAATGGATCTTCTTCATGATCCATTTACCCTGCTACAACTCAATGGGCGCACATAACAATACTCCAACACTCCCCCTCAAGCTGGAGCATGCAATGCTCAGTTTGGACAAACAGAAAGAAACTCAACTCAACGCTACAAGACACTACGGACAATATCAACCCAATGCGCACATTGCTGCAGTCGAGGACGTTGCTTCTCATGCCGTGCAGGTGAGGAGGACGAATGGGCTGGAGTGTGAGTCTACTAAATCTCCTCGTCAGAGAGCATGTGCTCTAAACTGCGCCTGTCAGAGTCACTGCAACTGGAAATGAGTCTCCTCATCGGAGTACTCTGGCCCGCCACAATATGTGGACAACTGCTCCATCTCTGAAAAAGGACCGAACTAAAAAGGGTCGTGGTTGTGCAATCCTCGTCGGAGTCCACGGTCGCTGGAGAATGGAGTCTGAAAAGTCTCCTCGTCGGAGAACTGGGTCTCTCCCATCTGCCTCAGAGAATGGTGCACTGCTCTGGTGTACCTACGGTACCACATGAAAACTCTTGCCAAAATGGCATAGGGAATGGTCCTCTACTCTAGAGTCCCTATGGCTCACATGAAAACTCTGGCCTACAAAACAAGAATAATGATGGGGACCTCGAACAATAATGGCATACATGTGTACATCTGAAAAGACCACACTCGTACGTGTCTGAAACTGACTCGGAATATGACGTCGAGTCTGAAATCTGTTGTAGAGTCTGAATCTGGATGGGCATCTGGACTGGAATCTGAACTGACATCTGGAGAATGAAATCCCTGAAGACTGGTTCTGAACTGAAAGAGATGTCCTATGATTGATGCTGAATACTCTACACTATACTCCCCCTTTCTCCCATACTTGCCGGTCAAAGAACATCGACTAAGTTGGAAGAAGATAAGATAGAATGGGGAGAAAACATGAACTTGTGACTTTTCTTTTTTTTGAATAAGTCGTCATTCATTTTTTTATAAGCCCTCAAACCTTTTTTTTTTGCTTTTACACATAATAATATTTTTTGTGCAATTTGCGTACGACTTTTTATATGTACGCATCTTTTTTTGAAACATCCCTTCCTTTTTTTTCTATGATGCCGACTTGGGCCCAAAAGCCCCTTTCTTCTAAAAAACTTTTTTTCTAAAACGACTTGTCTCCCTCCCCCTTTTTTTTAAATGAGGCCTCTCCCCCATTTTTTTAATAACCAACGGCCCATTGTGCTTTTACTTAAGCCTCCGCTCCTTTTAGGGTTCCCATGGGACCCTTTCTTAACGCCAGCCGCCCTCTTGGGTTTTTTTCTCTGGATGCCGCCTTTTGGGGTGAGGTGTGTTGCCTCTTCATATCACAGTGCGCCTCCTGCGCGTTTGGGGGAGGTGTGGAGGAGTCGATGCTCGGGATGCGACCACCTGCCGCCTGGTGGAGGAGGAGAGCGCCGCCTGTGAGGTCATCTGCGGTGGAGAGTCGCTCGCGCGTAAGGGCTCGCGTGCGAGATGGGAGTGTGTCGTGCTGGATCGCACACCGATGGGGGCTTGGAGATGCCGTAGGAGGTCATGTAGCACCGCTTGGCCTGGAAGATGGGAGGCACCGTGCCTGCGCATGATGGCGCCCTGGATGTGTGGCTTCAGTTGCTTGTGGAGGAGGCGATGCCTCCAAGTGGAGATGCGGCGCGCAATGGTGAGGTGGAAGCGCCTGAGGAGCTCGGCGGGAAGGCGTTCCACCTTCGGGAATGAGCTACGATGGGGAGGAGACACGGCGGTGCGCCGCCATCATGCGCGGCTAGGAGTCACGCGCCTGGGCAAGTTCGTGCGCCTGGGAGATGCGCACAACATGCAGGAGGAAGCTAGTGCGCCGCCTGCGATAAAGGAGAAGGCGCGTAGAAGGGGCTTCGCTCGGGAAGCCACTGACTGGAGATGGTCGCCACCGCCACTAGATGCTCGAACATGATGATGCCTGAGGCTTGAAGCCTCTGCTTGGACTCAGATGACTCAGATGGCGATGGATCATGTACTGCCTGCTGGAGATCAGAAGAACTGCATGCCTACTCGGTTGGATCAAGCGGAGGCTAGGGTTCTTGATAACCCGATGTACGTCGACCATATGAAATTAGGGTTTCCAAACACTTTAATTTCTGGAAAGAGCAGATCTCCAGAACTTGAATGCAGAATAATATTCAAACGAATCTCGAATGATCAACAATCTTGACCGATCTTCAACAATACATGAATCTGAATAATCTTTAAAAACGATCGAATCTCGAATAAAAATAACGAACAACAAATCCTCAAGAATCGGACCCGCTCTGATACCATGTTATAAAATAGGAAGCATAAGCGTAAACATGGAACAAGATAAATAACAAGAAAGAACAACGGGATTTAACGTGGAACCCTACTCCCTAAGGAGCGGGATGAAATCACGGGAGAAGCCCTCAAAGGGGCATATGCTTCATTGCTTTTTCTCAATGAGTACAGGAGGTCTGGGGCTCCTTATATAGCCTCTCCAGAGCATCCAAGTCCCACCACTGGACGATGTGGGACTAAACACTAAATGGGGTAAATGGATCTTTTCCATGATCCATTTACCCTGCTACAACTCAATGGGCGTACATAACAATACTCCAACACAAGACATGACAGCGGATGCACATAGTTATACATACGCGAGCGCAGAAGGGTGGTACATAGTGAAGCAGTATGCATAGAGGAGCAATGTGGTACGATCACATAGGCATACGCACAAAGGCACACGGTATTGGTAGTAATGCGTGGCGATCCACAAGGGCATGGAGCGTTGCAGGTGCTGAGTACGAGCATTGTTTAGCATGCTCGGTAGTACACATACGAAAGTGGTCTGGAGGCCACGATAGCGAAGTTTTGAAGGACTTCCCCTTAGAATTCAGAACGCTAAGGAAGGTTTTACCAAACGAGGGTCTGGAGGTCGTGGGTTCCCTTTGGCACAAGATCGAGTGTTTGGTGGCACTCGGTGAATTATGGCAAAGCTGCATCAGCAAGCGTTGGAGTGCGAGTGTCCTGATGACTGGGCGGTTGACTGGGCGTCAACCATGCGGGAAGACGAAAAGACAATAAGGGAGTTGAAGAGACGAGCAGACGAAGAGTTGCTGAGAAACACGAAGGGTTGCTGAAGAACTCGAAGGGTCTCTTGTATCTTTATGTATCATTATTGTAAATGTAATAATGAGTGTCCCTTGAGTTGCCTTGAGTGTCGTATAAAAGGAGAGGTGATGGCTCATTTGTAAACACATACAATGTAAACACACAGAGTGTCCACCCACTCCAGAGAAAGTTCCCCTTCTAATAAGAGAAGAGCTTTATGACCATGCTTTTGTGATTATGTGGTTGTGTTCTTGAGCGTTCTTGAGTGAGTTTTTGAGAGTATTCCTGAACGATCCAGAATTTGTGCTCGTGTTTGTGTTGGAAGCGTCGGTACACTAGCAAGCAAGATTACGAGAAGAGTTGGAGCGTGTCCGTGACCGTTCTATTCGGGAAGGTTGGTTAGCTATGGGTTAGCTAACGTCGTACAGGATCGGTCGAAATTGATAACGAGATTTTGACCCTGTGACAAGTGGTATCAGAGCAGGAGCAGATCACAGAGCTTGGTCGGTGCCAAGAAAGCAGGCAAAGCTAAGAGCGATTGTCGGTGCAGTCGATCAGGGGAACCATGGAACTTGTTGGTGCAAGTACATCTTCAATCAATGAAGCGAAGATGGTGGGTGTTACCGATCGCGTAATTGCACTGGAGCAAGCGATGGCAGAAGTGGAGTCCACTATTGGGACTCATGCCCATCGCATAGCCATCTTGGAGGACCGTTCTTCAGAAGGATCAGATGTTGAGGACGAGACCCAATAACGCTCGACGGAGCAGATCAAGTCCTTGGAGGAGAATTGGAAGCGTTCAGCACGATGATGGAGGATCTACGTATTGAGATCTCCCTCATCAAGAAGGTATTGGCAAATAGCGGAAGCTCCACGGAGGTGCAGCGATGCAAGGTACCTGAACCCAAATCTTTTACAGGTACGCGGAGTTCCAAGGATTTGGAAAACTTCCTACGAGATATGGAAGTGTATTTCGAGGCGAACAAGGTGAAGGAAGCCGAGAAAGTGGGCTTGGCATCGATGAATATGTCGAGCAATGCCAAGTTATGGTGGAGGAGCCGTGCAACAGATGTGGCGAGACCGAAGATATCCAGGTGGGATGATCTAGTCACGGAACTGAAGGTGCAGTTCCTGCCGAAGAACACTGCGTGGATTGCACGGGAGGCTCTTCAACGTCTGAAGCAGACATGCATTGTTCGTGAGTATGTGAAGCAGTTCATGTCCTTGTTACTGGACATCAAGGGCATGCCCGAAGAGGACAAGTTGTTCAACTTCACGATTAGGTTACAAAGCTGAGCGCAAGCCGAACCGCGGAGGTAGGGCGTGAAAGACTTGAATTCAGCAATCGTGGTGGCGGATGCGTTGGTAAATTATGGGGCCCAACCAAATCACAAGGCTGAAGAGAAGGAGTTCACCAGCAAGCCGAGGGCACGGTCGAAGGACAAGGGCAAAGGTGTTGTCCATGATCCACCAATGGAGGAATGAGAGTACTCCAAGAAGAGGGAGCAACCCAAGAGCAAGGGGTGCTTCATATGCGACGGACCGCATAGGACGCGGAAGTGCACACAGAAGGAGAAGCAGAACTCTCTTCGTGCGAATGAGGAAGAGAAAGAAGAACGTGAGGTATGCTTGGGAGCAATCGGTGCTATGCGCAAGGTACGTCTCACAATACTTCGATCTGGAGCTTCGAATTTGGTGGAGGGAGGAAACTCCACAACCAAGAGCTTTGGAAGCGTCAAGGCTCGGTCGAGGACGTACGGGAGTGCGCAGGTGCATGCTGAGCACCAACGTGTGTGCAGGAGGTACACGAACAAAGCCGCAGATAGGAGAACATCTGTGCACAAGAAGACAAGGCAGAGCTCTAAAGGACGATGCAGCATGGACAACGAGTTACACGTCCATGGGGTGGAGTGGTGACGAACCACACCACTATAGATCTTGCGGAAGGCAAGATACCAAAGACGCTCGGAGCACAGGAGGTGCTCATTTTCCAGGATGTAGAGATGTCCACAAGGAATGATAGAGATCGTCAATGAGCGAGCGTGGAGGTGAGTATTCCACATGTGGAGCTGGAGCTGCCACAAACCAGCGATGGAGCTGCTGTATCCAGGAGGGATGCATCAAAAATGGGAGCTGACAAGGAAGCTCCACTTTTCACGTTGAAGACCAAGTCATGGAGATACGTGGTTCGTGAAAAGAACAAGGGCAGGAAGGGAGGCGGTGCAAGCATGCACCACCCTTCCAAATGTGCAGCATCAGGAGATGCGTAGCAGATGGAGGATCGTGACGGGACGCTAGCTGAAGAGGGAATGCTAGGTTGAGGACAATCGATTCTTCAGGTGGGGAAGGCTTGTCACGCCCCCAAATTCTGTGATCGAGAATGATCGTACAGACCCGTTAGCGAATGCTCGAGAATGATCGATGGAGCAAGGACATTAGGAGGAGTCCGAAATATGTGGATATTATGGAGGTTATTTACGAGAGTATGGAGGCTCTACTATACGTGATGGAAAAGCGTCACACAGGACACTAGCTCGGTAGCAGATTGCCGTGGTGCTTGTAGCAGTGCGAGCACAACGAGTACAGACAGTAGTGTAAGACATGACAGTGGATGCACATAGTGGTACGTATGCGTACGCAGAAGGGCGGTACGTAGTGAAGCAGTATGCATTGAGGAGCAATACGGTATGATCACATAGGCGTACGCATGAAGGCGCACGGTATCGGTACTGATGCGTGGCGATCCACAAGGGCATAGAGCGTTGCAGGTGCTTAGTACGAGCATTGTCAAGCACGCACGGTAGTACACGTACGAGAGTGGTCTGGAGGTCACGATAGCGAAGTTCTGGAGGACTTCCCCTTAGCATGTAGAACGCTAAGGAAGGGTTTACCGCATGAGAGTCTGGAGGCCGCGGGTTCCCTTTGGCACAAGACCGAGTGTTCGGTGACACTCGGTGAATCATGATAAAGCTGCATTAGCAAGCGTTGGAGCGCGAGTGTGCTGATGACTGGGCGGTTGACTGGACATCAACCGTGCGGGAAGATGAAAGGACAACAAGGGAGTCGAAGAGACGAGCAGACGAAAAGTTGTTGAGGAACGTGAAGGGTTGCTGAAGAACTCGAAAGGTCTCTTGTATCTTTATGTATCATTATTGTAAATGTAATAATAAGTGTCCCTTGGGTTGCCTTGAGTCTTATATAAAAGGAGAGGTGGTGACTCATTTATAAACACATACAGTGTAAACACACAGAATGTCCACCCACTCCAGAGAAAGTTTCCCTTCTAATAAGAGAAGAGCTTTGTGCACGTGCTTTTGAGATCGTGTGGTTATGTTCTTGAGCGTTCTTGAGCGAGTTTTTGAGAGTGTTCCTGAACGATCTGGAGTTCGTGCTCGTGTTTGTGTTGGAAGCGTCGGTACGCTAGCAAGCAGGAGTACGAGAAAAGTTGGAGCGCGTCTGTGACCGTTCTACTCGACTGGTTAGCTACAGGTTAGCTAACGCTGTACAGGATCGGTCGAAATCGATAGCGAGATTTTGACCCTATGACACTAACCAACATTGATAATGTGTAGAGATATTGGTTGGGCGTAAGAGTACTAGTACTCATCCAACTCACTTTAATCTCAAGCTTGAAATATTTGAAAATTCATGAGCCAGAATTTTAAAATGTACAAGTTCGATCGGGTGATCTTAGGCATGTAGAAGTGTTTTTTACGGTGTAAACAATTTTGCTAGTTAGAGATATTGGAGAGCAGATCCTCTGTTGTGCAACAGGGATCTGCTGTAAATCGGAACCGTGCCCCAGCCGCTCGATCAAGATCGAGTAGTTCGCATGGTAAAGATCCACAAAAACATGGATTTCATGCGAACAACTCGATCGAGCGCCATACTGTACAACGGAAGATCTGCTCTAAGAGATCTTGCACCAATATGTCCGTCTAATTTATAGATCTCTCAATATTGAATGAATAGGCTATCAAAACCGTGATTATGTAATAAAACACCACTTTGCTATAGAAAACGTATATTTAGTGAATCGCTGTCAAATTTAAAACGATGTCATACACGATTAGTTTATTTTATGTCACTATATATAATAAGAAAAAATTACCTAATGTGAAAGAGTTTGGATCAAAATTTATGGTGGAATTTAGATTTTTACTCTCCGGTAGATCTAAAGAGGTCGTAGAATTTATTTTACAAGGGAACCTCGCTAAGTTGATTGCAATAATGTCGTATTGTCACCCTCTTAATTAGTTTAAGCAAATGTTTGTTAATGTAGTTTTCAATAGCATGCCCAGACTCGCCTTAGTTTGAAAAGATGATCGAGGCCTTCTTGATATCGTGTTAGGTAACGTAAACAAACCATAAAAATAAAAAAGGAAATTTTTAACCTACGAACCTTATAAATTTTGTCAATTACCTTATTGACTTTTGAAACACCGTAATTCCTCCTTTGACTCTGTAAACTTGCACCATTTTACCACACGAACCCTACTGTCAACTTTATCACTAGTTTAAATCGGAAGCTGGGGAAGACTTGGAGGAAGAGGCGGACGCAGTTTAAAATGATGATTTTATCAAGTCGTTGTTTTTCCCACGATAAACCGTTATTAAACAAATAAAATACAACTACGAGAACAATGGTGACATACAATATGCATATGGCAAGTAGAGGTTCGAATCCACAAGTACCGAGTAAATTTGCAATTTTTTTAAGTCGACATTTTAATGCATGCAATGATTGATTAGAATTACGGATGCTAATGTATGCAATTTAATTACTATAAAGACTAAGTTATATGCTAGAACTATTTGAAATGAAGAAAAGTTCAAGACTTAGAATGCAATTGACATTAAAAACATAAAATAAAGTGAGGGAGAGAGAGTTTATTTCCCTTGTACATGTACGTGGGGTGCAAGTTGTAAGTTGCATGGTTGGAGAATGGGGAATGTGCTTGAAACAATCTCTAGGCATGCGGCATAGAATTAGTGATTTGGAGGGAAGAGGATCATCTGTTGTAGAGGGGATTGCAGCAGAGGTACTGTAATCCCCTTTAAATTTTTTTGTGATTTATATTTCAAAATCCAGCCTTATAGATTGAAATTTAGATTAATGATCTATATATCCTCCAAATTTCGTTTAATTTCAAGATCATTTGCTATTTTATCTTAATAGTTGAAGATTCGGATCTTTTTTAAATAGAGTTTAAGTTGCTTAGATCTTGAATGAATGTTTGACCATTAAGATAAAATAGAAAATTATCTCGGAATAAGGTGAAATTCGGAGGATATATAGAATATTAATCTATGATTCAATCTATAAGGTTGGAGTTTGAAATATAAATTACAAAAAAATTTAAAGGATTATTGCACCTCTTCTGCAATTCCCTCTGCAGCAGAGGATCTCTGAAGGTGCGTGCACGGCAGGTGGTGCGTCAGTGCCGCGCAGGCTTGGCTGCACAACTGCGGACTAGAGGATGGCTGGAGAGGAGGCCGCACGGCTGCAGGTTGCAGCAAGGAGGAGGAGGACGTGCGAGGGCGTGGAGAGTCGCGCACAGCAGTGTGGGGGTTGGAACTGAAGGAGATTGGCGCGGGGGTTGCTGGAGTGTGGCTGAAGCGCGGGGGCGTGCTCGAGGAAACACGGCGGGGGAGAGTAGCACACGACAGCTCGCAAGAGACTAGCACGAGTGCTGGGCGTGCGCGCGAGATGAAGGAGCACCATGAGGAGGAGGATGGTGCGCTGGAGGTTGCGCACAGCAGGTGGGCGCACAGCCGCTGGTGCACTCGTGCGCGAGGGGCTCGATTGCTGGCAGTTGGTACACCCGCACGCACAGCTGCGCACGCGGGAGAGTTGCTGGACGTACAGGCGCTCACGGAGAGATGGTCGTGCGTGTAGCTGCTGCGAGTTGGAGAAGAACGTCAGGAAGAAGAGGATGGCGCGGGGGCTAAAAAGACGAGAGAGAGTATATCGCGAGAGAGAGAGAGAGAGAGAGAGAGAGAGAGAGAGAGAGAGAGAGAGAGTCCGTGAATGGCCAAAACCCGTGAGGGAGGGAGAGGTATGAATGAATGAAAATGGACCCTCCTTTTATGCTTTGCTTTGTGCGGCTATGAGTAAGGATTCCTCATGCAAATAAAGACAAAAATAAATAAATATGCATGGGGAAGGGATGGTCATGGGTAGGGATGCAAACGGATACGGATATATCAGTATCCGATCCGTCACCGTATCCGTTTTATACAGATTTTGACATCCGTATCCGTATCCGTTTTAAAATGGATACGGATATGGATATCGTTTTAATATCCGCAAACATCCGTATCCGTATATCCGTTTTCATATATAAATATATTCAAAGATTTATTTTTAACCATATATAACATAATTCTCTACCTCCTTTTACCATATTTATATAATTTTTATGATATAAACACATTTAGTAAATTAATATCATGTATTTTCCATCCAATTATTATATTTTTAAGTCGGTTCTATAGAGTATTTCTAACATTACTCGTGTCCGGTTAGTATCCGTTTTACATCCGTATCCGTTTTTTAAGGATATGGTAAGATATTTTTAATATCCGTCAATATCTGTATCCGCATCTGTATTCATATTAAAAAACAGATAAGGATATGGTAATACCTATATCCGTATCCGACCGTTTGCACCATGGGGCTCCATGCATGGGGAAGGTAATGAGGTATACGTGGGAGGCTTTATCCATGCTATAATGAGTGGGAAATTTATACTATCCTCCCTCCCCTTTTCTTCTCAATAAAAAGTGAAGTTTTGTAGAGTCAAATCAATGTGCTATACTCAATGCTATATATATCTAATACACTTCCATATGATTTGCTTAGTTCATGCAGATAGTTAGTTAAGTTATATTTAGGTGACTTAACAAGAATGATTAGGAATGAAATATGTAATCGATATTTTTGAAAACATTTTACTTGATTACAAAATTATGATTAGTTGATTTATGCAGAGATTTTAATTGATTGTGTGCAATTATGGATATTTTCTCTACTGTATGTAAGGAATATAGATTATGTGAATTTAGAGTTTACAGATCAATCATTAAAGTTGTATATCACATAATTTGATCATATTATCTCTGTGTATATTGTAATCATCAGAGGAGGACGCCCTCACAACGGACCTGAAGGACGAGGGAGAAGTCGAGGATGCATAGGTCGAGAAGGAGGAGGATGTCGTCACGGCGGACCTGGAGGAGGAGGGGGAGAACGAGGAAGCGGAGGTGGAAGAGGAGGAGGGCGCCCTTGCGGCAGACTTAGAGGAGGGGGGTGTCGGGGAGGCGATTACTCCTTCAGGCTCCTCAAGGCTCTCTATCGAGTCCACCAACCGTCCTCGTTTGCCCCGTCACATGGACGCGTCGCGAGCGATGCTGTCGACCACACCCTCGCAGCCTCCGTTCCTTTAGACCTTTGGGCAGTGCGGGAGGAGGAGGCATGGAGGTCGAGTGGCATGGGGGAGGAGGGTGGGAGATCAAGCGGTACGAGAGGAGGAGTGGAGGTCAGGCGATGCCAGGGAAGGGGGTCGAAGATCATGTGACGCGGGGAGGAGGTGGTATTAGGAAGGTGGTATTAGGAAAGGAGAAATTTGATAAAGAAATTAGACAATCCACTTATTTTAAACGGAATTCGAACATGGTAAGGCTATAAAGTTTACGTGATATCGTGGGGAAAAATTTGTTATTTAAAAAATAGAGAAGGTAATTAACAAAATTTATAGAATCGGTGAATTAAAAATTCCTAAAAAACTGACCTCGCCGATGTCGTGTTTGGCTCGTATTCTCTCTCTCTCTCTCCCTAATCTATCCTTATCAACTTCTTCATAAATGTGCATGTACGAACCTCTTCACTCAGTTGTCATCCCTTCTCTGATCACTCCCGGTGGCCACGAGAAGCAAATCACCTAACAATGTCTGAAGCGATTCCACCTCCTTCTTTGGGCGATAAGTACAGATCTCACATAGTTGGTGAGGGCGAGAAGGACACCAAGTGGAGGCACGGCCGTCCTCCCGTCTACGATCTCGTCAACGATCTCTTCGAACAAGGAAGAACAAAGGTACGCACGTACTCTACCAGTCACAAGCCGGATTTTACAAATATACGTATGTTCTACTGTAGGAATGGCCCAAAGGATCCCTGGAAGAGATCGTGCAGAACGCCGTCAAGACATGGGAGATGGAGCTCTCCCACAAGATCCGCCTCCAAGACTTCAAATCCATAAATCCCACCAAATTCAAGATGGCCGTAAACAGTGATACATGCTTCTTCTTCGTCTTCTTCGTCTTCTTTGGGTGCAACACATGAGTTGAACATGTAGATACACGTACAGGAAGGAGCTGGTTGACGGGAGAGGAGACGTTGAAGAAGGGCAGCTACAACGCCTTGCTGGAGACATCAGTTCCCCGTGAGTTCCAGTACTACCGAGCCGACGAGGAGACGTTCGAGTCTTCGCACGAGCTCTTCCGCAGGGCGCTGCCGAGGGGGTTCGCGTGGGAGGTGCTGCAGGTCTACTCAGGCCCGCCGGTGATCAGCTTCAAGTTCCGGCACTGGGGCTTCATGGAGGGCCCTTACAAGGGCCGTGCGCCCACCGGAGAGAAGGTTGAGTTCATTGGCGTGGCAACCCTCAAGGTCAACTCTCTCCCCCTCCCCACAATATTTTTTTCTTTTTTACCGCAGACATACGTTAAAAATAGTTATTTTCGCTCTCTCAATCAATTTCGGTCGAATCCAAAGAGTGGTCTAATGATAGTGTTGTGTGCGTTATAGTGCTTTGTGAAACAGTCGGATGCGGATACGGATATAGGTATTAGCGTATCTTTATCCGTTTTTTAATACGAATACGGATGCGGATACGGATATTGACGGATATTAAAATTGTCTTACCATATCTTTAAAAAACGGACACGGATGTAAAACGGATATTAATTGCACACGAGTAATGTTAGAAATACTCTCTAGAATCGACTTAAATATATAAGAATTGGATGGAAAACACATGATATTATTTTACTAAATGTGTTTGTATCATAAAAATTATATAAGCATTATAAAAGGAGGTAGAGAATTATGTTATATAGGGTTAAAAATAAATCTTTGACTACATTTATATATGAAAACGGATATACAGATACGGATACGAATGTTTGCAGATATCAAAACGATATCCATATCCGTATCCATTTTAAAACGGATACGGATGTCAAAATGTGACGGATTAGATACAGATA
This sequence comes from Ottelia alismoides, assembly GCA_037367405.1. NCBI lineage: Eukaryota > Viridiplantae > Streptophyta > Magnoliopsida > Alismatales > Hydrocharitaceae > Ottelia > Ottelia alismoides. The sequence continues at coordinate 115,638 of JAZKJV010009420.1, forward strand.
TATCCGCATGCGTTTGGATCCCTGTTTGTGCGTGCACTTTAAAGAATTCAAGTTGAAATCTCAAGGAGACGCTCTAGACTTCTGAATTTATCGGGTACTACTAAAAAAAGCAAGTTCAGTGACGAGTATGGGAACCGATTGTCTGCAGTGATTTCCTCCGCAGTAACGCAGAGGATAATGGGCCCCTATCAGAGCCATCCATCGCACATTGGACGGACCCCTACATTATTGTAGGAGAAACCACAGCAGACGATCCTTTCTGCACAAGCATTAAATAATAATGGTATTAAATAATAATGGAGACTGATGTGATGTTAAGGACCACCTTTTTAAATATTTTTTCGTGTTTTTCCTGCAAAATTTCTTAATTAATACATTTAGTCCCTACTCTACCTCATTGTTATTTATTATTTTTTTCCTATTTTTCTTGCAAAACTTCCGAAATAATACATTTAGTCCCTACTCTTCCTCATTGTTATTTATTAAACATAATAGGATTGATAAATCTTTGACTTTAGGTATTTTTAAAATTGATTCAATTGTAACATAATAGGTATCTAGGTAATAGTTTCTTTAAAGTTAATTTTCCCTAAATTCATTCAAGTTTTAATTCTATTATGAATTAAATCATCCCTCCTCGAAAGGAAGAACGTGATATTTTTCCATAGGGACCAGGAGATTGGATCTAGCCATAAGAAAAATGCATGGTAAAAATAACTCGCTTCTTGGTCTTCAACCCCCTCAGTCACTACTAATGTCTCCCAATCAGTGCAATGGGATGCATCTATTTATCTATCTCTCGACTCGAAATGAAGCAAATTTGAAATGAAAAAGAATCGTAGAAAACAAGAACTCGAATAGATCAGACACATACGTCAAAGTTTTAACTCAACATATACATATGTTTGCTTTCAAAGCTCGAAGAGTAATTGATCAAATTCACAGACATTCCTATAAAGAAACACTTATGATACTTGTATTATAGGGGTGAATTCAATTTCTAAAAAGGAGGATTTGATTGAGTATAGAGGAACACGAATGATCCGAAATGTCGAATGAAAGTAGATTGATTTTTAATTTTTTTCTGTTTTTCATGTGAAATTTCCTAATTAACACATTTAATCCTTACTCTACCCGTTGTTATTTATTTAATATAATAAGATATTTTATTGAGTAGTACTTGCAAAACTCCATTTACTAACCCACTGTAACAAAATGGGTTTACATTCTAGAAATTTCCGCTTGGACAGTCAAATTATTACCTTATTATTTATCTGGTGTATTATTATTTTTGTTTTTAGTAGTTAAACTTCACATAGTTGCTTAATTGCTTGCAGTTAGTATTAGAAGTTATTTAACAGAAATATTCCGTGAACTTACAATTTGACATATATCACTACCAACATTGTATTTGTCCTCATAAAATTCTTTATTTCATAGAAATATACTTTTTATTTGTTTGATGTTTAAAAATACTATAAATATTTTAAATAAGTACTATATGATGCTTTATGTCGGGAACACAAATAAATGTGTGTTTGTGCACACAAATTCCTTATCATATATGCTACATATTTTGACATATGTACATATACAAATAAATACGGTCGCAAAAAGATTGATACAAATACAAATATAAATGTTATAATATGATATCATATACACATGTATTTTCCAACATCTAGGGTCTCGGGTTTATAGAATCTGGCATACCCTAATGTAAAACAATTCCATCTATTTAACATCTAGGGTTACGTTTGGATTTTTTAAAAAAATTCAACTTAGTTATAGTCTAAATATAATTAAATCATTTGTGTGGTTGGGTTGTCAAGGTCGCGCTTATAAGTGATGTAAATAAAACAGGATTAATTGTATTTTCAAATACATACCCTATTAGTTATAGATATTAATACATTCATAAGGTCATACCTTTTAGTAGAATCGTTTGTTTTTGAAGGATCAGTTATAATTTTCAATGAACTTATAACATATAGTTATAGTCCAAAAATAATTAAATCCATTTGTGATAATAAATAAATCTTGTACCTAGTGGTGTCCATTTTTCTTTCTTACCGTTTGTTATTGGTTTCTCCTTTCAAAGATCGTCTTCGAACGGTTGCTCCTTTTTGCCGAAGCATTTTTACGTCCGCCGACAGTGTTCGTTTTCTTCTGTCCCTTGTCGTTGTTCTTTCTCTTCGTCTGCCATCCATTTTGTACATCCTCCTCTCTTCCTCCGGAGGTCTATCATTAAATGATGTTCAAGAAAAGGAAACATAACTTTTCGATTATTTTTTACTTAGTTGTCATTTCAATTCATTTTAGACAATCTTATTTTCGTTTCCTCTATGATTTTTACATTCCAACTGGTGAAAAAAATTACATCCTCGTCAATGTTTCCAAGTCAATACGTCTGAGTCAGAGCATAATCCTTCTTCCGTACTGTGGGAAGCGTACGGTCAAGAACCGCTTCATATTGATCGAGCGATTTCGATTTATCTAAATAAACAGAGGGAGAACATGATGTGATGTGACCTTTTCTGCGACACAGATGGACCAGTTGCATGCTCTACCAGATGGACGGTTCACACGAATTCCTGATTTTGGTGGTTCTCTGCGTGTGAACCGTTCTATTATTTGCGTACGTTTGCTTGCATGTTTTCTCTAGGAATTTTTACCCGACAGATCCTATAATCTTTGCGAATGACCTCTACGACCTTTGAAACATCGATATTCCTCCATTGACCCCGTAAACTTGTTAACCTTTACCCTGCAGACCTTATGGTTATCTTCCATCCATTTGACCGTTAAAACTAACCAGATTCCGTTATCTTCCTTTACATTATACTCATTTTATTTATCAAATTTACCATAAATGCCACTCCTCACCCACGTCAGCCCTGCCGTCGAAGCCCCTCCCGGCACCACCGCCCCTGTTCGAAGCACCCCCGACCTGCCCGAAGTCCCCCCCCCCCCCGGCCGGTGGCCGGACCTCGCCTGCACCACGCGGGCCACCTGCGGCTACCTATCCTGCATCCACCGCCCGCGGGCCACCTGCCCCGCTGCCTCTTCTTCTCAAAGCCGCCCCCCTCCCCCCATGCGAACTCCTGCTCGACTGCCGCTGGTGGAAGCCCCACCCCCGCATCGAAGGCCCCCCACATGTAATCTGGTTACAATGCAGTTCATCACGTTCAGTTCTACCAATTTAACAGAGAATGGCGTATGATCAGGAATTCATAAGATATGGTTAGAATGCTTTTATATATGGCCTCTTTTGTTCTCCCAATCAAAGAACACAACCCTGTTGCTGTTCTCGGCAAGAACACACCTGTCCCAGTAGACTCCCTCTTGGGTACAACCCTCGACAAGAACACAGCTCTCCTCTCTCCTCTCCAGCAGAATCTGCTGTTGTTTCGACTTCTGGAACTGCAATCCAACGATCAGATGTACTGGATACCCAAAGACCCACAAATTAAAAGACCCAAATCAAATAGAGTCCAATCTAAACCAATCAATCACCTGAGGGATCTAGAAGTGGCGGTGGTGCTACAATCAACCAGCCGATGGAGTCCTAGTTTCAAAAAAAATCCATAAAAATGGTATTTTATGGATAAAAATACCATGGAGTCCAGCTCGACCGATGACTATTTTAATACCACCGGCCGATGACCCCCACCCCCGGCCGATGGAGTCCAGCCCGAGAGCCGCTGGCTGTAGATGAATCATACGGGGTCCCCGCCGCCCACGCAGATTGCTCGGCACCACGGGTGGGGGAGGATGACGCTGGTCAGGAAGGACAGGGCCTCGTCGCGGTTCTTGCAGGTGTCCCACCGCATGTTGCGGCCAACACGATCGTCGGTGAGCCACGTCATGGCCGCGTCGAGGTCGGAGATGGTGAAAGGGTGGAGGGAGATGCCTGCAGAGGGCGGTGCGGACTGGTCCTTCATCCCTGCTCCCCCGCGCCGCCGCCGCTCCCTAACCGTTCGATGGTAAATCTCAGTGGTTTTCTTTTTTTTATTTCGGCTAATCCTAACCGTTCGATGGTAGATTGGTTAGGTTAACTCAAGACTAACTCAAGTAATTGACTCAAATATAGTTAAAATTGACGGTAGGGTTTGTTGGGTAAGACGGAGCAAGTTTACGAGGTCGGGGAAGGAATTACGATGTTTTAAATGTCGTAGAGGTAATTGAAAAAGATTACAGGGTTTGTCGGGTAAAAATCCCTTTTCTTTATCGGATGTGTCAGACTCGACGAATGAAACACCTGTGATATGCGTGCGTATAGTATTTAATTAATCAGGTCAGTTGAATGCAGGTGGACGAGGAGCTGAAGGTGGAGGAAGTGGAGGTGTACTACGATCCAGGTGAGTTGTTCGGCGGCCTTCTCAGAGGGCCCCTGATAGATGAGCGTTCTGGAGAGGTTGCAGTAGACCCACAGTCGTCGTCCTCTTCGTGCCCATTCTTCAAAGCTGGATAGACTTCTGTTCATCCCCCGTGAATAAGGAAACACACATAAATATATGCTTCCATATTATATATTTTCTGTAACGAGCAGACTGATGCTATCCCTCTTTTCATGTATGCTTTACTACGATTGCTCCTGCACTTGCTCCTGGTTTTTTTCATTAGCTGATGATGTTTACTTTTGTTTGCAACGAAGGATTGATAGAGCTGTTAAGCTTCTCTCCTATGATTACTTTGTTTTTGCTATCCGATTGGTATGGTGGGCAAATGATCTGTATGATATTCATTAGCTTAACGTAAAAATAAAATAAAATAAAAGATACGTTTGATAGTTTTGTTTTACAGCAGTAGTCTAATGGAATGGACCCAGTGAAGTAATTTCAGAATACTTGGGTTACAGTTCTCGATTTGTCAGCCTTTACTTTACTGAAAAGATTTGGAGGATTGGGGACATATTTTATGATTAGCTTTTGCCCTAATTTATAAGGAAAAAATGGAGCAGCACCCATGTCATTTTTTCTTCAATTTTTTTATTTTTTACGAAATATTATCATGTATGTTCATCTATATATTCATCTAATATTCCATTAGAATTTTGTCAGAAACAGATACTTATATGTCCTCCATCTAAAACATGTAATTTTAAATGTCTACACATTGAAATCAACCTGTTCTAGATGGAGTGTATAGGAGTCTTCGTTTTTGACGGAATTCGAATGGTATATTGGAGGGATATTTTTTGATGATATTTTTTGAAAAAAAATAAAAAAATTGACGGAAAAATGATGCGGGCAGCAGCACCATCAAACCCAATTTATAATATTAGTACTAGTGCATGTCCCACGCAAAGCCCAAGCCCTGGAAAACAATTTTACCTCTTATACATAGCATTTGTAATGGTTATTAATATTTACATTATAATGATTATTTGCTGAGGCTTTCAACTTCAACATCAGAGGATTTATATCTATAAATAAAACATATTAAAGCTGGGCTTTACCCAACTCCTTCCCTCCTCCTGACACATGGTTTCTTCTCTGCACATCTTTCTCAACTTTATTTTCCCTCCTCCTCCACCTCTCTCTCTCTCTCTCGAAATTTTTCCTCGCAAGCTGCATTTTCCCTCGACACATGTCTCTCTCACACACATCTTGTCCCACGTTCTCAACTCCCCTTTCTCTCCCCCTCCCTCTCACCCTGTTCTCTCTCCTCCTCCCTCTCACGAGTTTTTTCCCTATGACAGGGCATCCCCGTCATCCAAATGCCCTGTCAGGGCATCTGATCACATTATTTCCCTGTCAGGGCATCGATCGACGAACGGTTTGCCGATCGGCAAACCGTTTGCCGATCGAAGCTCATTCTGGAAAACTTTTGAATTTTATATTATTAAAAATAATATATAGAATTGTGAATCGGAAAACCATTTGCCGATTCACAATTCCAAATGTTTTATATATTATTTTTAATAATATAAAATTCAAAAAGTTTTCCGGAATAATATTATATATTATTTTTATGCACAATCGGTAAACGGTTCGCCGATCGGCAAACCGTTTGTCGATTGATGCCCTGACAAGGAAATAATGTGGTCAGATGCTCTGACAGGGCATTTGGATATTGGAGATGCCCTGTCAGGGAAAAAACTCCCCTCTCACCCCCTCACCCCGTTCTCTCTCCTCCTCCCTCTTACCCCCGTTCTCTCTCCCCCTCCTCTCTCTCTCAAATTTAAAAATACAAATATAAATTTATTTTGTTTATTTTTTTAAAATTTTCACATAGACTCTTCTTTTATTACTTTTTTTCGGCATCATATTATGCTATTCTTCATTATTTATTTATTTTATGTTACTTACATCCATACATTTTTCATCTAATATTTAAATATTTTTAAAATCTAATCTCAATTATTGATATGTATAATACCATATAAACCTTATATCATAAAATAAGTATGCATTGTAGTGTGTTATATAAATAAATCAATTGAAAAGGTTAAATATTATGTTATATAAATAATAATTGATATTGATCTTTTTCAATTCATATCCTTTTTATAGTTTAAAAATGCATGTGATAATGTTTCAAAAAAATCAACTTGAAGTGTCAATATACTTTTTAAACATCCCAATGTAAGATCTTTTTATCTCAGAATGTATTTTTAATATTTTATTAAGAATGTTAAGATATAAACATACACTTTGATTGCAGTTTAACTATACATGTATCCTTTTTTTAATGGAAGAAGTTTTATATGACAATAATTTATAAGATATTTCAAAGGTTAAATATTATGTTATATAAATAATAATTGATATTGATCTTTTTCAATTCATATCCTTTTTATAGTTTAAAAATGCATGTGATAATGTTTGAAAAAAATCAACTTGAAGTATCAATATACTTTTTAAACATCCCAATGTAAGATCTTTTTATCTCAGAATGTATTTTTAATATTTTATTAAGAATGTTAAGATATAAACATACACTTTGATTGCAGTTTAACTATACATGTATCCTTTTTTTAATGGAAGAAGTTTTATATGACAATAATTTATAAGATATTTCTTAACAATAATAATAATCGATCAGTTAGTGTGGAATTATACGTTAAAAATAATAATTAGTAATGGAAACTTTTTCCACCCATGTCATATTTGACAATTTAAATACGTATGGATAATGCTTCATAAAAAAATCATATTGAAGCATTAATGATTTTGTTCTCGGTACTTTTTTAAACCCCTCGATACAAGACCTTATATGTGAGAATTTGTTTTTATGATATTTTTTGGATTTGTATAAGTTGTGCCTCTTTGAGATATTACAATTTCAGTTACCTTTTTTTTGGGAATATCATTTGTGTCCCCGACTTCTTGTCGTTCTATCACTTGTATATACTAAAGTTGGGTGTGTAGTTCTCCCTAGATATATTCATTTTAATTTATTTGTATTTTAGAATATGTTATTTTTATGATCACAATTTATTTTTAAGTTCCTCCAAAATAACATGATCCTAGTATTACCAACCCTACCGTATATGTTATTTCTATTTAAGTTATTATATTTTATTCTTTTTCCTTAATATTCATCACAAATCAATGCTGTCATTATTCTAAAAAAAATACATTCTTTGATTGTTCTACTATATCATTCCTTCTGTTTTATCTGATACAATAAAAAGTACTACTACCACATATTAGCATAAATAACAAATGATGCTTGAATTAATGGAGATAAAAAAATATTATCAGCTTAATTTTAGAATTACAATGTTATCATATATAGTTTTTCGTTAGCAATGTTCTTCCCACACATATATTCTACTAAAAGATAAAAAGATATCTTTAACCACTTCCAGGCATCGATATTATTTCAAAAGTATTCCATATTCTCTACTACCTTTCTTCAAAATTCCTTTCAAAGAACAAATCAAGATAGTAACTTTGTTTCTATCCCCATGTTCCTGGTATATTAGCTTTTATGAAGTTGATGAATTCTTCCTTAACTAGGGTAATGGAAAATTTATGTTTGTATATATGAGGTATTGTATTATTATATGTTTAATAATAAAAAACTCTTGCTTATCCTAATATATATATATATATATAATTTTTTTCATTAGTGAAATTAGAGCATAAAATAATTCTGCAAAGACTCTCCCCCTCCACTTATTAAAGATAGTGAAAGCAACTCTTTCATACTTTGAAATGTTCTGCCAGTTTAGAAAACCGTTCTATGAACCAAATTATAGACATTACAAATTTGATACGAACAATTGTTGAAATAAGTGATTTTAAATATAACTTTAATTTATGCATAAACATTGATTACGATCATTATAGCATATAACCTACTGTTTGATATCAATCAATATCCTTCTGATACTCCTATGCTTTCCGTCGCAAAGCGCGGGTATGCACCCTAGTACTATATTAAAGCTGGATTCTTCCCTCCTTCTTCATGCTCATGACACGTGGCTTCTTCTAGGCATTTCTTTTCCATTCTCTCTCCCCACTCGTATGTTCTCTCTCCACCAGGGTTTAAAAAACCAGACCGGATCGGCCGGTCGGACCGGTTGGACCGGGAACCGGCCCCGACCCGGTCGGTTCGGCAGGTTTTAGGTAATCAATTTTTTAAAAAAAGAAAATAAAAAACCGGGTCAGACCGGTGGTCGGACCAGGTTGACTCGGGCGGTTGGACCGGGTTGACCCGGATTGACCCGGATTTGATGGTTTAGTATATTTTTTAAAAATAAAAGTTTAAATAATGAAATAATAGGGTTTTTATCACTTGTACCCTTCTTAAATTCTCCTATTTCAGTTACGTCCTCTCTTTTTTGGAATATAACTTGTGCGACTACTTTCTTGGGGTAATTTTCTAAAAGCAACTATAAATAAATTATTACCATATTATATTCATATATAATGCTAGAAAATGTGACTACCTTTGTAGAGTTTTATTCAAAATAGACAATCATGTGACATTTTAAATGATTATTTCATTGATATATAAATACATATTTACATATATCTATCCGGTTTTATCGGTTCAGAAAATCGGTTCGACCGGTCCGACTAGTAAATTAAGCCTGGTCTGATTTTTTCCGAGTCGATATGAATGATGATGTCATGCTGACATCATCACCGGTCTGACCGATTTGGACCGACGGTCCGACCTGGTTGGATCAAACCGAAGACAAACTGGTTCAATGTCCGGTCCGATTTTTAAAATCTTGCTCTCCACTCACATGTTCTCTCTCCCTCCCTCTTTTTCCAACTCTCTTCCCATTAATACAATCTCTCCCCTACCCCTTTTCTCTCTCCCCACTTAGTGATGTCAATCTGGATTTACCCATTGGATACCCGACCCGAACCCACCCCATTTAAAAACCCGAAACTCATCCCATTTACCTTTTGACGGGTTTGGGTTTTTAATTGACTACCCATGCGGGTATGTGTATGGGTTTGGGATTGCCTTGTGGGTACCCGAATCCGCTCCAAACCCGAAAATATATATATATATATATATATATATATATATATATATATATAGAGAGAGAGAGAGAGAGAGAGAGAGGAGTGATCCTATGAGAGCCAAAATTTGTGAGAGCATGAGAGGGATGATTCTGGACCACATTATTCACCCAGGAGAGTGAAAACAGAATCATGTGGTCCAGGTCATTGCTCTCATGCTCTCACAACTTTTTGCTCTCATAGGATCACTCCCATATATATATATATATATATGTATGTATGTATGTATGTATGTATGTATGTATGTATGTATGTATGTATGTATGTATGTATGTGTGTATGTATGTGTGTATGTATGTGTGTATGTATGTGTGTATGTATGTGTGTATGTATGTGTGTATGTATGTGTGTATGTATGTGTGTATGTATGTATGTATGTATGTATGTATGTATGTATGTATGTATGTATGTATGTATGTATGTATGTATGTATGTATGTGTGTGGGGGGGGGTGTGTTACATTTTATCAAACTAGACCCGAATCCATTTCATATCTAATATGTATCGATCTACATATATAAATATCTAACTTATTTTTCTCATCTCCATCCATTTATTCATATTCAACTAACTTTTGTATCTTTAATAATAAAAACTATCAACACAAAAAAGTTAAATACTTAACATATATAAACATTTAACATTCTCTATATATTACACATATTTTTATGAATTGCCATATTACACAATCTCACTCTATTTCATCTATCTATGAAAATCTTGTATACATTTATAAACAACTTAAGATTTACCATGTTGAAGATATGGGTACCCATTGGGTACACGGGTATCCGACGGGTATATGGGTACCTGCTATAAATTACCCGTTTAATAAATGGACGGGTATGGGTAGTGATATTATAAATGAGTATGGGTTTGGGAATAGTAACATCCGTCCCAAATCCGACCCACTGACATCCCTAATCTCTCTCTCCACTCGCGTATTCTCCCTCCCCCTATCTCTCTCCATCTCTCTTCCGCGTTGAATATCTCTCTCAAGAGTCCCATCTCTCTCTCTCCAAATATTAGGCACAAAACCCCCACCCTCTCTCTGTCTCCCTCCAAGTTTCTATATTAAAATAGGACAAACTATATCTTCCTTTATCTCCTATACTTATAAAAAATACTATTTTTATTCTTCTAATGATATTGAAGTATTTTAAAACTAGCATTAAATATTTGTAACATTGTGTACAATTTAAGAAAAACCTTGATATGAGGATTGCAAGTTTGATTTTAGTTCTTTGTAGTTCTTCCAACATTTTTCCGTTTTTTAGCACATATTGACCAAACATTCCGCATAGTGATTAACCAACTCATTATAGTGCCTTTGGATTTTTTTCTTGATTTTTCTTGCTTTTGAGAGTTTCCTCACTTGGGATCTGAAGATTCCGAAAGTGTAATGGCTCAGTTAGATCAACTTTCTCCAAATTCAGTTTACCATTAAAGAGAATATCAAATATTAAATCATATATTTTGTAATATATAAGATTATCAAACAATCTTAAAAACAAAAAATATCATGTATCAAGATGACACATTTCCCCATACTTTATATGCACTCCAAATGAGGCCCTCCATGTAAATTATTTTTTTGTTAATCTTTTGATAAATATTAAGATTGATGGGGTATAAAAATATACTTTGATTGTAGAGAATAATCATATCTTTCTCATTGAACATGGGAGAAAGATTTGCTTGAAATTTCAAAATAATAAATTACATATAGATTATAGAATTAATATTTTTCATTTGAAATAAACTACATATAGATTATAGAAGTAATATTTTTCATTAAGATATTAAATATCTTTATTTGTAAATTTTATAGATTCGTTAAAAAATAATATGATAAAATCCGCAACTGCGGGTTTCCTGTCTAGTATAGCATTAAATCAGATAATGGCAAGTAATGATCATCCGCTGATTTGTTGTTCTTTCACAATGAAAGATATTGCAACCAATAGTCAGAGTTTTTGTTAATGCTTAAGTTATGATGATCATGATATCTAGTACTGCACCTATGTTTTGACAGGAAATATATATATTTCATCATAATTTTTTCATATATGTCAACATCCGTACATGCGTCTGTATGTAAATATTCGTGAGCATTTACATCCTTAAGATATGAGGTAAAAAAGCAATGTTGGGTAATATTATATCAGGTATATAGTACGGAAATTTCAGTTTAATCAAAAGTAAAGAAATATTGTCCAAAAATAATCGATTTTTAAAATGGATGTGTATTTCTAAATCTTTGATGGAATGGATAAAGTGACCATTTCACATTAATATTAATATACAGATTTCAGCATATGATTCTAAATTTCAAATCCTTTTTTTCAATATTTGTAACAACTGTAATAATTGTATTAGAATGATTATCTGTTAAATTTTTATTTACTTTAAAAATCAAAAGATATAACAGTTTTAACATCTAACTGTTCATTACCAATTATTATCTATTCATTTTTTGCACTAAAATATGTAACAATAAATGGTCAAAATTTTGTGGATGCATCTTATAGAGTAAAGCTGAAGGTCATAAATTTAATGTCTAGTAATAGAAACGTTCTTTGCACAAATATATATATATATAGTATAATAAAAAAGTCATTCTAGAAATTATGGAGGCATATAGTTGGAATATTTTTATAAAAAATTAATGGACGGGCAAGAAGGCCCTCTTTAATATAAATAGTAAAATAAATAGTAATAGTAATCCCTGTTTTATATTTGTTAAAAACTGTTATATTATATTTGAATGATTATTCGCCATTTTTATTTTTAAAATTAAAAGATATAGCAACAAAACATCTAACGGTTCATTACCAATTATTATACATTGATTTTTTCAGTAAAAGATGCAACAAAAATATTAGTCAAATTATTTGTGGGTCACCCTTACAATGAGGTGGCCATTTCTTTCATCCATAAAAAGCCATCAGTAGAGGCCATGTGATTAAGATCAGATGGATTAGACAAAAATCACCATGGAATTCCAATTGTGATTTTGAACTTAACAACTTTCCTATAAACATGAGTCAATTAAGGACGTTTGAATTCATAGGAATTAAATGTGAAATTAAAAAAATCTTTAATAAAGATATAAACGACATGGATATACTTTCCATATATTATGCTCTTCTTATTTATATCCGAGACAAATTGAAATAAGAATTGAAACGGTGGTATAGTTAAACAAAATATATACATATTACAAAAATATGGTGTTCAATTACAAAAAACAATGGCATGGATATACTGTCCAGATATTATGTATTTCTTAATTATATTCACAAATTGGAATTGAAAAATGAAATAGTGATGAGGTTGAACAATATATATATATATATATATATTACAAAAAATTTGTATTTTATTACAAAAGACAATGATAAAATGAATAATTGTATAATAGTTGAATAAAGAATTATTGAATTACAAATGTGCTTATTATTACGAAATATGAAGAACTATCTTACAAATAAGATAACAATATTGAGATACAATTAATCCCAGGTCTTAGAATTAGATATTCGTCTAGTCCCAATGAATGGAAATGCTTTAAGTAGATAGGATATCATTTAAATGATAATTAGGAATAAAACTATATAATAACACGTGTAAATTGCTATGAAAAATATAAAACAAATGTAACATTGAGTAAGATGCTAAAAAAGTATAGAAATTATGTTACTTTTGAATTTTTTATTGTATCTTACATTTGTTGTGTAATGAAATACATAGATTGATGAAATTTTGAATTATTAATTTAGAATAGAACATAAAAAAGTAATGTATGTTACAATTATGTGTGTAAGAAAGTGAATAATTTTATGTAGTTTACAAAAGAAGATGATATAACAAATACTCTGAAACATTTATGTACAAAATGACATGATATAACGTGATATAAGAAATAACACATGTAAAATCCTGTGAAAAATATAAAACAAATGTGTCATTGCGGAAGATGGTAATAAATCATTGAAATTATTTGACTATTTTGAAATTTTCGTTTGTATATTACATTTGTTGGGTAATGAACTACAAAGTTCGAATAAATTTCGATATATTAATTGGAAATAGAACTTAAAAATTTATATATTTTACAAAATAACATGATATAACAAATACTTTATAAAAACTTGATGTAATTGGATCTTACATTTTATATGCAATTTATAAGAATGAACAATTATAAGAAAAATTAAAAACATAATTTCATGAAATGATGATTTGTTGAGATTGCATGAGTGATTAAACAAAAATGAAAATTGATTTGTTGAGAAAACGATTACATGAATATTTTTCAAGAAATGATTATTTGACTTGAAGAATTATGGGGAAAATTCAAATGTTTTTTTTAAATCTCAAGATTAGATAAAACATGAAAAGAAGTAATAACAAATTAAAGTGTTTATATTCCTAATCTAATAATATAGATAAAAAGTACTTAGCGATTTGTCTAGAAAATGCTGGGAAAAAATAGACTATTACCTTGGAACTTGACTTGAGAATGAAAACAAAAATTGTGAATCGTCAATGCAGGAAAAGATTAATACACATAATCTAGTGACATTTGGTTTTGAATTTCAAAGTTAAAATGCTTGTTGAAGAAATATTAATTAATTAAAATAATAAATAGCATAGTATGTGAGTGAAACATCTGTTTTAAGGAAAATAGCTCCGAAAGTTCCACTTACTTTGGGTGACTACTGTAGGGTGCTTCGAAAAGAGCAAAGTAGGACGTGTCTTCGTTGCTGGTCATCTTCTCGGACTGAAGGGAACTAAGAGCTCCGCCGCCAAAGATTCATGAAGAGAAGTACATATAGCTTTGACAATGGATTTCAATATAGTTTGTATGAAAAATGACCGCTTTAGAAATTTACTGACAATCGTATATTTTTTTACAAGGTTTTTTTAATGTATGCGATTATTTTCACATGTAGAAGCACGAGACATATATTCAAGGAAAAAATGAAAATAGAACTTATTTCTTCGAACAATGTGAAATATATGGCGATGATTTTCTGAACATTTTTTACAAGAGTTATGCAGAAATTGGAATTAGAAAAAAAATGTCAGGAAATAAAATTATATTAGAAGGACTTTCTGAAATGAAGTGTATTATTATTAACTAGAAACAAAATCATCAATGGAAGAATATTTTTAAATATTGTATGTTTTTAATGTATAAGATTAGCTTATTATATTGATTGAATGAAACAACAAACATCATAATTAAATTTAAAAAGTATGTTTGAAAGATGGTGAAAGGCACAAGAATCACGGATTTGGAAGAAAAAGATAAAAAATCAGTATGGAATATCAAAAGAATCGTCCAGTGAGAAAGAAATTAAGACGGATAATGCCAATCCATCTACTAGTTGTGTCCAGATTTTAGGTAATTACTTCAATATTTTGCCAATATCTGTTTGAAAATTATAAAAGATTTCATAATTTTGAATCGGTTTTCAACTTTCAGCGAAGAATGGAGTGTTAGAGGAGAATGAAGATGATGATAAGGATACAACAGAAGAGAAAATTGGAAGTAAGCAATTAAATGTTTCTATGATCTATATTATTTTCTTGAAATTAAATTTTTCTTTAGTAATGGTAGGTAAGGGCTAATACAGCATCGTTGTTACACAGATCACTTTGTCCAATTCATAGATGGTCTTAGGACAAAAGAGAAACAACAAGCCTTGATATAAAAAGATCGCATTTTTGAAACTGATAAACATAGGGAGTATTGACATACAACGGAGGAAATTACAGTGGATAATTGAACAATACCAAGGAGGATGGGATTTCAAAATTGGAAATAGAGTGGTGAGCTGGAGCGACGATGACATTGGTTGTATTCTTATCATACCAAGTTTTGGATTCACAATTTCTGTAAGAGGACGTTACTTGCAACGGAAAAGTTTCATTGCGAAAGTGCTGTTTGAACCTGGAATAATTTTTCAATAGAAAGAAACTACTGAATATACTAATAGATTTCTATGATAGAGGTGATGATAACTCTGTGTCCATTTATGTGGCGTGCTTGGTATTGTTTATGTTTGCAACATTCTTATTTCCAGACAGAGGGTCTATTCATTCCCAAAAGATCTTCTATATAACGTGGAGTCTCTTGAAGACACACGATTTTTTAACTGGTCAGATGCAGTAGCAAGAATAGATCTATTCAATATGGACGATGTTTTGAATAGATTAACCATGAGGAGAAGAGGAGATTGATATTGTTTGTACAAGTTTGGATGCTAGAGTACTATTGTAAGGATTTGGTTGTGTGCAGGGATCTAAGACCACGTATATGAAGATGGATGGGGTTAATTAAGGGTCTATCCAGGAGATTGGTATCAATAACCAACGAACAGGTACTGATATCATTGCATATTTATAATAAAAAATAGATGGTTTTTTGAATGAATTGTTGACGTTCAAATTTGTAACTTTGAATATCAAATGAATTAATTGTATAACAACAGATCGTTGGTGTCTTGCAACATCAAAAAGGAGAGATTTTTAAAATGACTGATGAGTACGTCTTTCCTTATGAACGATTTGTCATGGGAGGATTCACTGTTAGAAGCCCAGAGATTGAAGTAACAGAAAAATAGATATTCCAGAAGATGGACCATCTAGACGAGGGCGGTTCAAAAAAAGGATCATTTCAATTGCTTACAACATTGAAAATTGAACCAGAGAAAAAAATGATGTTAAGGGGAAGAAAAAATAGTGCATGTGTGAAGAGTTTTCAAATGAGATAGATATTCTGAAGAAGATGATCGAGGATATGAATGATTCTCAAACGGAAATGCTTGCAAAGGTATCGGAATATGAGAGAATCATTGAAAAATTGCAGACAGAGAACAAATGATGCATTCAAGACCGGATGTTGTGGAATTAGGAGTCAAAAAATGATAGTTCAACGAATGATGTCAATGTCATGTCTGTTGAACGAGAATATTTTGAAACAATAAATGACAGAGAAAAAACTCCAAACATTTCAGGATAAACGAAATGATTGGACATAAAAATGGAGGAATATAACATGTGCCCAGATCGTTACGCCTTTCGTGCAGGTCGGAACTTACCCGAGAAGGCATTTCGCTACCTTAGGACCATTATAGTTATAGCCGCCGTTCACCGGGACTTCGGTCATCGGTTCCACTGTCATCAGGTCATCGACTTTCTTGACCTATTTTTGTGCCTTTAGCAGGCCTAGTATTTCTGACAATTGCAATAACTTCTTTATTTCTTCATGTTCTAAAAAATAAGATTGTCTAGATATAATGGAAGACCAAATCTTAACAACTGATAAAGAAAAGTTAATACATGACGAAACATCAAAATCGGAGGAAGATGCATAAAAGATCCCAAGCTTCGAGTTGGGGATTGAAGAACAAAATTTAGAGGTCTTTCAAAAGAATGAAAAAACTCCAAGGAAACAACAGAATGGAAATGCAAAACTAAAATCAAGCTCTATGACTCTAGAATTAAAGAACGAAACGCTTCTAAATGTGAATTAATAGAGACAATGATAGGAGATATGAGAGCAACATATGTACAAAGGAGAAAGGAATGCAATGTTGCTTATGGATCTATTATGCTTGGTGATAATATTAATCAAACAGATCTTGATTATGAGGTGATTAATTTTCTATTTATTATGAACGATAATACAACTGAGTTAACTCTAATTTTATGAATAATTTGATTTCAATATCTTTGTGATCCTCCGCCCGATTATATCGGTTTTGAACTGTTAACAGATGATCAGAGGAAGATGATACAGAACTTTCTCCAGGATCCAGTAGACAAGTAATAAATTCATTAGAAGATTTAACTTACATCTTTGATATATGTTTAAATATTAGCTTATTTTGAAATGTACATCTTTTTAGGTTGAATGCTACATATTTTTCAACCTTGGGTACGCTTTGCAAGGGGCATGAAATCCACCACTTCTTATATGAGAAGATGATTGAAGACACGGTTAGCATTAGATTATTTCATTTTTCCATCGAAAAAGAATCTAAAATTATATGAAATTTTATGCATGACAGATTATTGCTGAGGAATCGATTTTGCAAGAGCGATGAGACTATTTCTTTCCTTTTTACACCAATATACAAAATGGTAAGTGCTTAAAAATTTATTTTAATCAAATAAAGTCTTAAAGTTAACATTGTTTCCACATATTTGCAGCAATATTTTGTGAACCTAGTTGTTAGAGGAACCAGTGTTGAGTTTGATCAGTTGGATAAGTTGTTTGACGTTGATGAATCGAAGATGATTGGATTGACAAAGGTTTTCACAGTTATACACACAAAGAACCACTGGCATTTAGTAGTCACGGATTTTGAAGCTCGAAAATTTTACTCCTACAACTCAATGAGGGGGTCACATGTTCACAAAAAAGATGCGGAGAAATGGGTATTTTTTTAATATATAAATGTAATTTAATAAAATAAAAATAAATGTTTTTAACACACTTGTGATTATTCAACTTTCTGTATTTTAGCATGGCTGGATATGTGAGTTTTTTTGGAGGAAATGTGATTGAAGAAATGATGGATGATTCGGATATACGTGGCTGATTGCCCTCAACAACCTCCACACAACTTGGATTGCGAAATTTATGCTATGAAGACAATGGAGTACTTGTCCAAAGATCGCTTTGGACTTCCAGCATGAAGACATACCAAGGTTCAGGGCATAGATAGCATGCACCCTTCGTACATGTTGGCGAGCGGAGAATGCGTACAATCCTTGAATCAAAGTACAAAACTTTTCAAGGAATTGAAGAAGAAACTTTTTTGTAGTATTGAACATTTTATTTTTTGATTAAAGACTATCTTATCTCCAAGTACATTTATCAACAACAATTAGTTGGAACAGTGATATAGATCTTGTTGTTTGAATTGTCCGGTATACAATTTTCTGAAGACTGATTTGATTTATAGAGAAACAACAATGAATTGCTTTTTTACTTATAGGTTATTTTGACTAGGGATATGGGTGATATTAAAGAATAGCTTCAATAGGAAAAAAATATAAAAAATGAAAATTATACTTGATAAGGTGTAAGAATATGCTAATTTGAATTATTAAGCGAGTAAAAATATCTCGAGAGATATATTAACTTTATACAACATACTTTTAAAAACTCAGATTCTAAGGTTATTAAGTGTCTGGAATTATGCCAAATTATTATTATATCTTGAGCTATTTGATAGAGAACGAGTGAAAATGACATTTCACAAATCCACGAAACAAATGGAAATGGAGTACAAAACGCTTATTGGTGTAGAAGTTCAATTGAGAACACAACAAGAAAATAAACTATAGTCATATATTTTACAAAATCAAACTTTATTTTACTTTATTCTTTCATAAAATACAAATTTTGATAGATACGGTTGAGGGAATAGAGACTTGATGAATACCCATTCATCACTCTTTATTCTTATATTTTAGCTACAAAAACCTTTGCAAATACATGTAGATATATGTAAATATCAATAATTACCAAAAGCATGCATTGTGTAAAAACCTATAATTAGCATGTTTTTGTGCAAAAATAAAAGAATAAAGATCAAAAAGAAAAAGAGGGAAATATTTAGAATAAATATTGAGCAACCTAACCCAAGGGAGGGCTCAGCATGGGCCTGACCGCATAAAAGCCACAGTAGAGGGAGATAGGAGCTCATGTGTAAATATTTATGTAAATAAATAAAATTATATTTTCCTCAACCAAAAATATGCTTGTACATATGTTGTATATATTTAGAAGCTATTAAAAACAAAATAAAAATTTAAAAATCAAAAATGCAAAAATATCCCTCCACCATGTGCATAGACCATCATCCTTTATTTATTTAACCCTATAAATAAATGTATTTATTTTCAAAAACTTTTTGTGAATATTCTATGGTATATTTTGTAAATAAAATAAATAAAAAGAAACAAAACAAAAATCAAATAAAAATAAACAAAATTAAAAATACAAAAATATGTTGTACATATACCATGTATATAGTTGTACATAACTATTTATTTAACCTATGTATATAAATAATAAAAATAAAATAAAAATATCCTTTTATTCCTCATTTTATTCTATAAATAAATAAAATATAAAATAGGAATAAAAATGTATAAAAATAACTAATTAAAAAAATCAAAATTAAAAACCCTATAGAGTACATATACCTATATATAGCCCTACTATGTAAATACCTTATTTTTATTTCCAAAAATTAATTAAAAATCACTAAAAAATAGAAAAAATTAAAACAAAAATATTTCATGTTTTGAGTTTTAATTAAATCGGCCATTTGTTATTTTCAATTCAATTTCTAAATCTTTTCTGACATGGCTGAATCCCATTGGTCCACGGGGGATGTTGACCCCCCGGTCAACTCCCCCCCCTCGGACCACAAAGTTGCGGATCTGCGTTTGGACCCGACTTCTCGAATTTGTACCCGCTTGATCCGACTCCCGAATCCGCTAACCCCGGGCTCTAATCCGAGCTTGTTCTTCCCTGATCCACGCCCGGGGTGGGTTATGGGGATCCGTGCTCCGAGCTTCACGCCCGACTCCCATCTAGCCGGACCCCTAATGGTATTTAACCTGAGCTCCGCCGCACTTTATTTCCATCTTTGGCTCTCCACTCTCACTCCCATGACCTCCATAGCGATCCCTGAGGTGACAGCTCGCGATTGCCTTTGTAGCAGCGAGGAGGGGGTGGCCGGACCACTGATCCGGCGACTTTGCGCCGCCGTGCTCCGCCCAGTGCAGGAGCTCGAGCCTCAGGCCTTGGCGACCTTCGAGGCAACGACCAGGAGCTGCCTAAGCTTCAGCACAGCCTTCCACTCCACCCAGGTAGCATTCTAGCTCGCCTATTTAGCGTAATTTCTTGTTTCCCCCAAATCTTAGTTCCGCCGATTTCCTTTGATTCCGACCATATCGCGTATCTTCTCGATCATCGGAACCTACGCTCACCATCGCCATCCCTCCGCGCACATTCTCCGCCCCTTCGTTCAACCCAGCTCGCACAGGAGCTGGGGTTCGAGCTCCACCGTCCTCCGCTCGCCGGAGCTCGCTCGCCCCGACCCACGGCTCACCTTCACCCCACCTAACCGGGTCGAGGCACTTTGCCCTCGACCCGCAAATCTCTTGAGCTACTTTGCAGGTCAAGAGGAGGCCATCTGAGGCCTCCCCATATCCAGGCCAGGAGCTCCCCTCCGTCGACCTCGCCGGAGCCCCTCCAGGGCTCGGCTGGACCATCGGAGGGCACCACCAGCTGCGGGACGACATCGCCGACCTTCTCCGATCTTCAGAGGCAGCTGAGGAGGACCACAGTACGCGCACGAGGCCGGCGAAGCTCGCCGGCTGAGTATTCTTCCAGTATCCTCCACCACCGTCCGATCGCCCTCCGCTCCAGTTTTCATCGTGACCGTCCATCTATCGAGGAGCAGCCACCGCTTGATCATCTCGAGGGTTGATCGAGACCGTCAGAGCAGAGAGAGAGGCACCAGCACCCGCCAGCCGTTCGATCTTCCACGTGCCTCGCTCTCGGACGTCGATCGGCCCACGTGCAGAAGAAGAGAAGCGCCCGCCGTCCTCAGCCGTTAGATCAGCTACGTGGCGCTCATCCAGCCGTCGACGTAATAAAGGGGTAAATTACCTTAGGCCCCCCTCTTAGTTTCTGTTTTACGTGTCAGTCCTGTAAATATGTTGAGTACTTTATTTACGTTGGGTTATTTGCACATTGGACCTTATCCTTTAGTTTATTTGCATTTATGCCCCTGTTTGTGTGAGCCACGTGCATCGTCACGTGTATATTTGGTGTATTTGCGACATTAGCCCTGTAGTTCTGGATGTTCTTTAATGAATGAAAACTTTTTGATAATTGCATTTATGCCCCTGTGAGCGTTTTATTTCCGCATGTGCGTCTTTTAGTGGGATATTTGCATAACAGCCCCTGGACTTTTTGGTACGAGTTACCAAAAGGTCCTAGGACTTGTTTTTATTACCAAAAGGTCCCTGAGTGCCCCAGGCACGCACCTCGCGCGTGACTTGCTGGGAAAATTGCACCTAGACCCCCAGATCTTCGGGTATTTGCACTTAAGTCCCTGTGCACTGTGCCCCCTTTTGATTTTTGAATAAAATATCAATTCATCTCCAAATTCGATAAAAATTTGACACATGGCTCCTGCCATGTTGTAGGATTTTTGAGAATTTTGGAGGACATTTCTAAGTTTATTTACTATTTTTAAAAATTCAAAAACATCTATTTTTGGCACTGTTTCACTTGAAAAATCACAAAAAATATTAAAACCCCCCTAAAAATTCTATAAAAATTAGATACTGTTTCTTGTGTGTTGCTTGATTTTCTAGCCAATTTTGGCTATTTTTCATTCCTTCAAAACCCTAAAAATTCAAAAACACCTAAAAACTCATAAAAATCATATTAAATAATCTAAAAACCCAAAAACAATAATTTTGGTGCTCAAATTTTCCTTGTTTTCTCTAGTATACAGGAAAATTACCTCCAGGCCCTCTTGAGATCCTTAGATATTTTATCTTTGGATTTTGGACCTGGCTGGACAGTACCTTGTCTTTTTAGCACTGTTTGATTTTTAGAAAATAAAATACACTTCAGAAAATTATCAAAAATTCACCAAAAACACTTAAAAACCCAAAAAACATAAAAACATTTTTTCTTGAATTTTTGCTTGATTTTTGATGCTTTAAATAAATTGATAAAGTGTGTTTGTTTTTGTTTTCTTTTATTTTCTTCACATATTAAAAATCCAAAAAAAATATAAAAATAATTAAAAACCACTAAAAATGTTTTCCCTTTTTCTCTGATTCTTCGACTACTTCGTAGGCTTTTTAAGCCAACCCGTGCTCCTTGTGTTCGACCTTGGGTGCTATACCAGGTTAATCTCCTAGCAGGACCGCTTTGTTTTGATTTTACGTATTTTTCTAGTGGTTCATCATTTTTCTTGATCGACCTATCCTCTGAGATCCAGGTCGCAACGACCCTTGTCTTATTACCTTCACCCGGGTCTTCGAGATTTTTGGGTCATCAAGACTATACACAAAGAGTACAATAGAAAAGACACAAAAAAACATTTGGATTGAATGTCAACTAAATAATATGAGTAACAATAAATAAAAGAACTCTTGCTTACAAAAAGAGTAAGATTACATAGTTTTTGACAAAAAAATCTAGCAACATATCATCGACAAGAACATTATGACATTGAAATCGAACAACGAGTTCTTGATGTATAGATATAAGAGAAACTTGATAGTTGATAAGGATGACCTAGGTCAATTGCAACACTGCATGTAACAAAAAAAGAGAGTAAGTTTTAATTACAAAAAGTTGATGTTATAAGATTGTATAAGTAAAACACTAATTGAATGATAAACAAACTAAAATATTACCTAGAAATCAAGAACAATTGAAATTAAAATTTTTGATGTCAACAATTCTTATTGGAAGATAAGTCGATGTTGAAGAATAAATGCCAGTAGTATAAGAAATAAGATGATGAATAAGAAAAGTGTAGAAAATTACTTACGTGTCGGATAACGTTGGTCTCTTATTGTATGTACAATTACTTGAATCATGACCAACGTTAAACTTCAGACAAGCTTTACATTGCCTGCCTCTCTTCCTTCTGGCTTCAGAATTAGGGATTAGCCTATTTCCAGTTCCTTTGGATCTACCACCATGACCACTATCCTTTGTTTTTGCAATGGTTGGCTCTAGGACTTGTGTACCTTCTTTCAAAGAAGGTTGATCTAATGAAACAATAACTAGGAAACAATCTTTTATTTGAGCAGAACGTTCTTTAAACTTGAACTGTAGCCTCTCAAGTTTGGACTTCACCTGAGTAAATGTTGCTTCATCGCATTCAACTGACATAGCAACAATTTGGGAACAAATATTGTTCAACTCATTGACCCTTTCATTATGAGAATTGAGATGGTAAATGGGATATTTTCCAGACTTCTTTATATTTTGTGACCATCTGCTAAGGATTAATGAAGGGTGAATCTGTTCCTCACCCCTATACATAAGAACAACAAGGATATGCCTGTAGGGAATTCCCACGAACTACATCTTTTTACATTCACAAGTGATTATTCCTGAATGGGATGAATATGTCACGGATCTATCGCATACTCTTAAAACAATGTAAATAGTGAGGCCGTCAATTACATCGGATAACTGAATATTTAAAATCAAAACTTCCATTAGTTCCCTCTGAAGTTTATAAAATATTCTTTTAGTGTATACCAGCATCATTTCTTCCTCCAGCTTCCATATGATCCTTAGCATAGGCTTTCTAGTTTTGGTATTATTGTCCTCATTTTCTCGTTCCTCTTAAGCATTGAAGGGTTGTTTGAAATCTTGAAACAAATCCAACAAGAGCATTTTGTTTAGTAATATGACTATGTGGAAAATAATTCATACTTTCGCTCCTTAAGGTCCTACGTTGACCGAAAAAAAAGTATCCTTGGAGTATATATCAACCCATTTATTTCTAATCAAGAATTTTTCCTGCAACCATTTGTTTGCTGACAATCCAAACTCAATAATAATAGATGACCATACACGTTCAAAGTGTTAAATGGAGTCACAGTGCCAAACAATCCTGCTCAATTTTTTTAGAGCATTACCAATGTCCTTACCTTGGCCCAACTTGCATTTCATCTTAGACAAAATATGCCATGTGCAAAATTTATGCACAATATGTGGGAATGAGAAACAAATTGCGGTGCATACAGGATCTTCGTAGGTGACTATTGATACTGGATACTTCACGACAACACTGAGAAATTGATCAAACAACCAAGTAAATGATTCAGTGGTTTCTCTATTTATGAAAGTATTGTCGAAGAATATGATCTTCCCATGGTGATTAACACCACAAAATGCCCCAAAAATAAGCTTGTATTCATTGGTCCTATAGGTAATGCCGAAGGAAATAGTATCACTGAATAGTTTATAATCTTCTAACGATACATTGTCAATCCACAAACAATGAGTAAGCATATTTTCTTTATCAATATGGAAACTATAAAAAAATTCAGGGGTCAATGATGAGCCGAAAATCCCACGAGACCCGAGAAAGGGATAAAATCAATCAAGGGTCGTTGCGACCCGAATCTCGCAGATCAGACTCAACAAGAAAAAAATAAGACCACCAAATCAAAGATAAAACAATGAAACATGAATAGCGGTCTTCGCTATTTATTTAACCTGGTATAGCAAACAGGGTTGAACTCAAGGAGCATGGATTGGTCGGATCGGCCTACGAAGTAGTCAAAAGTTAAAATGAATAAAATATTTTTTGGTGGGTTTTATGTATTTTTAAATTTTTTGTGTTTTTAAATTATAAGAGAAATATAAGAAAAAGGATAAAAGAGGCAAATCCAACAATTTATTAAACACTCAAAAATGCTCAGAAAATTCAAACAAAAATATTTTATGTTTTTTATATTTTCAAGTGTTTTTGGTGAATTTTTCAGAATTTTCTAATTTTTAGTTGATTTTATAAAAAATCAAGAAAAAGGAAAACAATGGATCAATGTCCAGCCAAACTTGAAAGGCTAATCAAAAATATCTAATTAGCCTCTAAAAATCTGAAGACAATTTTTATGAAAAGTAAATGCAAAAACTAAGCTACAGAAACTGAAATTGTAATTTTTTGATTTTTTATGAATTTTTATAAGATTTTTAGGGTTTTGTGATTTTTAGGGGGTTTATAAGTCCAAATGGGATGAAAATCGAACTGATGCTTAAACACACAAAATAAACACACCCTAATTTTTTTTAGAATTTTTGGAAAAGTTTTTATATTTTTAGTTGATTTTCTAATTTAGACAATAATAAAAATGAAGGTTTTTAAATTTTAAAAATAGCAAAAAGCAAGAAAAATGTCCCAAAAATAGTGAAATTTTTACACAGTGGCAGGTGCCACGTGTCCAAATTTCACTGAATTTGGGCTTAATTTGATATTTTATTCAATACAAATAAGGGCTACAGCACACAAGGACCTATTTGCAATAAAAATATAGTTTCGGGCTAAAAGAAGAACATGTGTGAAAACTATAGGGGTATCTGCGTAAAAGTCACATCAATTTCCACACATTTCGAATATAGCATGCACAGGGGCATAAATGCAATTTTCAAAATTTAAAGTTCAATCTAGAACACCTACAAACTTTAGCCCATATACTGCAAAATGTCCATACAATCACATGTCGAAGCACGTGTCTCACGCAAGCAGGGACTAAATAACAAATACATAAAACTCGAGGTCCAAATATGCAAAATAACCAAGTGTGCAAGTTTATTTTATAGACTAAATAAAAACAAATAAAACTGTAGGGGTATGGGCGCAATTACCCAGCCGAGGCGCGTGAGGGGCGCACATGAGCGCCAGGTGTCGAGCGGTGGATAGTTGCGGGCAAACGGTCCTGATGACGCCCTCTGGAGGATCGGATGATGCTGGTGCAGAGGCGAACGTGGGATGCACGTGGCCGTCAGATCATGGATCTCACGGCCTGACAGGAGCAGGCTACGTGCGGCTGTGATCAGACCTGGCGCAGAGGGTCGATCCGACGGCTACGAGAAGATGAGGAAGAACTCCTCCTGGGTGAGCTTCTCCGGCGATCCGGAGACGATCTAGATCGCCGATGGAAGATCGGATAGGTGGATCTTCCTCGCGATGGCGCTCCACGTTGGGTGGTGGCTGATGAATCTCGTATTCATCACTCTAAATCTCATTTATTAAGCTCAAATCCCTTAAAATCAACAGTATTTTAGCATCTATTCTGCATAATTAGCATTCATGCATGTTTCCATAAGAATGGCATTTTAACACAAAAATCTGCACAAAATAAGAAGCCAAAAATCCAGCCAGAAATGACCTGTAAATAGCCTAAATTTCCCTATTTTTTAACTCCTTCGTGCTAATTCTGAATGCCACAAAACCACCTCCACTGTGTACATATCACTAACAAGAATAAAGGAAAATACAAAAAAAAATAACTAACCCAAATAAGTGGACCAAAAACCCAAACCCTAATTTCAGGACTTTCGGACTAAAACCCTCATATCTCCCTCATCCAGTGTCCGTTTTAATCCTACTCACTTTTGAACTAATGTACATTTAATTACCTTCAAAACGAGACCAAGTTCAAGTGAATCGGAGCTCATATGCGAAAGTTGGGTTTTGGGCCTCTTTTGTATATTGTATATTTTAGCTATTTTTGACCTAATATTTTATGTACATATTTTATCTATTAATAAAAATCAAAAAAAATAGATTAAGGTATCTTTATTTATCTTCGATTTTATCGTAATTTTTTCGGATTTTTATCTGTTCTTAAAAATGACATAAAAATCACAAAACCCCAAAATCAAGGTGTTCTATATACATGGGACACCCCAAAAATACCACTTTGTGCAAATGATCGATTTTGGTTTTGATGTCTTCATGAAAATTGTAGATCTCATCGAGACGAGCAATTTTTGTGAAGAAACTTTTTCGATCCGAAGTCGTTTACTATTTCTTATCGATTTTACAAGATAATTAATATTCGAATTTTCTGGTGATGACATGTGGCAGCACCTGGTACCGCCACGTGTCAGTCGTTTTTGGCATTATTATTAACGTTTTTTTAAAAAAATAAATAAAAAATATATATATATATATAATAAAAATAATAATAAGGACGCACGTGCGTCGCACGTGCCTCCCCAGGCACGTGCTCCGCACGTGCCTCCACCGGCTCCCCCTCTTGCGCCCACGTGGCGTGACAACAGCCGTCCGATCTCGGCCGATCGGACGGCTGCTGTACTTCTTCTTCCTCCAGCCTCCTTTCCCCTTTCAGCTGCCCGCTCCCCCGAAATCTCCGTTGCGCCGCCCCCAAATCTCATCGATCTCGCGCCGCCTTCCGTAATCGCATCCCCTCCTTCGATTTTGCCCATCTCCGATTCCAAATCCCATCTTCGATCGTCCTCAACTCCACCCCTTCCATAGCCGTCCAAGCCCTTTTCCTATATAAACTTCACAGCCGCCTCCTTTCGCCGAGATCCGTCGATTGAGCTTCAGCAAGAGAAGGGCGGTGACAGCGCCCTCTTCCATCTCCGGCGAGATCCGAGCCTTCGTGGCTCGTCGCAGCGCCACCTCTGGCCGTACTGCCACTGCTCCGGGTTCAATCCCCGTCGAGCCGACTGAAGGATATTGAGAATCCTCAAGCGCATCACGGAAGCATGTCGATCGCATCGTATGCAATCGGGGCAACTAGTCGCACTAGTCGCTAGATGCAGCGGAAATTAAAATTTTTTAAACTAAAGATGAAACCACATGATCACGAGAACACTTCTCGGATCGTTTCATCAAACCACCAAGTATAAGGAATACCTGTTGGAGCGTGGTTGTGATCGCGAGATCCCAAAGTAGAGATCGTCCTATCTTAAGTCCGATCCACGAAGAATGCACTTGCGGGCGCGATGATGAGTCACGTTCCTTCCCGCAATCCTCGATGAAGATCCAAGCGATGGCTCCCTCGATTTCATCAAACGAAATCCGTCATCTTCCTTTAGAGTAAGAAACTCCAAAGAAGAAGGAGATCCTCGAGTCGTCGAAGAAGAAGCCGAGAGTCTCTCCTTTCTCAACCCAAGATGGACGGCCATCTTTTGGAGGAGAGAAAGAGAGAGGGCGAGAATATGAGAGAGAGAGAGTTGTAACCTTGTACAACTCTTAATCATGTACTTTGGAAGGCTACCCTAGCCCTCCTTTTATATTAGTTTAGGATCCATTGGATCTCAATCCATGGACTCATAGATCCAACGGCTAGGCTTGGTCTATGTAAGATCAATGGCTATGATTATTGTTGGTTAAAACCAACATCATTAATTTATAATTAAATTGAATATATGTTGTAACATTATCAACACAATTTAATTCAACATAAATTATTTGTCAAGAGATAATTTGATAATAAAAAGAGGAGGCAACTAACCACCCTAAATCATAGGGGGCGTCACCTATGGACAAGTCATAGGTGGCGCCACCTCTATTTAGGTGGTTGATTTTGTCTCCTTTTTTATTTTATATTATTATTTCTTGATTAATTTTGCAATAACAATTATCACAAAAAATATCCACCAAATTAATTCTAAATTAATTTGTGAATATTTCAATCATGCCATTGAAAATTATGTGAATCATATTCACATCCCAAACTAATTTGTAAATGACATTTCCAGTTAATTAACAAATGTGAATCCAATCCACATTTAATAATTAAGAAATGTTATTTACTAAATTTCTCTCTCTTGAATATATGTATATTATAAATCATATACACAAATATTATGGATAGTATTATCCACATTCTCTAATCCTTGATAATTAAATCTCATTTAATTATCTTGGATAATAATATGAATCATATCCATATTATGCTTGATAATTAAATCTCATTTAATCATCAAGTCCTTGCTTGGATATACATTTCATCAAATGAATTATTCTTGCACCCTTTCAAGAATAATGTGCTTTCTCCAAAGATACTTGGAGATAAGGATAGGGCGATTGTTTTGTTCCACGTATAGTGACTTGGATGTTGAGATCTCATCTCAAATCCAGATCGTACGAACCTCCCACAGATGCTTGATTAAATCAAGACCGCAAATCCAATCTTCTCATTGAATCTGAATCTCATTCAGATCAATGTCCAACACTTGGACTAAGATCATATTGCTTCTCTACTGGAAGTAGTCACTAAAATCCAGACCTGTTTCATCACTCCCTCGAAATGGAAGCGTCATGGATATACAATCGTTTATGGTCACATCACCCTCAGGTATCCCAATACCTATACATCCTGCATACTGGAAGACCCATGTTCAACCCAAAGATCAAGATCAATTTTATACTGTCTTCTTCAGGGTTTGATCACTAAGTTTCTCATTTGATCATTGGGATTTGGTATCGATCATATACTTTCCAAAAGCATATATCATACCTAGGTCTTGATCATATACTTTCCAAAAGTATATATCAAACCTACAAATTCAGTCAAGCTTTCAAAGCGAGACGATCGTGCACGGAATTTGATTCCTCCCAATATCTCATGAGTGAGCTCATGTCTTTCGGTTCAGTAGTGAACTTGTATAGTCTCTTTGAGAGATCGTATCACTCATATGCCCTTATATGCACACCAGCTTGCCGGTGTATAGACCTTGGTTAGGTCATCAACCTATTGGTCTGCCAAATGTACATACTCAGACATATAGTAACACATCTGTCTCCGGTCAGAGGATGCGTGCCTATGCTGTGACAGCATTCAACATAGGACTTAGGTTATCTCGATCTCGTTAAGTCAACTCTTTGACCTAACTAATCTGACACCTCCGAATCTCTATTCCTATGCAGAGGACCTGCATCAAGAGGTCGGTCATCTAAATAGCTAGGTGAGCTGATCAGTCACTCTGTTCCCAAAAGACTATGCCAAGTCCTTTTACGGCACTTGCATATCCCCAGTAACAGTGCTCGCATCCAATGCGAATGTTGCATCTAATGGAACTAGTACTCAATCTAGTCAAAGCAGTTATAGTGTCCTTGACACTATTTCTCAATAACTATTATGACCAGTATTTCCATAATCCTTATTATAATACCCTTATTCCGGGAGATCATTATCTCTCAAGGTATCCACAGTTAAGACCTTTTAGATCTCTATCTATAAAGTCTTAAGCTTTTGAAGATATGACTTTGAGATCACTATCTCAAAAATCTTGTCATCTGTGAAGATTTTGTTATTACCGCAATCAAGTGTTCTTTCTCCATAGTAGGATTAGTAACAGTTTACTACTCCCACTGCATGGCAGATATCTGGCTTTTGTACACATCTAGCATACACTTAGCTTCTCGTAACTGATGCACAAGTGCAAGAAGTTCTAGCATTCACTTCCTCAACTCTTAGAGGTGCTATCCCTTTAGATAGGTCAGTACCAAATCTCAAGGGAAGGAAGCCTTTCTTGGAATTTCCAAGAATGGAATATGTCCAAGGTGTACTACAAATGTGACAGTCCCAACACCCTCTTTTCTTCTGAACACCTTCAGAATTAAGATCTAAGAGGTATTCTTGAGATCATATCTCAAGGTATGGAATAGCCAGACTATAAAACACTTATTATCATCCTTATATCATTCCAAATGATTAGGATATTATCTACATTTAGCATGATGAACACAATGGCACTCCCACTAAGCTTCACATGGTAAATCAAGATTCTATCTGAAATCATAGCACTTATGATTTCATCAAATCTGATGTTCCAACTACAAAAAGCTTATTTGAGTCCATAGATGGATTTCGTTAGCTTTCACACATTGCTTTCCTCAACCATGAAGCCATGGGATTACTTCATATGAATATCCTCCGAGAGGTATTCTTAGAGGAATGGAATCTTGAATTCCATCCTGAAGATGCAATAGTCAAGTTGTGTAGCTACGGTTAGCAATATTCTGATGAGTTTAAGCATGGTTACCGAAGAGCAAGTCTCATCGCAAGCAATGTCTTCTCTTCCGGTGTATAGCTCATGGCTACGAACCGAGCTTTGAAGGTCTCTACCTTCTCATTAGGTTCCCTCTTCTCTTGAAGATCCATTTATACCCTAATGGGTCTAACCCTTATAGGTGGATCCTTGAGGTTCCATATACAACACTTTGTATATGAAGTCTACTTTAGACTTTATTGCTAATATCCATCTTTCCATGTCATGATCTTTAGGATCTTCATCATATGAAGTCCGATCACTCTCAGACTTAATTAACACATGGAATACATCCTCAAACTCATTTGAAGAGGTATTAATGTTTCATCTTTAATTATCCTTTTAGTTTCCGATTTTAGGAGCCTCATTATCTTCTCAAGATTAAATGAGTTCCTTCACTTCATTTTCATCTTGATTCTCAAGAGAGAAATCCTCTAAGAATCACATTCTCAGAGATGAGATCTTTTAAGAATCTCAAGGTCATAAAGTAGGTATCCAATACCATCCTTTATTTTCCTAATGAAGTAGTACTCCCAAGTGCTCGATTCTAGCTTACATGCATGGAACCTTATTAAGGATATATAGTGTAGTCTCTACTACACATATATTCCTAGAAACTAAGGGATAATTATGCTGAAATTCATCATTGATCAAATCATGTCACACATGATCCAACTGTATCTCCCTACAACTCTATTGAGATCAGGTTTATCAGGAGGAGTGAGATAGAAATGATATTCATATCTCCATAAGGTATTCTTTCAATTTTATCTAATAAGTACAAGCTACATAGGTTAGATCAAATTCATTTCTTCTTTCTTCAAACTTTCGTTCTAAACCAAAATTGTGAAATATTTGAACACTTCAAAGGTTTCTCATGTTAAGAGAAGAAATCTCATATCATACATAATCATCAATAGATATCACATATCCATAATGTTTATTATGATATAGATGATCTACATACATCAATATGTATGAGATCTTGAATACCTTTGCACCTTTCCTAAGAGAAGGGTGTATTGGACAATTTACTTTGAATACAATATTCACAAGTATGTAAGATTTGAAATTTTAGACATTCTAAAGTTTCATATCTTACTAGTCTATTGATCAAATCAATAAACAAATGTCCAAGGCTTGATGTCAGATCATTGTCAAATGATCTTTCATCCTCCTATTGATCTTATAAGGTTTGATTTTCAGTATTAGAAATCTTAATGAACCATTCATTAATTTTCTAATTTTGTGGGGTCCACTAGATGTTAGATTACTATCTGAAATATTTCCATCATAACTCTTTATGATAGTTCTATCTCAGAATTCATGTTTATTTCCAACATTTAGAAACAAACAATGAGTGTACTCTACTATCTAGGTCATAGAGGCATTCTCCAAGACTAAGGGCTCTCCCACTGAGAATATGAAGTCCATCTATCCAACAGAGACTGCTGCAACAATTACAGCAATATCCATGTAGATGACTACTAAACCTTAAGATCAAATTTCTAATCTTCTAATATGTATATGCAACCAATTGCAAATGTCATTAGAAGATTGGGATACAATTGTCAGACTTTATTTTATGAAATAAGAAAGTTAGAGTCAATGATTATATGTAGATTATCCTGATGCTCTATCTGAGTCCTTCACTAAGAATTTTAGACAGACTTGATAGTCATACTATCAACACATCAACTTATTGCAGTATTGGCATTCATCCAACTCTTTGGATGTGATATGGAAGTCACAGAAGTAGGTCAACTCTTTGACTTTCCTTCTTACTCGGGTCCGACCCATGCTTCCACTGTGCTCTCTTCGTCTATAAACAACCATTGTTCAAGACAAAGAATCTCTTATGTTGAACTCAAAAGATTTCAATATAAGAGAACTTCAACATTTATACATGCTTTATTTAATTCATACAATATAAATATTATGAAGCTTCATGAATGACTAGAGTATAGATAATAGAATGATGACACTCATCATATCTACATACATCTTAACTCTTAGAGACTTAGGTTCAAGTAGGTATTCAAACATTTTGAATACATCATCTCTTTCGAGCTACCATTCTGCATAATGCAGAGAACCGTGTCATTCATGATTAAATGTCTAGAGCACAATATATGCCAAAATATCTTCTTTTATTTTATAAGGATTATTTGACAATTATGATCACCATCGACATGTCACTTCTAAAGTACACTCGATGAAAGATCAAGACTACAGAGACATACAAACCCTAAGGTGATGTCTTATTGTCTTATTTAATTGTCATTCCTCATTAGGTTGAGGAAACTTGCACATTGCAACCACATACATTATGTGTCCCATTGCAAGTACAATATCTGGATCATGAGTCCAATCCAAGATATTTTACTGGTTATTATTAAGTATAACATTGAGTGGGTTTAATGAAGGATTATCTGAAATAAGAAATTTTGCATAAGGGTATATATATTATATATACATGTTTTACTTTGATTCAGGAATTTTTATATCAAAGTTGTCTTGCCTTGTCAACACTGAAAGTTCATTCCCTTAATCACTTTCAATGTAAGAGATATTCTTACCACTATATCTCTAGCAAGATCTGGGACCTCCTTTCCTATCTTTGTCGCATCCCAATAATATGAGAACATATGACTCCGATAAAAAGAAGCGGGAACTCATTCCGCCTTGCAAGTCCAACTTGCATTCCCAATTTGGTCTTTAACGCCCGGGCCCACCACCCCTAAGATGATGTTGACCCGTCATTAATTGAACCAACCATCAACAGGCTTAATACTCGCTATACGCAATCCAATATCACCCCAATAATATGAGGACTCGATATTGGGGTCACTACGTATACGGCCTTACTCTTTCGAGAAGCAAAGAACCCGATCCAATTAAATCATATACAGGATCTGTCACTTCGGACAGGCGTCTCCTATATACAACAACGGGCGACGGAATCCTTTGCCTTGACGGGAGACCATGGATGTCACTTATGTGATCCTCCACCTCATATTCAAATTGTAATTAATTATCGTGAATCATATTCACATAATTAATTCTTCCAAGGGAAATACACATCTATTCATAATAGAATGTTTATTGGATACAATTAATTTAATCATATTAAATTAATCATTAATCCAATCATCAACGAACATGTCTTTTACTTGAATAGTAGGTATATTCTCAAAATACGTATTATTCGAATTTTAATAATTAGAAAAATACACATTGACTTTCTCTGGTATTATACAGTCCCTACCCGCTGTCATGGCCAGTACCGACGAGAGTGGGACGGACCACATACGTTGCAACCCATGACCCCAATACTCTCCGACTAGGCACCACATCCGCCTCGGGAAAGGATAATACCAGATAGATCATCATGTACTTTGAGATGCTCATCTGTTTTTCAACCGAAATTATACCATATAATATACATTAAAACATTTTTGATTATATTATAAGGAGATTTGCTAGACAAATCCCCAATCATATTCAAGCAAGAGGGTTTTTCATGTAAATGTTGTCCTACAACTATTGTAGGATAAACTACGGTTTTCATGAAATCAATGTTTGTTGATGAACCAATGATCAAGATCTAATATCTCATCATTGTGGTTTAGGCAAGTGTCATTCAATGAAATAATTATATCTTTAAATATTTCACAAATATTTATCACTAATTATTCCAGAAAATTAACAATTAATTTTCATCATGATAATTGAATGGCATATCACAAGATTCAAGATCAAAGAATGTTTCCAGCAGTGACCCCCAATCACTAAAATTAACTTATCTTGATCAATTTAAATCCAAAAAATGCAAACTCAGTTTCCCAAGATTACCTATTTGATTTATTAAAGAATTCAAGTGATAATTCACGCATTTTGAGGCGGATTAAAACCGTAATTATCTCATTAATCACGTTTAAATGTGCAGTTCCCGTAACTGTGAATATAGTCATATTCAAAAAGCCATATCTTGAGCAAATAAAGTCCAAGTTTAGTAAACTCAAGTCCTATGGTTTCCTTGTTTAATGGGGAACAATATTCAATTGAAAATTTCGTTTTTAAACATTTTAAACAGTGCCGAAAAAATCAATTATACAGAGGTGCGAAAATTGAAATGCAGTAAAAATTTTGCAACTCTTTCAAGAACCAAATCGTCTAAGGTCTATGGATCATATCCAAACCCTTATTCAACCCGGCTCTGATACCACTTGAAGGATATTGAGAATCCTCAAGCGCATCACGGAAGCATGTCGATCGCATCGTATGCAATCGGGGCAACTTTAGTCGCACTAGTCGCTAGATGCAGCGGAAATTAAAATTTTTTAAACTAAAGATGAAACCACATGATCACGAGAACACTTCTCGGATCGTTTCATCAAACCACCAAGTATAAGGAATACCTCTTGGAGCGTGGTTGTGATCGCGAGATCCCAAAGTAGAGATCCTCCTATCTTAAGTCCGATCCACGAAGAACGCACTTGCGGGCGCGATGATGAGTCACGTTCCTTCCAGCAATCCTCGATGAAGATCCAAGCGATGGCTCCCTCGATTTCGTCAAACGAAATCCGTCATCTTCCTTTAGAGTAAGAAACTCCAAAGAAGAAGGATATCCTCGAGTCGTCGAAGAAGAAGCCGAGAGTCTCTCCTTTCTCAACCCAAGATGGACGACCATCTTTTGGAGGAGAGAAAGAGAGAGGGCGAGAATATGAGAGAGAGAGAGAGTTGTAACCTTGTACAACTCTTAATCATGTACCTTGGAAGGCTACCCTAGCCCTCCTTTTATATTAGTTTAGGATCCATTGGATCTCAATCCATGGACTCATAGATCCAACGGCTAGGCTTGGTCTATGTAAGATCAATGGCTATGATTGTTGTTGGTTAAAACCAACATCATTAATTTATAATTAAATTAAATATATGTTGTAACATTATCAACACAATTTAATTCAACATAAATTAATTTGTCAAGAGATAATTTGATAATAAAAAGAGGAGGCAACTAACCCTAAATCAAAGGGGGCGTCACCTATGAACAAGTCATAGGTGGCGCCACCTCTATTTAGGTGGCTGATTTTGTCTACTTTTTTATTTTATCTTATTATTTCTTGATTAATTTTGCAATAATAATTATCACAAAAAATATCCACCAAATTAATTCTAAATTAATTTGTGAATATTTCAATCATGCCATTGAAAATTATGTGAATCATATTCACATCCCAAACTAATTTGTAAATGACATTTCCAGTTAATTGACAAATGTGAATCCAATCCACATTTAATAATTAACAAATGTTATTTACTAAATTTCTCTCTCTTGAATATATGTACATTATAAATCATATACACAAATATTATGGATAGTATTATCCACATTCTCTAGTCCTTGATAATTAAATCTCATTTAATTATCTTGGATAATAATATGAATCATATTCATATTATGCTTGATAATTAAATATCATTTAATCATCAAGTCCTTGCTTGGATATACATTTCATCAAATGAATTATTCTTGCACCCTTTCAAGAATAATGTGCTTTCTCCATAGATACTTGGAGATAAGGACAGGGCGATTGTATTGTTCCACGTATAGTGACTTGGATGTCGAGATCTCGTCTCAAATCCAGATCGTACGAACCTCCCACAGATGCTTGATTAAATCAAGACCGCAAATCCAATCTTCTCATTGAATCTGAATCTCATTCAGATCAATGTCCAACACTTGGACTAAGATCAGATTGCTTCTCTACTGGAAGTAGTCACTAAAATCCAGACCTGTTTCATCACTCCCTTGGAATGGAAGCGTCATGGATATACAATCGTTTATGATCACATCACCCTCAGGTATTCCCAATACCTGTACATCCTGCATACTGGAAGACCCATGTTCAACCCGAAGATCAAGATCAATTTTATATTGTCTTCTTCAGGGTTTGATCACTAAGTTTCTCATTTGATCATTGGGATTTGGTATCGATCATATACTTTCCAAAAGCATATATCATACCTAGGTCTTGATCATATACTTTCCAAAAGTATATATCAAACCTACAAATTCAGTCAAGCTTTCAAAGCGAGACGATAGTGCACGGAATTTGATTCCTCCCAATATCTCATGAGTGAGCTCAAGTCTTCCGGTTCAGTAGTGAACCTTTATGATCCCTTTGAGAGATCGTATCACTCATATGCCCTTATATGCACACCAGCTCGCCGGTGTATAGACCTTGGTTAGGTCATCAACCTATTGGTCTGCCAAATGTACATACTCAGACATATAGTAACACATCTGTCTCCGGTCAGAGGATGCGTGCCTATGCTGTGACAGCATTCAACATAGGACTTAGGTTATATCGATCTCGTTAAGTCAACTCTTTGACCTAACTAATCTGACACCTCCGAATCTCTATTCCTATGCAGAGGACCTGCATCAAGAGGTCGGTCAGATATCAGCCTATGTGAGAAAGGATTGCCATCTCCTACTCAGGCTGGAGATCACATCTTAACAATCATTTGACGGTGCTTGATGAGTCCTCAATCTAACTTTTTAGATATTCATCCAAGCACCAGCCTCTATGATTCAATTATTGAATCAACAGTTGTTTGATCATTAAGACAGCCATGGTACATAACCCTAATTGTACAGAGGGACCTATTATGCAAATTATTTATTCTTCATTTCAGATCAGGGAATGATATGTGCAATAACTTTTATTGCATAATGGCTCGCCGTGGGCTCACATGTCCAACACCGACTACCTTCGTTCTCCACCTTCGTCAACTACCACAGTGATCAACACCTTCCACGACGTCTCCGTTGTTCCATCGCCAACGACGATATCTACTCCATTAACGCCTCCGACCATCTTCACAACAACGCCTCCACCTTCGACAGCACCTCCGCCGACTTCATCTCCTCCATTAACTTCACCGACAACGCTGCTTCGCCTTCGCCTCCGCTCCTCCATCTTCCCCGACCTGCTTCTCCACAGACAACGTTGTGTTCCTCTGCCACGACATCAACTCCTCCGCACAACGCACCAAGCTTCCTCACCGCCGACGATCACCAGCTACGTGCAGCGCCCATCTTCATCGAGCAACGACTCCAGCCAACGCGTCTGCCACCTCCGCCAGCGTCATCTTCCCCGATCGACTTAGCCAAGCAATCACCAGGGACGTACCGGCCCTCCGTGCCTTTTCGCAAACGCCGAGGCCGAGCGTCACCCTCCGTCACCACCGCCGGGCACGGGGACCGAGACCCCGCGCACGTGAGCTGCACGTGTGTGGGGGCCGACGTCAGCCTGGGGTCACGTGTTCTGCACGTGACCCGCTGGGTCATTTACAGGAACACCCCTCGAGGATTCCCATTTCGCACTTCAAAACCCGCCGACCCAGGGGTCACGTGCGTAGCACGTGGCCTGCTGGGAATAGCATTTTGTTTGTCATTTGATTTTCTACGCTTTGACATATTGTGGGTAATTTTGTGATTGATGGTTAATTAATAAATAATTGTTTTGTGGAAATTTGCATATTTTACCCATTTCTTGCTCTGAAATTCATAGTTGATTAACCATTGCTCTAAAAATCCCTGAAAAATCACATATTGTAGAGTTAATTGTGCTTAACATTGTGCCCAAAAGGATTTGCATTTGCATGCATATTTTGCCCTGTAAAAATCATTTTGCATATTCCACTATTTAATTTTTAATAGGTATTAGATCTCACATTTTTAAGGATTAGGATTTTTTGAGATCAATCACCTAGTGATAGATCTTAGATAATTTTGGTTCTCGAAAATAAGTAGGTTTGATATTTATTATCATTAAATTTTGAAAATCATTCTGTTTGCATTTAAAAATCCATAAAAAATTCATATTTCATCCAAAAATTCCAAAAAAATTAAAGTGCACTCATTTCATCATATTTTACATCTCGGCCAAGTTTCGTATTTTTCGGACATTGTTTGGATGTAATTCATATTTTAGTCCCTAAAATAAGCCGAATTTGCATATTGCACCCTCTATTGCATTGAAAATTCCAAAAAAAGACCGCCTCGAAAACCGAACACGAACTTTGATAGACTTAACTATAGGTTGTTCCTTTGCCTCCTTGTGATCGACCTTAGGACTTGCCCAAGTAAAATAAACATAAAACCACGAGATTAAAAATTGAATAACTTATTTGTGGTATTTTCTTGACCGTTTCCAATTGACGCCTACAACGCACGACACGATAAAAATAACTTTTTAAAAGCGACATTTTCGGATACGTCAGATGGCGCCGTTGCCGGTAAGGCAAATGGCTTAGATTTTGTCTTGAAAATTTTAATTCGGTTTTCCATATTCGGGTAGTCTGACCCCCGAATTTCGCATTGCAAATTCCTTTTTTCCTGCAATTTATTTTCAGCACTTATTTTTCATATCTTTTTGAGTCACTCTCTTACATTTTCTCTCTTATTTTTCTTGCGAGGTACTTTGTACGTGGAGCGGTTTTTCAAAAAAAACCGACGCAACTTCATCAACTTTTGTAAAAACCGCAATTAATTTAAGATCGAGTCAAGTCGTGAGAGAGCGTAGAGTCTAGGTTTATTTATGCAAATTTTAATTTTTGTAATTAATTGCTTATTTACAACGGTGTCCGTTTGGACTA
Source organism: Ottelia alismoides (assembly GCA_037367405.1). Classification (NCBI taxonomy): domain Eukaryota; kingdom Viridiplantae; phylum Streptophyta; class Magnoliopsida; order Alismatales; family Hydrocharitaceae; genus Ottelia; species Ottelia alismoides. The sequence goes on from JAZKJV010009420.1 coordinate 155,424, forward strand.
TCGCGTGTGTAGAAAGACCTCTGACTTTATTCTGTGGTGTGTCGTGGCCTGTTTCACTCTCCGGTGAGGGTGGGGCCTGACTTGAGTGGCGATTAGGATAGACCTGCACATATGGCTCTCAAAGCATTTATATTTTTGCTTGTGCTCATAGGATCTTAAGCGACACTGCACTTTAATTGAGACACACATAGATCGTTCAACTTAGCCAAATTTAAATCAATTCTTCCCGCTAATAGAACTTTCTGGTTAGGTGCGGTTTTTCATCGGCTTGCATTGCATTTAGAATAATTTATAAATTCTGTCTAGCATCCCACATGGATATTGCGAGGATTCACTGTAAGTCTTCTAACTGAGCATTCATCATAGTTTTCCGCGTGCATCGGCTTTTCCCGAATTCCTCTCTCTTGTTTTATCACATAATTTTAAAATGAAATTGGGACTGGACGGTAGACGTGTATTTGTGCTCATCTAATTTTTCAGTGATCACCTCATTAAAATCGGGACTGCTAAATATAGCTTATCTTAAAGAACCCATAAAATAAAGAATTTTTGCGGGAGAGCAACCCCGACCTTGGATGTTTTTATTTTTCTAAGTGAGCAGGAAACGACACTTAAGGCTAGAGCCCAAATCCAAAATTTCAGCTCGCTAATTTTCTGCCAAGATTGATTTATCACCAACTAAAATTGAAAAGATAATAGCCGAACTCTTACGGCTTCACTGTGTGAGTTGGTAACCCGGGATTTGATTTGTGTTTGTATTGGTGTGCGTGAACCGATATCGAAGATCAATAGCCGCACATTTGATAAAATTTCTATCCCATACAATCATCTCTCTCATCTCTTGATTTTAATCTCATCATGGAAATCTTTCCAAATTTCAGATCCAACCCATCATTTCTCTCAACTCCTTCAAAAATAATCGAACATCACTATGAAAACAAATCTGTCTCGGTTTGGCCCAAATCAACTACATCCTCTTCTTTCAATAATCCTCCAACATTTGCGGGAAACTTTCACCCGCAGATGACTTCGGCCCCCTCATTGAATCCTTACTCAAGTCATCCGACCACACATGACACCCTACCATCTTGGACTGAACCATCTTATTCTCAGTTTCTCGCCAATGAAACATTTTAGGATCAAAACCCTTTTAAGTCCCATAACTGGCAGAGAAACCAAACCCAGATGGAAGGGCATGCATTTAATGATCATCAGTGCTGGATTGACCACAACAGACCCCTCGTCAGATATAATGCTCATACAGAGGACTGGACTGACCTCCTAGACACATGTAAACCATGTATGCTGACTCCACAATATCAAGGTCTGACTAATCATGATCAAAGGATTGAGCTCTACTCAGATCAAATACACATGCATGGATCATATGAGCAGTCTCCTTCCATAATTATTGAGGAGATATTTTCTAAAAATAATGATCATATGTTGGATATTCCAAGAAACTCTCCTCTCCGCACGTACAGAAAAATGGAAGACGAAATCATTAAACAAATACCGAGTGCTCCCATGATTGATCATGAACAGAATTGTGAGGATGATGTTTCAAGGATAAAAACAAGATTTGAGTTAATGGAGGATAGATTTCAAAAATTTGCCGACCGAGTTGTATCATTCTATGGTGGCTCGGATTCAAAATGAATGAGGAAAGGATTGGATCCCATGATAAAAATTTTGAGGATATTCAAAGACCTAGGGATGATTCAAACATCAACACTTCTGCTCATCATTCCCCTAGAAATGCTTATGCCCCTAACCTTTACTCTGAACATCAAAGCCCCTGCTCATCTGAGGAACACACCACCTCACCACACCACACAGAAAATACCAAAAAATGGGAATATTAAAAAATACCAAAAAAATCGAAAATCCAGAAAATCTCATAAAAATTGAATCTGAAGAAGACCTGAAGAATTTGGATCCTGCTTTACGGGAAGCACTGGAAAAACATTTGATTTTTGAACTTCCCATTATAAAGGCCATTGAACACTTCCCCGACCTTAAGAAATTTTTAACGGACAGATTAATTGTCAAAAAGTCGGGACGGATTAGAACAAAAACCGAAAGACATATCTTGTCAATAGCCTCCTCCTTGGTGTTGAGGAGAAAAACCAAGAGCCGCATCGTGAAGCAGTTGCCCAGATTTGACTGTAGAATAAAAGATACAATTTTTACCCATGCCCGAATTGATGATGATTCACCAATCAATATTCTCCTGACCTCTGTATTGCACGAACTCAAACTCGGACAGATCAGGAAAATATGAGAGATTGTTCAATTGGCGGACCGATCGATAAAGCGGCCGAGAGGAATCATTTCTGTAATCATGATATTCCAAGGTGCTCCGCTCAAAATGGAATTCACGATCATTGATATTGAGCATCAAGGAGAGTTCACCCAGTCTCCAATTATTCTTGGGAAACCATTCTTAGCACTGTCTAAGGCAATTATTGATTGTGAGACTCGACAAATAAATTTTACGGCATTGGAAGCACTTCGAGTTGACACAGTCCTTGAGGAAACACGATTTTCTGAGGTAACCCACGAAGTCCTAACAACCACAACCATGAAACGGTAGAAGAGCCCTACCCCGCTGCTACACCTGAGATTGCGTTTGTTAATAAGACTTTTGGTTTAGAAACTCTCCCCAGTATTTCAATTCCCGCGGATCTCAAAATAGACAAATCCTTCTACTACAATCCTGAGACATATGCATGGTCACACCCAGGGGAAACCTACTTTGATTATCTTGACCAAATCCTCCCAAATCAAGAGTGCACCAACATTAAGGAGACAAAGAACGAACATGTAGCCCGAACACTGACCAAGGAGAAGAATTCCAATGGCTATTCATCTGGATACTCAAGTGAACCGACATCTTCACGAAACAAAAAAAAGAAATTCACCTTTGATCTTTCGGAAGAGGAATCGGTTGATGATCCCTCATCAGGTCCGGAAAAGGTAGTCTACATGAGTGAAGTCTGTTCGACAGCTCTAAAGCCATATCTTCGCAAGGATCCAACATTCGATTCTCGTTGGACAACTCCCGTTCCTAATTATTACTCATCCAAAGCTGATGCTCCTACCTTCCACAAGTACATTGGAATTATATCTTATGAGCTGACTGAGACCGGAGCATCTAAAGATTCATTTGAGGATAAACCGATTGATCTTAAAAAGGAACGAATTTTGAGGAAACAATTGAAGAAACAAAAAGACGTGAATATCTGTAGTATGTCCACTTTCAAATACTATTCCTCTGAGGATAACTCTGATGATGGCTACCTTTCATCTGACTCAAATATTTCATCTACTATCCATCATGATTTTTCTGAGGATGACACTGATAATGGTGGGGAATCATATGCTTCATCTCCGTCTCATCATTACGATCTCCCACCACATGCTCACAAAAAGATCAGCCGTAAACCGCCTTAATCATCGGCTACCCACCCTCCCTCCCGACCACATCGGTCTCCTTGTACAACTTCTTCCTCTACTTAGGCCAAGGCCTAAGTATCGGGGGGATCGATGCCATTTGTATATACCATTTCCCTCATCACATTCTGATCTCTCGATCACTCCATATCCATCCTTCTTCTATACTTAGGCTGACCAGAGCCTAAGTATAGGGGGAACCGCCACCCATCTGTTTATACTCTCCTCATTTACATATCCCATCCGCCTCTTTTTGCGCTCTTCTTCTATACTTAGACTATTCACAGTCTAAGTATAGGGGGGCGAACCATTGTATAATTTTACTCTCTTACGCTTAGCTCGAGCTATGTCTTCATTACGCTTCTTGTGCTCTGAGGACACAGCACTCGCTAAGTATAGGGGGGTCTGTATATATACTATGTATATATTTTAGCCATACCTCGTACTTGCCCATAAGTCTATATTTATTTACGGGATGGGTATTAATTAAAAAAAAGTTTTGCTACTAACACTGACTTTGCCCGAAATTTTTGAAAAAAATGGCTTCTTATTCATTTTTGCATAAAAAAATCATCAAAAGAAAAAAAATGTGTTTGCATTTCACACACCTGCACTTCATCCAGCATTACATTCATTTGCATCTGTGAAAAGTCATTGGGTTCTGAACCGAGTTATGAGCCGAAACCGAGAGTGGTCTGAACTTAACCTTAATCAACCTAATTTTCAGAGGAACTTCACCGAGAAATAGGATTTTAGAATCTTCAGGTCATTGACTTAATTCTTTGAGTTCCACATAACAATGCACATAGTTTGACTCTTAGTGTCTATCCTAGTCTCTTCATTCTGGGTACAACTCTGGAATAAGGAATTAATTTGTACTCTCGCACTATGCACTTAGCTCAACTCAAACATATGTTGGAAGACTGTGTGAGTTTCTTTTCTGGTAGCGTGGAAATCTAAAGACCGAAGTACGGGTTGAAATAAAGCTTCGGAAAAGGGATGGACGGCTGGGCACAATTTTTTCTAGGACCCCAAAAAATGTACGGAAACAAAAGATTCTATATCCGTAGGGGCAAAACAAGATCCAAGCATAACCACCAAAATTCCAAATACAAAGAAGCAACTACCAAATAAAATCTGACCAAAAAGGTCCAAGCTTCAAGAAACCTGCAGATCTTGGTGGAGACTCGGCTACACTGGCCAAGTTTCACAAGAAGAGGTGAATGCACTGACCACCCTCCAGTTCTTTTCTCTTTCTTCTAACTTCTCCCCCCAATTCGATTGTGAACACAGCACGACAGACCTTAGAAGGAAATACCTGACTCCCCGAGGACGAGTTATTGGAGAGGAGGTTTGCATAGTAGTCCGACATTCTGGGTGGGAAGAGCTAAAAACCTTTCACACACAAGAGTCGGTTATTCAATGTTCATAGGGTATACTTTGGGAAGAGGATTGATCTAAGATGACTTCTGAGCCGAAACTGTGCGCAATGATTTGTAGAACTTGAGGGCTGTTGATTTTAAAATTCTAAGTCTCACAAAAGTTCCGACACAAATAATCCAAGGGTTGAGTCTAGATTCATTTTCACCTTCAGCTCATGGTCTTGGTATGGAACCCAATCTCATTTCACCTCATGGCATTTCTTTTTGATGCTCAGAACGAGCATGGTTTAAGTATAGGGGGATGATGAATCTCGTATTCATCACTCTAAATCTCATTTATTAAGCTCAAATCTCTTAAAATCAACAGCATTTTAGCATCTATTATGCATAATTAGCATTCATGCATGTTTCCATAAGAATGGCATTTTGACACAAAAATCTGCACAAAATAAGAAGCCAAAAATCCAGCCAAAAATGACCTGTAAATAGCCTAACTTCCCCTATTTTTTAAGTCCTTCATGCTAACTCTGAATGCCACAAAACCACCTCCACTGTGTACATATCACTAACAAGAATAAAGGAAAAATACAAAAAAATAACTAACCCAAATAAGTGGACCAAAAACCCAAACCCTAATTTCAGGACTTCCGGACTAAAACCCTCATATCTCCCTCATCCAGTGTCCGTTTTAATCTTACTCACTTTTGAACTAATGTACATTTAATTACCTTCAAAACGAGACCAAGTTCAAGTGAATCGGAGCTCATATGTGAAAGTTGGGTTTTGGGCCTCTTTTGTATATTGTATATTTTAGCTATTTTTGACCTAATATTTTATGCACATATTTTATCTATTAATAAAAATAAAAAAATAGATTAAGGTATCTTTATTTATCTTCGATTTTATCGTAATTTTTTCGTATTTTTATCTGTTCTTAAAATGACATAAAAATCACAAAACCCCAAAATCAAGGTGTTCTATGTACATGGGACACCCCAAAAATACCACTTTGTGCAAATGATCGATTTTGGTTTTGATGTCTTCATGAACATTGTAGATCTCATCGAGACGAGCAATTTTTGTGAAGAAACGTTTTCGATCTGAGGTTGTTTACTATTTCTTATCGATTTTACAAGATAATTAATATTCGAATTTTCTAGTGATGACACGTGGCAGCACCTGGTGCCGCCACGTGTCAGTCGTTTTTGGCATTATTATTAACGTTTTTTTAAAAAAAAATAAATAAAAAATATGTATATAAAAAATAAAAATAAAAATAAGGACGCACGTGCGTCGCACGTGCTCCGCACGTGCCTCCACCGGCTCCCCCTCTTGCGCCCACGTGGCGTGACAACAGCCGTCCGATCTTGGCCGATCGGACGGCTGCTGTACTTCTTCTTCCTCCAGCCTCCTTTCCCCTTTCAGCCGCCCGCTCCCCCGAAATCTCCGCTGCGCCGCCCCCAAATCTCGTCGATCTCGCACCGCCTTCCGCAATCGCATCCCCTCCTTCGATTTCGCCCATCTCCGATTCCAAATCCCATCTCCGATCATCCTCAACTCCACCCATTCCATAGCCGGCCAAGCCCTTTTCCTATATAAACTTCACAGCCGCCTCCTTTCACCGAGATCCGCCGATTGAGCTTCAGCAAGAGAAGGGCGGTGACAGCGCCCTCTTCCATCTCCGGCGAGATCCGAGCCTTCGTGGCTCGTCGCAGCGCCACCTCTGGCTGTACTACCACTGCTCCGGGTTCAATCCCCGTCGAGCCGACTACCTTCGTTCTCCACCTTCGTCAACTACCACAGCGATCAACACCTTCCACGACGTCTCCGTTGTTCCATCGCCAACGACGATATCTACTCCATTAACGCCTCCGACCATCTTCACAACAACGCCTCCACCTTCGACAGCACCTCCGCCGACTTCATCTCCTCCATTAACATCACTGACAACGCTGCTTCGCCTTCGCCTCCGCTCCTCCATCTTCCCCGACCTGCTTCTCCACAGACAACGTTGTGTTCCTCCGCCACGACATCAACTCCTCCGCACAACGCACCAAGCTTCCTCACCGTCGACGATCACCAGCTACGTGCAGCGCCCATCTTCATCGAGCAACGACTCCAGCCAACGCATCTGCCACCTCCGCCAGCGTCATCTTCCCCGATCGACTCGGCCAAGAAATCACCAGGGACGTACCGGCCCTCCGTGCCTTTTCGCAAACGCCGAGGCCGAGCGTCGCCCTCCGTCACCACCGTCGGGCACGGGGCCCGAGAGCCCTCGCACGTGAGCTGCACGTGTGTGGGGGCCGACGTCAGCCTGGGGTCACGTGTTCTGCACGTGATCCGCTGGGTCATTTACAGGAACACCCCTCGAGGATCCCCATTTCACACTTCAAACCCTGCCGACCAAGGGGTCACGTGCGTAGCACATGGCCTGCTGGGAATTTTGCACAGATACCCTCTAGGGTATAGCTATTTACATCTCAGCCCCCCACTGTAGTTGTTTATTTATTTTATTTTATATTCTTGCAATTATATCCATGTGTTCCCCCTTAATTTTGGACCTCTCTATTGCATTATTTTATTTATCTAAAAATAGCATTTTGTTTGTCAATTGATTTTCTACGCTTTGGCATATTGTGGGTAATTTTGTGATTGATGGTTAATTAATAAATAATTGTTTTGTGGAAATTTGCATATTTTACCCATTTCTTGCTCTGAACTTCATAGTTGATTAACCATTGCTCTAAAAATCCCTGAAAAATCACATATTGTAGAGTTAATTGTGCTTAACATTGTGCCCAAAAGGATTTGCATTTGCATGCATATTTTGCCCTATAAAAATCATTTTGCATATTCCACTATTTAATTTTTAATAGGTATTAGATCTCACATTTTAAGGATTAGGATTTTTTTGAGATCAACCACCTAGTGACAGATCTGAGATAATTTTGGTTCTAAAAAATAAGTAGGTTCGATATTTATTATCATTAAATTTTGAAAATCATTCTGTTTGCATTTAAAAATCCATAAAAATTCATATTTCATCCAAAAATTCCAAAAAAAATTAAAGTGCACTCATTTCATCATATTTTACATCTCAGCCAAGTTTCGTATTTTTCGGACATTGTTTGGATGTAATTCATATTTTAGTCCCTAAAATAAGCCGAATTTGCATATTGCACCCTTTATTGCATTGAAAATTCCAAAAAAAGACCGCCTCGAAAACCGAACACGAACTTTGATAGACTTAACTCTAGGTTGTTCCTTTGCCTCCTTGTGATCGACCTTGGGACTTGCCCAAGTAAAATAAACATAAAACCACGAGATTAAAAATTGAATAACTTATTTGTGGTATTTTCTTGACCTTTTCCAATTGCCGCCTACAACACACGACACGATAAAAATAACTTTTTAAAAGTGACATTTTCGGATACGTCAGTGGCCTCCGATGAAGGCTCCAACGGTGGGATCCTTCGGCGAGGGAGGAGCAACCTGGAGTAGCTCCGGCGAAGGGTGGAAACGGCAGCCAAGGGGGGTACCTGCGGTTATTGACCTGCAAAACAAAGCTCCTGCTCGGAGGGATGCTCCGGCGGGGGTTATTGGCAAAAAGGAGAAGCGAAAAGGCGTGGATGGGCTATGGGGGGTTCCGGCGAATGTGATAGATGGAACCCAACTCGATCTAGGCTTAGATGGCCCAGCTCGAGATGATCAGGTCGCGTAGGGAAGGTGGTGATGAGTCGGACGATCGATCGATACGGATAGATGGATTGGCAGAGCTCCGGCCATTAGGGCAGAGCTGGAAGGTGAAAATCGAAGCTACACTACTGACTAGAGGGTAAAGAAGTTACCTGATGGTCGTGATCGACTGGGGAGGAGACGTTGGTTCTCCAGTGATCGTCGCCTCGATGGAGCATCGCCTCCAGAGGATCGAGCTTCGCCGGCAGCGAAGAACGACGACAAGGGTCGCCGAACCTGGGCTACACACCTCCAAACAAACCCTCTCCTCACTCGTTGTCACTCGAAGAAGACAATGGAGGTCACAGGGATCGAAGATGGTGGCCGAAGGTGCGGCTAATGAAGGTCGAAGTTGAAGCTATATACAGGTGAAGATCCGACAAAGATTGAGTCGGGAAGGGCAAAATGGTGCACGGATCCCTAGGATAATCCCCGAGCGTGAATCTCGGATGTATGATCTGCAAATGGAGCCCGGGGTTTAGGTGAAATATGGTCGGATCAGTCCAGGGTAACTGGGCAATGTCGGGTCAAAACACAGATCCACCTACCCGGTGGTCCTGGGGGGAGAGTTGACTAGGGGTCAACAATCCCCCGTGGACCAATCAGGTAATTCCATTTATTTATTATTTGTAAATTCATTTTAAAATAGAAAATGATTTTATTTGAAAATATTTTCAACATGAAAAATGTTTATTTATTTTCAAAGTATTTTTTAGTGATTTTTATTTTTTTTGAAAACTAAATTAGGTATTTACATTATATTATTATATATAGGTATAAATACATATGTATTTTTAATTTTTATTTTTAATTATTTATTTTTATATAATTATTCCTATTTTATATTTTATTTATTTTCAACATAAAATATGGGATTCAAAATAATTTTTATTTGATTTGTATTCATTATTTACAAAGGGAAAATAAATACATCTTTTATATATATATATATACGTGGTATATATACACTGAGGAGAGAGAAATTATTTGTTTTAATTTTATTTTATTTTTACCATTTTTATTTTATTTTTGGAAATATATACAAAATAAAGGGAGCACATAAATATTTTTATTTTTAGAAAATAAAATATTTACACAAAGAGGGGTATTTCCACCATGTTGAGTTACCCTATCTCTTTCTACTTATTTTATTTCGCGGTCAGGCCCATGATGATCCCTCCTTTGGGTTTAGGTCACTCAATATTTATTCTAAATATTTTCCTCTTTTTATTTATTTCTTTATTCCTTTATTTTTGTGCAAAAATATGCTAATTATGGCTATTTACATGATGCATGCATTTTGATAAATTATTGTATTTACAACTATTTACATGGTATTTTGCCAAGGTTTCTAGCTAAAATAAAGGAATAAAGAGTGATGAATAGGGATTCATCAGTGAACTTCTTACAATTAATAAAAAGACCGATAAGAAGTTGAGCATCCATACCATCATGGTGTCTTTTATCATCTTTGTTCATGTTATATATGTCCTGAACAATTCCATCAACTTTATTGTTTGATATGAAATTATTATCCAAAAAAGCAGATTGTTTAGAAATGGGAATGTTAACTTCAGTCATGGATTTAACTAACATCTTGGATGCCTTCGAAAATCTTCTATTTGGTCTAAGATATCTCTGCTTGCTAGGGGATACAAGGCAGTGATTATGATCCTCAATAAATTTAAAGGCAATCCAATCATGCTCTTCCAACCTGTATCTTATTGACATCATTGCTTTGCAACCAGTCCTAACAAGTCCTACTTTTCTCTGTTCCCTTTCAAAACGAAACTCATCAATGAGATCACTACTTGATAAATCATCTTCCTTTATTTTTGATGTGGCCCTGGATTTTCCTTCTTTCCAGCAAACGAAAGTCTTACAAACAAGAATCTTTTCCTTGATTTTCCTATCGATAGCATGTCTTGTGTTGGATTTACGAACATTGAACCCAATCGAAGTAGTGTATGATTCATAAAGTCTATGATATAGTCAACAGGTCCAAAAATCATACCAGTAAATGGTACTTCTTGAACAGATTTGGATGAATTTGGAATAGCGGATAAAGGACCATCTATAAAAAAAGATGAGATGAAAACTGACTTAAGTGAAATGGAATTTGCTGTAAAAAGTTTGAGGATGATTGTATTTTATATACAAATTAATCAAAATGATGTTAAATATTGTATAATGTGAGATGAAAGTATAGTAAAGGAAATCATGAGATCAAGTAAGGTTTGTGCCGGCTTATAAAAGGCATGGTTATATTTAGAGGATGCAAAATAAATAAATCAATTATAAATTGTAGATAAAATATATTATTTTCAATAATAAAACTTAAAATGGCAACCACAAGTTTAGATACATAAAACCATAATAGTGGATGGGATTTCTTGAGCCGGTTAGCCTGATGTGGGAATAAGGGGATAAATGAGCATCTGAAAAAATAACAGATGAACAGTTTTAATTGTAATGGGCGAAGAATAAAATTTCATGTAAATATTGTATATAATTGTATTTTACATACATAATATTCAAATTGATGTTAAATAATGTATATTATCATATGAAATATGAAAAGTGAAGCAGAAGTTATCAAATTTTGACAACATTTAAATATTGCATATTGTTTAGAAATATTGAGTAAGCAGATTATTTGATATGAATCCGTTTTAAATAAATGAGCATCTGAAAAAAATAATAGATGAAAAAGAATTAATTGTAATGGATAAAAAAATAAGATTTCCAGGAAAAATTGTGGATAATTGTATTCTATAAAGATAATAATTATGCAATAGTTAAACATTGTATACTACGTATTAGAAATGTAAATTACATGAAAAATTTACTATTTAGAATTATAAGACTTAAAATGGTATCAACATTTTTAAGGTATTTTCTAGATAGACATAATACCTGGAGTATATTGAATGGAAACAGAATGTATTACTTGTAAAGGAAGATGATTTCTCTCCTGTGAATAGAAAATAGATAAAAGAGATGTATATTAAATATGCACATATATAACAGAATAAAAACGAAATTATGAACATGTTGTTGAAAAAATTAATATACATCAGATGTTGAATCATTGGAAGCAAAAATGTAGAAGGGTTCTTCATCATCAGAATGCAGGGATGAAGGATCCAATTGTTCATGAACCTGAGAATTCATATTGGCTTAAATAAAAGAAACAATGGATATTACATAGAAAAGGAAGACACATATGTAAAAAATTATCATATATAATCGACTAATGAACGAAGATACATGTATTGAAGGATTCCGATTTCATTTCCAAAATCGCTTTAGATATGAAGCACTGATATCTTGAAAACAGAGGTGACGTGAATAAAACCAAATATAGTAAATGTCAACCAACTAATGCTTCCTTAAGAACAGGAGCACAAATAAATAAACGCTACAAAAAAGGATGTCGATGGAGTGGTTTTGCAGCGAGCGGGTGGTTTTAATATTGACCATAGATTAATATCTAACAACATGGATTGCAGGCTTTCCAGACATAGAAGAAAGGCATGCTTTATCTAAAGTTTTCCCTTATTTGTGGATGTAGATTATATTGTAAGTTTTGAAGGTTATATATTTAAAGATTTTTTTATCAGGTGTACCCTTTTAAGAAATTGTAATTTCAATTATGTCTCTTCCTTATTAAGAATATCAGCAGCGCCCTCGACTTCTTGTCATTCTATCACTTGTGTTCTTCCATAACTTTAACAATCATCGAGTTAAAATTAACATATTTTTTTAAAATCATGGTACGATTAAGAGACCTATGGATCCAAGCCCATCTTCCCCCACCTCCTTCCTCTTCTTCCGCCCGAATCGATTATTCACGCTTGATCCATGATGTGGAAGCTAAAGATCCGGAGGGGCATGACCTGTGGATCCACACCTCCAACAACCACGCCGGGAGTCAAATCTGGGAGTTTGACTTGAGGTCGTGGGGGAAGTACATCATCAATTCAAGGGGGAAGGGCAATGGCAAAGGGAGATAGAGGAGCTTGGGTACAAAGGAAATGCGAATGGAGTGGAGGTGTGGGTCAAAGGAGGTGCGAGCAGAGGAGAACGGAGGTGGGTAATGGAGGATCAGCGGATGGAGGGAGATGGGCGAAAGAGGTTTGGATGGCGGTGGAAGGGGCTCGAGGGGGAGGAGGTGATGAAAGAGCGAGCTAGAGAAGCTTGTGGTCGAAGAAGGCACGAGTGGAGGATGGGACCAGAGGAGGTGAAAGGGGGAAGGGAGAGGAGGAGATGTTTGCAGTGGAGAAAGGGGCTATAGGGGTGGGGGCAATGGTGGAGGGAGCTGGAGGAAGCGGTGGTTAAAGGAGCTTCGGACGGAGGACATTGTCGCTTTTAGAATTTAAATTTAAATTTAATTATTTATGATTTTTGTTCACTTTCAAAAGAAAAACGCACACATATACGAGGAAAAAAGTACAAAAGGAAGAGAGACACAAACATCGAGTAATCCCACTTGTGATCCACACTGATTTCACCAATATACATTCACACATTATGTATAGAGTTTAGTTTTTATTGTTGACTGTCTAGATTATATTTGACAAACATAACATTGTCATTATTCTCCACTCATATTACCGTGATGTAAACACGTCAAATCAACACATGCACACACAGTTACACACACCCATACATATACAATACAAATGCACACCCAAACACACGCAGATGCACACATACCACACATCCAAACACGCATAAACACATTTGGATATGCACACACACATGCATTACATACAAATGAGTACAACCCCTGTACATTCTCGACCAAATAATATACAAAAAATCACAAGCATATAACAAAAACACATCTAATATAAATGTATCTAGGAATCATATTGTTTATCAAATAGTACTGTCATAGAGTAACAATATATCATTCTTTTCTCAAGGCTTTTTCACGAACACCAAACATGCATTCCATGGTGGCGAAGGATGTGGTGAAATAATGATGTTGGCGATGATCTTGGTGAAGGCGGCAGTCATGGTGATTGTAGTGGTAAAGATGGTGGCAGTAGCAAGGGTAGTGTTAGTCGCGGTGGTTGCGATGGCAGGCATAGCAGTGGCAATCAAGGTGGAGGTGGTCAAAAGGGCAAGGGCCATGGTGGCTGTGGCGGTGGGCATGACGATGACAGATGGTCGTGGCCGTTAGCAATTGTGAGGGTCGATGGTAGTGGTGTATGATGACAACGCTCTCAACAATCGAGGAAAAAAGACAAGTAATAAGCTACTGAGACAGTATGCAAGTATATCGAGGTGGGAGATTAGGGATGTATGCAGCTGGTGGAAAGGATTTCAAAGGGCATATCAAGACAATATGAAACACAAAAATGTTCCAAAAAAAAGGAATTAGCTTACAGGTAAACGAAACAAAAGATGAAAACTTTCGTATGCAACACCATTAAAAGCACAACATACTTATGTGGTACACCACTTTAACGAAGTTTACATCAAGATCGTGATGTCTAGATGTAGAATAGCAATAACTATAAAGGACACCAACACTATAGAAACGATAGTAAGACTTACCGGTGAATATGAAAAGAAATTGCATCATAGGTTAGTAATCCACTGTTGGAGATCTTTAGAGCACACTAAATTCAAGATCAATAACCGTAATGATCAAGAAGCTTCATTTTTCCCAATTTCCACCATGTTTAGGTCCAGTAAGGAGGCCATTCAATGCTGAAAAAAACCAAATTATTACTTCCAACCAATAGCATGGTAATTTTATTATAAGACAATCTCCCCATCAGTAACTGCCACAGAGGACACCATCACAGTAACAATCCGGTCACAAACTTAGGAAAATAAGCATTTCCCCGGAAAATAAGAGATTATCAGAGGAAGACCACTATTATGCCAGCTAAGAGACTGCAGAAACATTTCATTCAGATATCACAACAATTTACAAGGTGAAAAATAACAGGTGGAATGCTGGTGCTTGAAGGCAGCCAAGCATCTCTATTGTCATCGTCGTCATCGCTGTCATTCCATTCCTGGAGTTTATTTAACCAAATACCAAGGTCAGGAATCTGTCATACTCTTCATCAGAATCTGGTCTAAGGCGTGCTATACTTCTGACTGCTGGTTTAGTTGCACAGAGCTCATTCTATCAGAAGCTGTTATGGCAACAGGTTCCAAAATAAAAACCACAGGTTTCCTTTGGGGAGAGAAGATTAATAATCCCTTCCTTTATATGGCATTTCCTGTCCTCAAAACAAAATGGAAGTTTATATATCGAAAGGCCTATTGAATAGTATAACAAAATATAATAAAAATTCGTAGATGGGTAAGTTGGATCATCTTACAGGTGGGTAAGTTGGCATATACACAACTGAACGCGGCTGAGTAAAATACATCTGCTGTCCATACTGCAACCAAAATACAATGACCATAATGTTCAGATCAACAGACCTTAGGCAAAGAGGAAAGCATGACAAGGCTGGTCCCTAAGTTGGCAAGCCAAGAGTGTTGGGGGGGGGGGGGGGGGGGGGTATAGATTCAAAGCCAGTTCCATTAGATTTCCACGCAGGTCGTTGCACCAAACTGGTTTTTATGTTTTGGTTTATCAGGTTTGATTTTGTCGAAAGCCATTTCATTCTGTTGTGCATGTCAAAGGTTTCTGGCCCCCCACTTTCCAGTTTCCATCAAAAGAAAATTTAGTATGTTTGATTGTGATTTAAATAAGTAATATGGAAGCACCCTTAAAAAAATTGCGACCATGTGAGTCTTGTTACACATGCGCACATCCTTTGATGATTGCTGACCTCAAATATATATTGGTATTTTCTCCAAAAAAAACAAAAGATGAAACACATGCGCAAGCATGCTCATGTAAAATGCACATAGCTACACATACAAGCACATGCGCACATGCATGCAAGGCACGTTAGACACATGTGCGCAGACAATATTTTTAAAATAGGTTCACTCAGTTTAATTCAATCTGGTTAATGATGAATGAACTGTAACCGACTGAAATCTTGGCTTGTTAAAAACAGTTGATCGATAAATGAACAGATTCTTGGAAAAATCATTTTTCGATTCAGGATTTTCGTTCAAGCCGAGCATTACACACTTCAATTTGTGAGCCCTTCTTCTGGAGCAGAGGCCATAAGGCATACAGCACATAAACATATGGGAAGTGAATGGCAACTCAGGTGCTTACATGTCAACATATCCTTCTCCCTATTGGTTCTAGCGGAAATATCTACACAAGCTCTCATGATTTTCATATAATAGTTGTAATACTTGATTGGACATAACATCGGTCCTCGATTGATTCAGTACTCAAACCAACGATACATTTCAATAGTCCATAACATTCGGCAAACCAATTTTGAGCATTTCATCAAGCACCTAGCAAATTAAGTGATGTTTATATCACCAAAAGGGATGGGGAGAGGTGGAAAGAACAACAATGCAATCAGAAAGGGGAAGGAGGAAGGCTCGGGCAGACTTCCGGCAAGAGCCACCAGCGGGAGCAGCAGGGTAGGGGCTGGCAGTTGTTGATCGATGTTTGTGGGGCCTTTGCTGCAGCAAGCAGGGCCACTTTGCTAGAAACTGCAGGACCCCTGGTAAAGTTTTCATTGCAGGAAGGTGGAGCAATACATGAATATCAACAAAATGAAGAATTAAATATTTCCAAAATAATAGATAGGAATACCAGCAAACAAAGCCATTATGACTCCCATAAATGGAGTAGTTCACCCTCCCAGAGCTACAGATTCAATAAATCCCCCACAACGATGTCTTGGTCCAGATCGAGAACTTCCATCAACGGTTGATGTAGCCTTAAATTCTATTTCATTCATTAGTTGATATATGCTTACTTGTGTAATATTTTGTTGTAGTTGTAAATAAATGGTCTTCTTGTATTATCCACTGCAATTTGGAATTATTTAATTATGGAAACATCAACCCTAATCATTATCTTCAAATCTGATCAACTTGTAAGTATTACTGGGTATGCATGCACACATGTTAGGTTCAGCGCAAGCAGGACATTGGGGTTCAGGACGAGGTGTCACGGGCCATTCGCAGAGCGCAAATGATGCCACTCAATGGTTGCCTGATGCAAGATGTTAGCCGGAGACCTCAAGATGTGGGACTGTCGAGCATCTGAGGGACAAGTTCTTGGGTAAAATCTTGCATCTAGGTGGATTGTTATGATTTCATTGGCTGATGAGTGATAACTGAGGTGATGTTGCTCAGGAGTCGAGAGTGGAGTGGAAGGAAAGGATACGGGTACTATGGATGTGGCATCGCCTAAGGAACGAGGATTGTCACCAATGTCATTGCCACCAGCTTCTGCTGGAAGACCTGTTGAGGCACCAAGACCATTGATCTCCAATGGGTTGTCATAGAGCAAACCTCTGTGGGGTGTGGTGGACTAAGACCCTCCGAGCTACAATTGCGTACAAGGTGGGTCAGGCAACTTTCCTAATGAAGGTCATGGATATGGAGGTCAAAGAAATGCTGTCAAAGTTGGAGATGGCATCAATGTCTAGAGCGAAGGAGCCTTGTGAGGAAGAGAAGTTGTAGTCACCTGAGGACCCGAGCTGCTCGATGTTGGCTATCGCCAACCCACATCAGGAGCCAGCTTCAACACTAATTACCATGGTTGATGAAACTTATTTTTCATTTATTAGGAATTTGACATCAATATAGGATGTCTTTTGTTAATGGTTGTAGATCATATTTTACGGGACAACTGGAAGGAAAGAAGCACATGGTAGATAAGTCGGCTCATCCTTCAATTGGTGCCTCCACTTCAGTTTTCCCAAGAGTCGGGGTGCAGCATGCTGGGATCCAACCTATGTATCCTTGTTAAGAGATTCACTTCGTGATCCAAGTTAGAAGCCTCCCATTTTCTTCATGAGCGGTTTCATTGTGGGAGCCTTCAACCAAGTCAGCTCCGCAAAATTGGTATCAGTGCATGAAGTTTGGATCGTCCCTATGATTGTACGATCATGCCAACTAATTATGATTAAAATATGAAGCGAGTCGTGTTGGATATGGTGTGTATTCATATGCAAAACGAACAAAGATGAAGTCACGCTACAAAGCAAATTTGAAAGTGCAAGTTTGGCTAGAATCATGATTCAATGAAGATTCATTTATCAAAAAAAAGTTGCAACATTCACCAATGTACAACAAAACATCAATGATGAAATAGAAGAAGAAAGAACATAAGAAGCATTTCCTGCTGTACAATCAGTTCAAGTGAAAGCTGGTGATTACAAAGAAGAAAAAAGGAAGAGCATTCATCTTCAATTGTTATCCAAGACGCTTCCGAGACACCACCAACAAATTCTCCACCACATCCCCCTCATAAAAACAACCTCGCTCACCCGCCAGTGATGCCATCTTCCCTCACAGACAACACCACAACCTCCTCTGTCAGTGATAACACCCTCCCTGACAACAACTTGCCACCACTAGCATGGCCACCTACCCCATCCATGCAACCTTCTCTCACTCCACCTCTACCATCAGTGCCAGCACTACAGCCAACTCCATCGAACCCTTACCCAAAACCACTATTGACGCCAACCCTACCCCAAGTGCATACACAATCACCTTCTCGATATCAACAATCACATCGTTGTGCCACCACCTCACTCCCAAGAAACGTCACCACCACGAAATTGTCTACAAACACCGTCGAAAATGAAGGATCCAACCACCAAGTGTTGGAGCTCTCACCGTCGTTATGTAGGACTCTAGCCATGCAACCCTAACACAATCGTTGCAATGAGGAGTTCCAACCATGAAAACCTAACTACCGCCACCATTTTTAATGCCAACGTAACGAGAAGTTCATGTCGTGGAACCCTAAGCACAGGAGTTCGCACCAGCTTCTCCCTAAAGCCCACTGTCGTACTTGGAAGGAAGGAAAACAAACCCTATCAAGGGTTTTTCTTCCCACAAAGGGAAGTATGTTGTATACGAAAATGGGCTGCTTTTGGCGAATTGAAAAGAGTTACTCCACCTAAAAGTTATTTATCAAAAGGATAACTTGATGGAAAAGAGAAAGGAGAATATTTTCAAGTGAAAGGGTGAATAGATTGCAACAAAGCCTCCCTTTCCAAAAAAAATACAAGGAAACATGATGTGAAAAAAATTAACAAATAATTAAATCGGCTCCAGACCAATCCATCATGTGTTGTAACCGAAGTTCAAGCAATTCATCAGGAGATGAATCTTTTGAGGCAACAAAGAGTTCATGCAGCATGGAGTTGAGGATTAGGGTTAAAATTAGAATTTTGTTAAATTAGGATTGGTTGTACGTTTAGGATAATGGTCAAATCGTTATTTTAGCCCATTTATTCCATTGCAAATTCTTATATAATTTAAATAAAAAGATTGGGAGTGATTTCAATTTGTTATTTGGTTGAGGTAATTTAGAAATCAAATTAGATATTGCCTTTTTTTTAATCACACCCCTCTTATATAAAGTTATGAGTCAATGTTTAAAGATAGTTGTTAATCAAAGATTGGAGTTTTCTCCTATTATCTCTCCATTTCTCCTCCTCCCTCCCGCACATCTTCATGCTTCTCTCCCAAACCCAGTGCCATGTTCTCTCAAAAATTTTTCTCCACATCTTAAACCATGCATCATCATTCATCCGCTAAATATATACCAACAAACCATATAAACAAACATATACTTTGCTAGTTCTTAATGACTATAACAATTAGGGATGAAACTGGACACGGATATATATGTCTTCATCCGCCATCTTATTCATTTTAAAGCGGATATGATAAGTACTTTTTTGGCAAATATGGATACATATAAGGTTTTAAAAAATGTGAGGTTTATTGAGGTGTTTTCCTAGTATTTCTTCGAGGCGTAAGCCTCACTCGTAAAAGAAATTTTCATAAATATAATAATTAATCGTAATTACTATTTTTAAGTTTTAGAAATTAAATAGTTATGATTAAATACATAACTCCATGATATTTCAAGGCTAACACCATGGTTTAAACATCCAAGTTGTTATATAACTCTCTTTTTTAAAACTCAAAATATGTAAGGAGTCAAGTAGATATGGATATGTAAGCACAATAATGGGTAACTCTACAAAATTTAAAGTTTTGAATAAAATTTAACTAAAGGGATTAGACGGAGCATACCATATTCAAAATTAGGTAAGATATGTGTCATTCAATTGAGAAGGATAAGAGAGTAAGCAGTGAATCTATGATAACTTTTTACTTTACCATGATGATCGGGGGATAAAATACTTGAATATTGCATGTTACGATCATCTTTATCCATGCATGCTTTGATGTGTATTAATTTAGTCCTGATCGAATATAAGAAAAGATGAGACATGTTTACAAAAATATATTTTCCAAAATTTAGGTCAAAGTAGGGGACTTGCATCCAAATATTTTAATAAAGAAAGCATTTATACTTGATTCATATTAAAGAGTAGAGGCATTGGATTGAAGGACTCAAGACTCAATTTTTTGTTCATGTTGATTTATAAAAAGCATGCGTAACAGAGTAAAAATAAGCTTAATATGTTAATAAATTTAAAAAATGCATTTTAGTGAATCATGAAGTAGAGACTTGAAAATACTTGTCTACGAAAGATGAAAAGCTCACAATCAAAAAGAAACGGAAAAAATATTGCAGAAAAAAATTAAAAAATAGCCCATACATGAGGCAGCGACTTGAGGCGCACGCCTCACTAAGGTTAAATGAGGATATAGCCTCGAGGCATTATTTCTTGAAAAACGCCTCGAGGTGTACGCCTCAGCGTCTAGAGGCGCGTTTTTAGAAACAATGGATAGAGATAAGGATATGGATTTTATTTTTTTTACAGATACAGATACATATAGTGTTTTTAATTTTTTTGAGGATATGGATATGGACATAGTTGTGTACTTTTTTTGGAAGAAACCAATATAGATATTTGTAACTCATCCATGGCCGGTCCCAAGCTCGGGTAAATGAGGGATGCATTAGGTAGCCGACAGCCAGGGTAAAACAGTCTAAGACAACATCTTAAATAATATTTTTAAAAAAAAATATTATTTAGAAAGTTGCCTCATGACAGTCGGATCTTTTCAACATGGATTTAAGCAAACATACAGATTTCGTTGGGGCGTTCCCAACTTGCGACGCGTTGCATCGCCCGAATGCAATGAAAAATTGGCAAGGACCGCTACATCGCAGCCTGGATGTAGTTCAAAATTTGCAAGGGTTCTCGCATGAGGAACGCATGCGGTTAATTAAGCTAGTTCTATTGGATCATCGCCTGGATGCATTACAAAATTTACAAGGGTTCTCGCATAATGGACGCATGAGAGTAAAGAAGTTAATCCAAAAGAGATTGCAACGGAAGTTGCGGATTGGTAATTGGAATATTAGCACTTTAACTGGAAAATTGATGGAGATAGTAGATACTATGGAAAGAAGGAAGATTCATATATTGTCTTCAAGAGACTAAATGGGTTGGAGAAAAAGCAAGGGAGATCAAAAAGACAGGCTTTAAACTTTGGTATTCAAGTAAAGATAAGGGTAGAAACGGTGTTGGAGTGGTTGTTCATAAGGATTTGAAGGATTGTGTGGTTGAGATGCAAAGATTCAGGGATCGGATTATTTTGCTAAAATTGGTGCTTGAAGAAGAAATTCGGAATATAATCTCAGTTTATGCACCACAAATTGGTTTAGATGAAAGGACTAAACAAGCTTTTTGGGAGGACCTAGATAAGATTTTACAAGGAATCCCACAAAGAGAGATGATTTGCATAGGTGGATATCTTAATGGACATGTGGGAAAAGATGCTTCAGAGTATGCTAGTGTTCATGGAGAACATGCTTTTGGGGATAGAAATGAAGAGGGAAAAGTCATCCTGGATTTTGTAACAGCATATGGTCTTTTCATAGCAAACACTCTCTTCAAGAAGAGGGAGGAGCATTTAATTACTTATAAGAGTGGGCCAACTAGAACACAGATAGATTGCTTTGCGTTGAGGAGAAGAGATCGGTTGTTTTGTAAAGACTGTAAAGTAATCCCAGAAGAGAGTTTAACAGTCCAACATCGCTTGTTAGTCTTGGATGTACAAATAAAAGGGCTGGTAAAGAAAATGAGAGTTCCTAAGATCACTAGAACTAGATGGTGGAATCTTCCACTGAAGCAATCGAGCTTCAGGGAGAAGGTTTTAGAAGACTTATCTTGGGATTGTAGCGGAAGTACAAACGAGATGTGGGAGGCAGTAGCATCTTATATCCGAAAGGTAGCCAAAGAGATGTTAGGCGAGTCAAAGGGAGGAGCTCCAGGTCAAAAGGAGGCTTGGTGGTGGTGTGAAGGGGTGCAAGAGAGGCTAAAAATTAAAAGAGCATGCTTTAGGGCTATGTCTAAGGATAAAACAGAGGAAACGATCACAAACTACAAAAGAGCGAAGAAGGAAGCAAAGAAGGTTGTAAGCGAAGCAAATTCAAAAGCTTATGAAGTTTTGTATAAAAATCTCAACTGTAAGGAGGGCCAGAAGGATAAATTCAGGTTGGCCAAACCAAGAGAAAGAAAAACCAAAGACCTTTCTCAAGTGAGATGCATTAAGGACGAGGAACGTCACGTGCTTGTTACTCAGAAGGATATAGAGACTAGATGGGAGCAGTACTTCCATAAACTTTTCATTAGGGAATGAAATAGAGAGATCACTTTGGGTGACCTGGCTAGTAGTGAAAGTTACTTGAATCGTGCAAGCTATAGACGGATTCAAAGAAAGGAAGTAGAGGAGGCTTTGAAGGTTATAAGACCTAGGAAAGGTGTGGGACCGGATGACATCCCTGTAGAAGTATGGAGAGTTTTAAGTGAGCACGGTTTGATTTGGCTTACGAATCTATTCAATGTTATTTGGCGAAGCAAGGAAATGCCTGAAGATTAGAAGAGGAGTATCGTGGTGCCTCTTTATAAGAATAAAGGAGACATTCAAAATCGTTCTAATTACAGAGGTATCAAGCTGATTAGTCACACTATGAAAATTTGGGAACGTGTGATCAAAAGAAGGTTGAGGCAAGTTTCTAACGGAAAAGAAAATCAATTCGGATTCATGCCAGGTCGCTCAACCATTGAAGCCATCCATTTGCTGAGGAGAACAATGGAGATAGCTAAAAGGAAGAACCTTCATATGATCTTTATTGATTTGGAGAAAGCTTATGATTCTGTCCCACGAGAGATATTGTGGAGAGTTTTGGAGAAGAGACAAGTACATGTCCTATACATTAACCTCATAAAGGACATGTATGATAGGGCTTTATCTTGTGTAAGGATCCCGTCTGGGAAGACCGGCTATTTTGACATCAACATTGGTTTACATCAAAGTTCAGTTTTGAGTCCATTTCTTTTTACTTTGATTATGGACGCGTTGACAAGTCACATTCAAGATGAGTTACCTTGGTGTATGTTATTTGTTGATGATATTGTGTTGATTGACGAGACTAGAGATGGAGTAAATGAAAAGCTTGAGGTTTGGAGACATGAGTTGGCGAGTAAAGGATTTCGTATAAGTAGGGCTAAGACAGAATATATGGAGTGCTCCTTTGATGGAAGCAATGGTGAAGGAATCGAGGTGAAGATTGGTGATGATAACATTCGGAAGAGAGATTGTTTTAGATATCTGGGATCAATTTTGCAACATGATGGGGAAATTGATGGAGATGTTACTGATAGAATAAATGCAGGGTGGCTAAAGTGGAGAGGAGCCTCTGTTGTTCTCTGTGATAAGAAAATTCCTTTAAAAAATTAAAGGAAAGTTTTACAAAGCAGTTGTGAGACCTGCTACGCTCTCTGGATCTGAATGTTAGCCTGTGAACCATAGACATGTGCAGAGAATGGTTGTAGCAGAAATGAAAATGCTAAGGTAGATGTGTGGACAAACACGTAAAGATCGGATTCGGAATGATGCAATCAGAAAGAAAGTTGGTGTAGCTCCGATCGAGGATAAGATGCAAGAAAACCGCTTAAGATGGCTTGGTCATTTGCAAAGAAGATCAACTGATGCACCGGTTAGGAGATGCGAGTGTTGGGATGTTGAGCCGGTAAAGAGAGGGAAAGGACGGTTCAAGAAGTGTTGGAAAGAAACTATACGAAAGGATCTTAGTTTTATGGATATAAGCCAGGGGCTGACCCCAGATAGATCTGAATGGAGGTGAAGAATCCATGTAGCCGACCCTACTTAATTGTGGGAAAAGGCTTTGTTGTTGTTGTTGATGACGACCAATATAGATATTTGTATTACTTAATTTATGTGTATCTATTGTATATATACCAGTGTGTAGTGTGTGTATGTTACAGGGTTGCATGTAATATATGACATTTTGAAGTCATTTTCAAATACAGGAAAAAAACTTAGATCATTAAAGTATTTAATTGTTTGTTATACAAGTTATTTAATTTAGCATGTTATTTTATTCCTCTTTTATTTTGTTGTTTTTATAGGTTATGTAACTTGTAACGAGCTTTTAATATTAACTTTACATAAATATTTATTCCAAATTTAAGTTACAGGAAATATTTATTATTTGAAGACAATCAATATAAGTGTGTTTAACATTAATATATGAATTATATATCCATATTCAAGGATATGGTTTGTGATTTTCAACATCCACAATGTATCTATTTCTGTATAGCTATCACATATTTTAAAATAGATAAGGATATGATAACATATATCTGTATATGTTTGTTTTCATCCTAATAACATCACATATTTTAAAATTGATAAGGATATGATAATACCTATATCAAGATATGTTTGTGTGCATCCCTAATAACAGTGCATCTCTGTCATGTTGGTAAGCAAAAGGAAACAATTGTTGGAGCTTGAATAGATATGCTGAGCAATCTAAATAAAAGATCGCCTCATGTGATCTACATTAATATCG
The DNA here is from genome assembly GCA_037367405.1 of Ottelia alismoides. NCBI lineage: Eukaryota > Viridiplantae > Streptophyta > Magnoliopsida > Alismatales > Hydrocharitaceae > Ottelia > Ottelia alismoides. The sequence goes on from JAZKJV010009420.1 coordinate 179,949, forward strand.
ATCAGTCATTGGTACTAAAATGAGTACCCCTTGGATCCTGAATAGATATAATGAGCAACAACAACAAAGCCTTTTCCCACAATTAAGTAGGGTCGGCTACATGGATTCTTCGCCTCCATTCAGATTGGTCTTAGATCAATCCAAGGCTTATATACACAAAACTAAGATCCCTTCGTATAGTCTCTTTCCAACACTTCTTGGGCCATCCTCGCCCTCTCTTAGCCTAACACTCGCATCTCCCAACTGGTGCATCAGTTGATCTCCTTTGCAAAAGACCAAACCATCTTAAGCGGTTTTCTCGCATCTTATCCTGATCGAAGCTACACCAACTTTCTTTCTGATTTCGTTCCGAATCTGATCTTTACGTGTGGGTGTGTGTCCACACATCCACCTTGGCATTTTCATTTCTGCTACAGCCATTCTCTGCATATGTCTATGGTTCACATGCCAACATTCAGACAAGGTCGCAAAAAGCAGTATGCCGTATTCAGTCGGAAGGGTCACTGATTACTGATTAAACGGTATGCGGGAGTTTAAACGAATAATAAACGGGTTATGCTTTTTTGCATTTTTAATTAATAAAAAATTATTACATATATAGAATTAATAAAAAAAAGTATAAATAAATAAAAAATATAATCATAGATTCACAATATGGATAAATATTGTCAAATTCAAGGAATGTTTCATCCAAATTTCAAAATAGGTAACATAAACAACAAGAGTTTATAGTCAAATGTCGAAACAGACAACATAAAAGTCATGGATAATGTGATCCTTTGAAGAAAATAGATCATTGCGTTTAAAAGGCCGTTTAAAAGGTCGTTTAAACGGTCGTTTAAGACCGTTTAAGCGGCTTGGACGTTTATAGGTTGTTTTTCATTAAACAATGCGGCCAGGCACCGCATGCGTTTAGACGGTTGTTTAGACCGTTTTTTGCATCCTTGCATTCAGATCTATAGAGCATAGCAGGCCTCACAGCTGCTTTGTAAAACTTGCCTTTAATTTTTAAAGGAAATTTCTTATCACATAGAACAGCAGAGGCTCCTCTCCACTTTAGCCAGCCTGCATTTATTCTATTAGTAACATCTCCATCAATTTCCCCATCACGTTACAAAATAGATCCCAAACATCTAAAAGAATCTCTCTTCCGAATGTTATTGTCACCAATCTTCACCTCGATTCCTTCACCATTGTTTCCATCAAAGGTGCACTCCATACCTTCAGTCTCCAACTCATGTATATAATGAGCAATCTAAATAAAAAGATCGCCTCATGTGATCTATATTTGTATCAATCAGTCATTAGTACTAAAATGAGTACCCCTTTATGGAGGTGTTCCATAGGCAATGAGTAATGTTGCAATATTGTGCCGAATGGATCGAATATTAGGCTAAATATCATTACTTGAGGGGGACACCAAATAAAATATTATTATTCAGACAATATACGTTGAAACCCAAAAAATCAACCAGAATATTTGAGTATTCGACCAAACAGTAGGCCGCATGTTGCAACATAATGTTAATTTTTTTATTTCTTATTTTTTAAAAGGTTCTCATTTATCCTTGTATCATCAAAATGTTAAAGCTACATATATGTAACTTGTTGATCGGTACTTTTATCTTAGACTCTTATTTATTGATGACCATATGTGTATAAATTTTATATATGACTATAATATATATTAAAAATAATTTTTATAATTAAAATAATTAAAAAATTTATAACCAAATAATTCTGAATATTCTCCCGAATACCAAATATTTTTTATTTAGTGACCCTCTAAGAGAATACCGAACACCGAATTCTACAACATTGGCAATGAGTTTCATGTGTGAAAGACAGATTCATCTCTTTAAAGGGACAAAATGTCACGGGAAACCCCATACAGAGATCTCAAAAAAGCTTCAGAGAGAACTCGCAAAGGACCTTCCCATTATGTAAACTCAAGCAAATTCTCCCTCATGTAGGAATCATAGAAAAGCATACTCTTTTCATAAAACCTTTGATGGACCTCACTAAAAATCATAAACAATGGAGGATGGAGCATGCAATTAGTATATCATAGAAAAAATGGTAAGAATATGAAAAATCTACTCTTAGCTTGTAAAAGTGGACCATCTAAGCCGACTGTCGAGTCAGGGGAAGGGGTATTCAACCCAAATAGGTCTCTAGCTGACCAATTAAACTGATTGTTTATCGGCTGATCCGGTGACTCAATTGACTTTGTTTATAGTTATTCATGTATTTTATTTTTTAAAGTAAACTAAATTGAATATGCTTAACATTTGATTGGAATTCAATTTTTTATTTATTTCATTGTAATAGTATTGAAATGTCCAAATGTATATACAAAATGACTAAACTCAATGAAATCTGTTTAGTCGTTTGATTATGGAGTAATCCTTATTTAGTGACCCGACTAGTGCATTCTCACTCTTCTCTAACAGTCACCTTTTCTGTTATACTTTTTCAACAGAGTAAGGAGAGGAAAAAAAGAGGGGCGTCAGGCAGTTTCTTTTTTGTTCTCTTTTTTGCGTTTCTATCCCATATCGTTATTCCTTTAAAAACATTTTTTGCTTCAGTTGGTCATGGATTTTATATAACGTTTTCTTGTAGAGGGATTTTTACACTCATAACCATGTATAATTTCATATTTATACCCAACTAATCAAGGATTACATGGAGAAAACAAAATAATTGCTCCGTCTTACACACTAGCTCCTCTGTTAAGTTAATCCGCTGACCTTGACTACGGAATAATCGACAACCGAGCAACTAAACGGATTTAGTTTGACTTTAGCCGATTTTGTAATTTTTAATTATTTGAAATATATGGTATTTCTACTACATTAATTCTTATATATTTACAAAAGTTCATACACTTTCTATACTATCATAAAGAAATAAAAGAAACAACTAAAATCCAAACGAACATTTAAACATCTTACGATAAGTTTGCTCTTTAAAAATCGAAAAAAAAAATAAAAAAAACAATCCTAGAGAAACGGCCTTTTAGTCGACCTACGTATGTGCAAAGACCCGATGATAGCCTATTATGCAACCTATTCTTTTTAAAGCACGGGCTTTGCTTGCCCTTTTCTTTCTTTTTTATTTCTTCAAATGTCATCTCGGTATAGGAAAGCATTGAAACAACAGAAAGGAAGAGGTCCATGTAGATGTTGTGCTCCCACTGAGCAACAGGTTCAACATTTACTACTCAAAGAGAGAGAATCTACTATAGATAACCATGCTTCTTCCCGACCTCAATACAATAATAGGGTGAGAACGAACCCTTTTAGATATATATAATCCAAGTCAAGAGTGGAGGGAACACCATCTGAAGGAAAACCACTTTCATGTTCATTCAAAGAGCACTTTTCCGTTTCGTTGATCGATCGATTGACTCCTTCCCTTTTGTATGAATGATCCAGTGATGACGTATTAACTTGGGGACCTCGATTCTATCCTTCGAGCCCCAAGGAAACCATCCCCCCACCTCCAATTCCCCTCATACCCCGATATTTTAACTCATTATATGTGGGCACAAGATATTTTTGAAGGTTTACCCGCCCTGGTGACAGCATTCCTATTGCGCTTAAAATCTCCATTTTTACAAATAAGGTACATCTTTTTATTGGCGGTTCCCCAGTCGGTACATAACAAGTCCTCTTTTTTGCAGCATTGCTCATATGATCTTAGGAGCATTGGTCGTCATGGTCCAAACAAAAGTCAGAAAACTTCTAGCTTATAGTTCGATTAGACATGTAGGTTATATTTGTATTGGTTTGTCACGTGGAACCATAAGGAGAATTCAATCGCTATTAATTGATATTTTTATTTATGTATTAGTGACGATAAATGCATTCATCATAGTTTTAGCATTACGGCATACCTATGTCAAATATATAGACGATCTAGGCACTCTAGCAAAAACGAATCCTATTCTGGCCTTGACCTTCTCCATTACAATCTTCTCATGCGTAGGAATACCTATGTTAGCTAGCTTTTTTAGCAAATTTTATTTGTTCTTCACCGCCTTAGTTTGTAGGGCTTACTTCCTAGCCCAATGGTAGTAGTTACCAGCATCATAGGTGATTAGGCGTCCGGAAGCCGACTAAAGGTTGATCAGCATTAGTCGAGTCGGCCACCCCCTAATCAAATAAGCAGACCGACTAAATTGTGTCGCCAACTCTTCCCATTGCCCTCCATTCCAATAGTCCCTCCCACTCCCACTCCTCTCGTCATTGTGACCCCCTCCATTGTCTCTCCCCCGATGTCATCAGTCGCCTCCTCCCCTTCCCCTCCTCTCTTTGGATTGGCATCGATGACAACTTCAACAATCTTATGTGGATCAAGCCTCGTAGCAAGAAGGTCATCAAGCATTGAGGATACCCCCCCCCCAAACGGATTGTAAGGCTTTGATGTTCCACATGTATCACTAATATACTTCACCCCATAAAAAATTAACCTAAAGACTCTTATCCAAACGTTAGAAACAGATCTCAGTCATCAACTCCGTACCCTATCGTGTAATTCAATGATGCATGCTGCATTTAGAAGAACAATCATTGTTGTTCATCAACTTCAAAGACCACGGCTAGAAATTGCTTTAGAGGCTCGATTCAATGACTTTAGTTGTCAACTCGATGATTGACGAAACCAGGAGGAGTCACATACACCTCTGATCTCACTTGTTATAAAAGAGAAGGCTCTAGTGGAGTATCTGCTGATCTAAGGTATAAAAAATCCAAATTTATAAAAATCGACCAACTAATCAGTCCGATTATTCAATTCGATGGGGTAGCTGACTCGACTAGGCCTAGTCATACAATAGTCTATCGATTCGACTAATCAGGTCGACTAGTGTGCTAGTCGACCGATTAGTCAACCAATTTTTAATCATTTTTTTATTCATCTATTCGGAATATGTATCATTCTTAGTAATATAATATTATTGTTGGTTAGTACTTAGTAACTTAGTATATCATAGTGCCTCATATTTTTTATGTTATTCCTTTGTATCTCATATTCATGTTGTGTACTTAGTTCAAGCTATCATGTTGAATATTTACTTTATATTGTAAACAGAACCACAAACTAGTAAGACCCACGTACTAGTAGGGTATGGTGGCACCGAGGGGAGGGGACATCAAACGGTTCTTCAACTGGGTTCAGCAGCATAGATGATTAGGATTCAAGGCATATCAATGATTTATGCTATTCGATTTTGCATTATTGTTAATGCTAATATTATTGGTTACTATAAACATCTACATAAGGTTGATTCATTTTTATATGTTATCCATTCATTGATAATGTTATTGATTAGTAGTATATCTATGCTACTCATAGTACGACACCACCTGCTTTGTGAGCAGTAGTAGCGAGGATATGGGCCACCTCTTCTATGTGTGTGTGCTTACGTTCGAGAAGTTTGGGTTGCTGTGAATATCCATTTGGATTGATCTCTCCACCCACACCGGCTTCTGGAATGTGATGGTGGCCAACCAGTTCAGGCCCATGGAGGAGCCCAGGTACATTGTTGCCACCATTTGGGCCATATGGATGCCACGTAATGGAGTTATCTTCTGGTCAAATAGGTACTATGTAGACAATTTAACTCATCTTGCTAGATCTCCTCTCCAGACATGGCGGTTGTAAGTCCTTAGCTTATCTTATTAATATATTTATGGGACAGACACCTCCGGAGTGTTTCCCTCATTTATGGATTAAAAAAATCTATGCTATTCATTTTTATGAGTGTTAATTATTTTAATATTCTTTTAATTTTTTTTATAAATGTACTATAGTATTGAAAATGTTTAAATCTAAGCAAATATATAAATACAAGTATAAAATTGATTTATGAATTTAAAACTTTTTAAAAAAATCAAAACAAAGTAAAGCCCGACTAAATCTGATTAGTCGCCCGACTAAATCTGATTAGTCATCTGACAATCGATTAATCCTTAGTGACTTGACCAATCGAGTATTGACTACTGATTTTTGCAACCTTGGAAGCACCTGGAACTAAACTCAAGACTCAAATCCATTGTTGAATGTTCAGTGCTCAATTGCATTATGCTTATGACCTACTACACATAGACTGAGGTAAGGATGAGCTCAACAGTTTTGCTCGCCTTTCAACATCTCTCCGGATGTTGTAGATGCAAATCAGAGCAGTTTATCATTGATTCGACTCACTGAAGATAATACCTATAGATTGAGAATGGATGCCTCCCGATTTGAATCAAATCAAAGCAAGGGTCAATTATGAGTAGGTTTGGACGATCTGATTACGTAGATGTGGAATGAATTGTTTGATGCGGGGGGTGGATAACAAAAGCAATTGGAATTTAAGTGATGATATTATAAAAAGGAACAAAACGAAGATAAATGGAATTGACTAAGATTGAAACCGACCACTGATCGGAGTTGATCGGAGGAGAGATTGCAAAGGGAATTGAATCAGATCGAAATCAAACACTCATGTGAAAACAAACCTAAAATAAAAACTCAATCAAAATAACGAAATGAATCTAAAAGCCTTACCTCGAACAAATCATCGATGTATCAAACACTCCTCGATTTTGGTCTCAATCGGTGAGTGGCGGAGCACCAAGATGTTAGGCACTAGGTGGATGAGCTGCTATGCGAAGGAACCTTGTGGATCTCTCCATAGTCGTATATGGCTAGAGCATGGATTAAAAACTGGACTGGCCGGTTGGACCGAGAACCGAATCCAACCCGATTGAATCGGTTAATTTCATGATTAGACCGAGAACCGAATCCAACCCGATTGAATCGGTTAATTTCATGTAAATTTTAAAAAGAAAGCAAATAATAAATAATGTCAAACTGGTGGTCCGATCTAGATGAACCGATTGCATCATGGCGTCCAGGTGGTATATGGACGGACATGAAGGTCATACAATCGATGGTGACAGTCAAGATTCCAATTTTATGTGTGATGATTTTTGTTTTTATCATTAAGGGATTTTTACACCATGACCCTTAAAATCTTGTCTAGTTGTGCAATAATACCTTTAAATTTGTAATTACAACATGACTCATATAAAGCATACCCTATTTAACACATATCCCCATGTTCAAGGGTTCTAGAGTAAGATTTAGCAAATCACAAGTGGTACTACGTAAATCATAAGGTCATCTGATTACAAATATTACAAGGGTTATGGTGTAGTTAGACAAGATTCTAGGGGTCATGAAGCGAAAATCCCTATCATTTAAGGTGATTTTCTTTTCGTTGTTCGTATTGCTCTCATAAAGTTGATCGATATTTTTATAGATTAATAGTTTAAGGATAAATTTTAATAATTTATAGAGTTGATTTGAGGAGAATAAGGGATGATATAATAATGTTGTAATGTTGTGATTACTTCTACGATCTGAAAAGATTCTCAATGTTCCAGTCTTATTTCTTTACTTCGAACTGTTGAGATAGTTATATCTCTCAGTGCTTTTATGTTTTACATTTTCTTCATGTATCTCTTGTGTAACTAGCCCAGGGCTTTTCTCCAATATAAGAGAGCCCTTACCCCCCCCCCCCATCGACCCCCTCCAGGGCCTCAAGGCCTCCCGTGCCACCTCCCAGGCCTCCAGTCCCCCGCTGCGCTGCCTCTCGGGCCTACCAGCTCACTGTCACGCCGCCTCCTAGGCCTCCGGCCTACCAGCCCCTCGCCGCACCGCCTCCCAGGCCTCCAGCCCCGTGTGTGCAGCCACCTAGGGCCTCACAAGGCCTCCCAGGGCCTCCAGCCCCTTGCTGCGCACACCCCAGGGCATCTAGCCCTCTCGCCCCGTGCCGCCCTACAGCCCTTGCGCGGTTGTGGGCTCCTTTCGACCGTCGCTGCCAGCCGAAGCACCCAACCCCACATCTTCTTGTGTTTCGTGCGGCCGGGCTGTGCGATACGAGGTCCGATTTGAGTCTAAAAGCGTGTGTTTCTTCATCTAAATCACGTTCTAAGACTCTAACCTTCACAATGAGGCTATGAGAATGGTTGTATGAGTCCACAGATACAACCATTCCTCCTTATGATTGTGTAGACATCATATATCCAGTCTACTCAGCATATCCGTGGTTCTGATCATTGATATCATGTCTAACGTCAAGAGTAATGTGTTTTCTTCTTCAGGGGCATTCAAGGGCCCCGCTCCCATAGTAAAGATGGATGGAACCAACTACGAGTTATGGACCATGCAGTTTCGTACTCGTAAGCAATGTCATAATAAGGAGCACATTCTGACGGAAGCAGAACCAACGAACAAGACTGGGATGAATGCATCTTAAAAGCAAGATGATGCATATGCCCACATCTGGCTCTCTGGGACACTTACCACGGAGATTGCCAATGATATTATTAATCAGCCCATGGCCAAGGCTATGTGAAATATATTAGCAGAAACATATGGGCAGGCAAAGAATGAAAGCAAGATCCTCCAACTATAGTTACATTTTTTCGACCAAACAGAATGGTCGACCACTCCACACGCACTTCTCACATCTGCGTGGCATGTTTGAGCGACTACACGGCTTCATGCCCATTATCACCAATATTGAGCAGCAGCAACAGTATCGGAATGCTACAATGATGGGAGATTTTCTATCGTCTCTTGACTCTAAGTACGATGCAGCATGTACTCAACTCGGTTGAGACGATACCATCAATTGAGGAGGTCTACAAACAACTGAGTAGGATCACTACCACGCCTACCACTACGTCGCAGACGACTTCCTCAGCTATGGCAGTTTCTCATGGATGAGGTGATTCTTCCCATCTTCATGGCCGTGAGCAGAGAGGATTGTATAAGCTTGCCATTTCATCATATGCTGGGGTGGCCTCTCTTCCTTCTGGGTTTGTTTCTCCTTTCATGTGGCATCTTCGCTTTGGCCACCTTCCTTTTCAGAAGATAATTCATGTGCTCCCGCAGATATCTACTCGCACTGCTTTGGATTGTGAAGCCAGTTAACTTGGGAAACATCATCGCTCCTCATTTCCGAGTCGTTAAAGTCGTCATAGTAGTCGGTCTTTCGAGTTGTTTCATTTAATATTTGGGGTCCAAGTCGCGTTCATGATCATCAGGGACATCATTTTTATATAGTTGATGTGGATGATTATTCTAGACTTTCTTGGGTATTCTTGTTAAAATATAAGTTTGAAGCTGGTTCTATCATTAAAACTTTTCTTATTGAAGTCAACAATATCTTCTCTACTAATGTCAAATTCATTCGTACAGATAATGCCTTGGAATTTTCCACTTTACATTTAGCAGAATTTCTCAAGTCTCTTGGTACAATGCATCAGATTTCTTGCAATTATACATCCCCGCAAGATGATGTCGCAGAACGTAAACATCGTCACCTTCTTGATGTCACGAGGACTTTGTTGATTCAAAGTCGTACACCTCACTCTTTCTAGGGGGATGCGGTTCTAACCGCCTGATACTTAGTGAACCGCATGCCACCCACTGTTCTTGGAGAGAAAATTCCTTTCTAGACTGCGTCTCTCGAGAAGGAATTATTCTCTCTCACTCCCACAATCTTTGGATCGGTGGCCTTTGTCCACAACTTCACCCTTGGCCGTGACAAGCTCTCACCTAGAGCTGTCAAATGTATCTTTGTTGGTTATTCCCGTACCCAAAAAGGTATCGGTGTTTTGATCCTGTTGGGAGAAAATACTATGTGAGTGCTGACGTCACATTTTTTGAGTCCGTTATGTATTTTTCTCCTACATGTGAGAGGTTGTCTGATACTAAGCCGGAGAGGATGTTGTGGTTCCTCCTCCACCATCTTCTCCATTATATACTCCTCGGTCTCCATCACCTCTGCTATCGTCTCCACATCCACCACCTCCTCCTCCTGCAATCAAGTCCATGTTTTTGCCACATGTTTATACTCGCAGGTCTTCAACTCGCACCTCTGCTCATGAGCCATCTACATCATCCATCACGCCTCAGGTACGTCATGAAAATACTATTTCTACTGATGGCACTGGAGCTTTGAATGATACAGAAAAAGAATTGATTCCAGAGGACAGAGAGGCAGATGATCTGGAGTTACCTATTGCCCTAAGGAAACCTCGGCGCCGATGTGCTACGTATCCTCTTATTGTGCATGTTTCCTTGGATCATCTTTCAGTGGAGTACAAGAAGTTTGTAATGGGGATATCTACTATTACTATCCCACGTACATATCAGGAGGCACTTCAGAACAGCAAGTGGCGACTTGCAATGGAGGAAGAGATGGCAGCTCTTCGGTCGTGTGGTACCTGGACCATTGTTTCTGCCTCGCCTGGTGCATCAGTTGTGACCTGCAAATGGATATTTACAGTAAAGAAAAGGGCAGACGGTAGTGTGAACCGCTATAAGGTACGACTTGTAGCCCGTGGGTTTATCCAAACATATGGGGTGGAGTATCAAGACACCTTCTCTCCATTAGCAAGACACTCGACACTACGCATTCTTCTATCGATTGCAGTTTCCAAGGACTGGCCTCTTTACCAGCTTGATGTGAAGAATGCATTTCTATAAGGCGATCTACAGGAGGAAGTATATATGCAACAACCACCATGGTTTGCTACTGAAGGGGAGTCCCAAAAGGTGTGCTGACTCCATAAGGTGATTTATGGCATGAAGCAGAGTCTGAGAGCTTGGTACCATAAGCTATCGGAGTTGATAGAGCAACAACGGTTTGTGCAGCCTATTGCGGATCATTCTCTGTTTGTTAAGAGGACACCAATAGGTACAGTGGCTATTCTTGTTTATGTGGATGATATTGTCATTACAGGAGATGATGAACAGGACATTCATACAGCCAAGGAATTCCTAACCCAACAGTTTGTGACTAAGGAACTTGGCAATCTTCGTTACTTCCTTGGGTTGGAGTTCACCAGGAACAAGCATGGCCTCGTAATGACTTAGAGGAAGTTTATTATGGATCTTCTTTCTGAGACAGGTATAACAGGATGCATACATACTACTACTCCTATGGATGCAAGTATGAGATGGTATGACGATTTACGAGGACTCTGAGGAGGTTGACGGGAGATATAGAGATCTTGTTGGGAAGCTCTTATACGCCACTATCACCAGGTCAGATATTGCATTTGCAATAAGCGAAGTCAGACAGTTCATGGAGCACCCCAGGAAGGTGCACATGGATGTCGTTCATATGATATTGAGATACTTGAAAAATTCACCTGGTTTGGGTCTTATATTCAGTAGGGGTACATCCCTTGAGGTGACAGCATGCGCAGATGCAGATTACGCAGGTTATCCAAGAGACAGAAAGTCTACTTCTGGATTTGTTATTTTCATCAGCAGTTCACTTGTTTCATGGAGAAGCAAGAAGCAGTCAGTGGTGGCTAGATCAAGTGCAGAGTCGGAATACAGGGTGATGGCCCAGGGAAGTGCCGAAATGATGTAGGTTAGATTGGTGTTGACTGATCTTACTATTGAGGTTCCTCTACCTATACAGCTTGTATGTGATAATCAAGCAGCTCTATTTATTGCTAATAATCATGCCTTTCATGAACGGACAAAGTATATAGAGGTAGATTGTCATTACACAAGAGATATGATCCAGAAAGTTCTCATATCCACCTCTCATGTGCCTACTGGAGATCAGACAGCCGACATCTTCACCAAAGCACTTGCTAGAGGTCCCTTTCAGAGGTGTTGTTCCAAGCTGAGCATGATAGACATATATGCTCCAGCTTGAGGGGGAGTATGGAGATAGTTGTATCTCTCAGTGTTTTTATGTTTTACATTTTCTTCATGTATCTCCATATATATGTATATATTTGGTTTTATCAATTCAAAAAATCAGTTTGATTGGTTAGACCATTAAATTGAGTACGGTCCAAATTTTTTGGGTCGGTAAGGATGATGGTGTCATGCTGACATCATTATTGGTCCGACCGGTTTGAACTGACGGTCCAGCCCGACCAAAAAAACCCCCGACATATTGATTCAACATCCGGTCATATTTTTAAAACCTTAGGCTAGAGACTCGATGTTGCTTAACGTCGAGGACGAGATGTCACCACCGAGTTTCGGTGGAGCTATTACGCAAGGAGGCGGCCTGCAAAGGGGGTCTAATTAGGAAATAGAATAGCAATGGGTCAAAATTATCATTGTTTGATGGAAACAAGACAGCAAAAATAAGTGAAAGTTAACAAAGATGGTTAACAATTATTCAGGGATATTATCCATGTATTGTAATTCGCGATTAGTTAAGGTTATGGGCATAAATGCGAAATTATACAAGGGTATAAGTGTAAAAAAATTAAAGGAGCAACTGGCTTCTTTTTGCTTCCAAAAATGATAGCCCAAATGGGCCTACATCAAAGAAAATGATGGAAAACACTTGGACCTAAATGAAACAAAAAAATTGAAGGCCAAAAGATATACTCAATACGAGAGCATCAATACCAATTCATTCTTCTTTCCTGATAGAAATCCTAAGAGGACCATTTACCTACGTCAACTCAAATTAGAAATCGTAATATAATGGCAATGGCACTATTAGAGTTAATGCTCCATTACTGCCCATTGGGCTATCGATATTCCTCGTCTTCGATGAAACATTGAGCGTAAGAAAATGACACTCCATATTGCAACTTAAATGATAGACAACATGCTCAGGAAATAATGGGTTTATGAAAGATCGGATATAAAGGAATGAGAATGGTATCACTATGCAAAAAGGTTCAAGAAAGCGGTATGCATATGCGTTCGGATGGGTCACTGAATAGCAATTAAGTGGTATACGGGGCATATGCGGGGATATGCGATTTTACGCGGTTTCCTAATTTTTATAAAAAAAATAAGTAAATATATACAAAATTAACTACAACTGAACTCATTTATGTATAATTGTGGTCCAACACAAGATCTAAAAAAAATGATTTTCATACAGAGGTCAAAATAATCTTTATCAATCAAATATCAATACTTCAATAAAAAAAATTCGAAAAGGTAGACCAATTAAAGTATATAATCAAAAAACTATGATGATTCGGAAGTCAGGAGGTGGAAGCCCAAATCAACGAATTAGGATTCTAGATGTGAAAGCCCTAATCAGGATTTTGGGTTTCTCATTGATTCAAGGTGTCGGGAGCCTTTTTCGTAGATCCAGATCCGACAACCCAATTAAGCTTCAAAAACATGAAGCCGACGTACGGTCCGCATACGCGGGCGCAAAGCCCGCATATGCGGACCGCATAAGCGCAAAGAGCGCTTAATGAGGGGCTTTATGTATGCAGCGCGCTACGGTATCCGCTCAGGCATATGCAGACGCATATGCGGCCACTCAAACTAATTTCGTTAACATTGACTATGCAACAATTGTGATACAACTGTCTATGTGATAGTGGTCTTGTTCCCTTGGTAGTGCAGGCACATCTTTCCTTCATCTTCTTTCCACGCAATAAGGACAAAAGGCATCGCAGTTCCTTTGAACTTTAAGGTTTCGGGAACCATAAACAAGATCGCTCTAAAATCATTGGCAAGCTCAGTCATTACCTCTCGAATCTCTTCGCGTAGATCATCATAGCATTATGATCGCTACTTTCTAAAGCATTTGCATGTCGTTGATTCTCTTCATAATGTTGTATAAGGCACACACCAATCTATAGGCCAATTAACATAATGTATGTTGTTTCTTGTCGATCTATGTGGACTAGCACCATCACACCTTAGTACAAAAACATCACATCCTATGGCACTCAACATTATAAAGAATATGAGGTGCTCCGAGGTTGATTCAATGTAGATGAGCAAAGACATACATTTCGATGTCGTCAAGGTGTAGGCTTCGATTTTTAAGAGTAATTAAAATTAATCGAAGTACATTGAAATAGAACAACGACAATATTAATGTTTTTAGAACATATTCCAATATAAATCCAAACTAGTAAAAGGTACAACATATAAGCAATTGACAAACAATTGACGCATTTAAGTTTAAAGCACTAAATTAAGGAACCAAAATACAACAACAAAGCCTTTTTCCCCACAATTAACTAGGGTCCGCTACATGGATTTTTTGCCTCCATTTAGATCTATTTTGAGTCATTATAGGGTTTAAATTGAAATAACTAAGATCCCTTCAAGTAGTCTCACTCCAATACTTATTGGGCCTTCCTTGCTCTCTCTTAACTGGCTCAACATCACAAAGCTCGCATCTTCTAACTGGTGCATCAATTGACCTCATTTGCAAAAGGTCAAACCATCTTAAGTTGTTTTCTCTCATCTTATCCTCTATGGTTGCTACACCAACTTTCTTTCTGATTGCATCATTCTGAATCCGATCTATGGGGACTAGCACCATCACACCTTAGTACAAAAACATCACATCCTATGGCACTCAACATTATAAAGAATATGAGGTGCTCCGAGGTTGATTCAATGTAGATGAGCAAAGACATACATTTCGATGTCGTCAAGGTGTAGGCTTCGATTTTTAAGAGCAATTAAAATTAATCGAAGTACATTGAAATAGAACAACGACAATATTAATGTTTTTAGAACATATTCCAATATAAATCCAAACTAGTAAAAGGTACAGCATATAAGCAATTGACAAGCAATTGACGCATTTAAGTTTAAAGCACTAAATTAAGGAACCAAAATACAACAACAAAGCCTTTTTCCCCACAATTAACTAGGGTCCGCTACATGGATATTTTGCCTCCATATAGATCTATTTTGAGTCATTATAGGGCTTAAATTGAAATAACTAAGATCCCTTCAAGTAGTCTCACTCCAATACTTATTGGGCCTTCCTTGCTCTCTCTCTTAACTGGCTCAACATCCCAAAGCTCGCATCTTCTAACTGGTGCATCAATTGACCTCATTTGCAAAAGGTCAAACCATCTTAAGTTGTTTTCTCTCATCTTATCCTCTATGGTTGCTACACCAACTTTCTTTCTGATTGCATCATTCTGAATCCGATCTTTTCGTTTATGACCACACATTCACCATATTTTCATAACTAAAGAACCAAAATATCTGTAATTAGGGGTTATTTATAACTCGTAGCTTTAGTTTAGAATAGTTGTACAGCACTTAGTATCCATTTAGGCTAATGCTGGAGTAAACTCAATGTAAAAACAACTAACACATTACCGGTCCACCAGGATGCACGTAGGCAGGTGTTTGAATCTGAACAGCATGAGGATTATATACAACTGGCTGATTCACTCCATAGGGTGGTGCTATCTGTTAAAAGGAAGATAAAAAGCTTTGATAGAAACAACAAATACAATAAAGAAGTTACAGATAATTCTTCCAAAGTTGTGCAGTACAATAGCAGAAACCGAATATTTTACAATAAATGTTATCATGGACAAACTTTATTGTTCAGTAAACTATAAATGGTATATAATCACATTTTGGATGTGAGTCACCTCGAGATCACGCCCTGTTCCTTTTTGAAGAAAGGTAAAGTCTTAGTGGTAACTATGAAGATAAAACAGAAATTGTAAAAACTTTAAGTATAATAACAAATTATAGCAAACTGCTTGAGACTTGTTTAAAATCCCCAAACTTACCAACTTAATGGCATATGGACATACCTCAGTGATCATAATTACAGGCATTCAAAATTAATTATTTTTTCTCAAAACATTTAGCTAAATGTATCATCTAAAGTCCTACCACTTTTGGTGAGAGAGGGTGATCTATAAAGGCATATGGATGTCATTTTGTTGAAAAGAAAAGGAGATGGGTTGCATTTTGGTGACTTGTATGAAAAGTCCTGATAAAGTCAGTTACGGGAGTTGGTGCAAATGAGGGAGCTTTTCACCGATGCATCTTTAATCTGGAAATGTGTTCCAATCAATTTGAACCAGGAAGATAGACAGAAGGATTTGGAGTGTGGGATTCAATGGGTTCATGTTTTCGGATTAGACCAGGTTGAAGACGGAATAACAATAGTTAGGGCCAATCAAATGTCATTTTTCACTACAGAGTAGGACGCAACTTAAAGATCCACCATTGACAACTTCCTCCACAAGATCCCCACAGTGCCAAGATTGTTCTTAGAACATATGATGGTTATGTGCTAGTTCAAATAGATTTTGGGACCATCAAACCTACTTCAACTTCAGAGATTTGAGCCTTAGGAAAAGGGTTCAGAGAGTTAAGGGGTGTAAAGCGACTTCCAGTATGAAGATCCAGCAGTGTCAATACCAGTTTTCAGATCATAGGTTGGTCACGTGGATGTTCACAGAGGTTTTAAGACTCCCCAACTGTTTCAGCTTTTGAGATTTGGGCTTTAAAAAAGGTGTTCGGACAGTTAAAGGATAAAAGCCGATGTTTCCAATTTTGGCATCATTAACAGCTACAATGGCTGGAAGATTGCCGTCTGAGATAAGTCATAATTCATCTTCTCAAAGATAAGTTCAAATTAATTGGAAGGAAGACAATACGGAAAGTTAAGGGGGAGAGATGGCACTTTGAAGGGCAGAGGGGATTCAGAGTAGAACAGGATTGACATCAATGACCTAGAAGAGGAGGTAGGTTGGTGGCTGAAGTACCAGAAGGTGGCTTTTGAGGACAAGAAAACTGAAAGCAATGTGGAGACACTAACATGAAGTTCTTCCATGTTGCTGCAAATAGGAAACACCTGGGAAATCGCATCCAAAGGATCATGCTATGAAGACACGAGAGGTTGAAGTGCAGTCCAAATTGAATCCAAAAAACTTCACCAAAACCAGACGGCTTTCCAGTGCAGGAGTTCCTAGATTCTGGCACATGTAATGAGGGGTGAGATGGGCATGTAGCAACAGTGGTTTTGAATGCCTGAAAAAACACTGTTGATCTGATTTCAGAAGAAAGCTTAAATAAAAGGCGGAGGAACACACACATCCCAATTTCAAACACCATGAATCCCACTGTTGCAAGGGATTGGATGGCTGATGAGTAAGGTGGTTGACCTCCTGATCAATCCCAATCAGCTTTTATACACAAGAGACATGATGGACATATGGCTGGAGTTCAGAGTGGACAACAATGGTTTTTAGTGCCCGAGTAAAGAACCAATGATCATATTTTGGAATAAAGCAGAGATGGAGGGTGAAGAATCAAGCCCGTTCCACTTTCAAACACCATGAATCTCACTATCATAAGGTACTAGTTTACTGATGTGTAAGGTGGTTAACCTGATCAATCCCAATCAGTGATAAATTATATGATGAAAAAACTTGACATAGAGGTAATACTCTAGGCTAGCTATTTTTATTTTGCAGTCAGCACCTTTAACATGTATATCCTATCAACTTCTCACCATGAGATTTTAAAAAGATTCCAGAGGGATGTCATCTAAGGTGGTTCTCTTATGGCTTCAGCATGCTGACAAAAAGGTCTTGTATGCCAAGGGAACAACGGTATGTTCTAAGTGCCACTTCATTTTTGTTAATCTCCTTCGTGGTTTCACGGACTAGCACACTAACAGAGAGAAATAATTATTTTGGCATTTGGCATGCTCATTGAGCAATATACAGTGATTTCAATAACCTCAATTGATATGGCAACTCCTGCCATGCCTTGGCAAGCATATGATGCATTTTTTGCCGGTAGTCGTGGATCGGTTGCTTGGTGAAGATGACTGAGAAAGGTTGGTGGGATCGAAGTCCTTGTTACTCTCAAAATAGAGAATGCATATTTTGGGCCTACATCTGAACGTCTACCAAGAAGTACTATCCCTAACAACTTGTTGGCCATGGGCCTAAATGGATCAACTGACAAACTGTCCACAATTTCTTAAAGTTCAAAGATGTCAAGAAATAGACGTAACCACACTCAACATCTCGTGAGTTTCCAATGTGACACTATATTTAGGTTGCTATAATCTCACACATATTCACAACATCCTCCTTGTGACTGCCACGTATTTCCATTAACAGTGGCAACTTCACGCTCTTGGGAAAGTGAAACCATTTCCTCCTGATCACTTGTATGGATGGCTCCCATCTTGAGTACCCTTTCCACCATTAAATGGAACCCACCCTAATAAATTGTAACATTTCGGAAATAGATCCGAACTGCTATGGAGGAAAATTGACATTGCCAACTTGTTGAGCTGACCATGCAAAATTCTTAAGCTGGCCCCCTGTTGGAATCAAAGAGTGCATTATTATTTCCGAGAACCATAGGCTCTCTTATATAGAGGAGAGGCTTATGGATAAATTACATAAGGTGTACATAGATAAATAAAAATAAAGGAAAGATACATATAGAATATAGAAATATGTAAATATCTCTACACTACCTCTCAAGATGGAGCATAGATGTCAATCATGCTCAGTTTGGATGAACACTTCTGGAATGATCCTCTGAGCAATGGCTTGTTAAATATGTCTGCAATTTGTTCTCCTGAACTGACATGTGAGGTAGAAATCAAGCCCTTCTGAATCATATCTCTAATGTAATAGCAATCCACCTCAATATGTGTTGTCCTCTCATGGAACGCAGGATTGTTTGCAATGAATAGGGCAGCATGATTATCACATTGTAACAGCATGGGTAGAGGAACATCTATATGCAAATCCACTAATATTGCTCGAACCCACATCAACTCTGTACTCGCTTGCGCCATAGCCCTATATTCATATTCTGCACTTGATCTTGCCGCAACTATTTGTTTCTTGTTTCTCCAAGAAACATGAGAGTTGTCCACAAATACTGCAAAGCCCGAAGTAGATTTTCTATCCTTGGGACACCCTGCATAGTCTGCATCAGCACACGCAGATACAGAGAGTTTCTCCTTTCTTGAAAAATAGTCTTTCGCCTGGAGAAGATTTTAGATATCTCAATATCATGTATATAGCATCCATATGTACTTGTCGAGACTGCTCCATGAACTGACTCACTCGACTCACAGCAAAAGAGATATCTGATCTGGTAAAAGTAACATAAAGGAACTTTCCCACCATCTCTTTGTATCTCCTCGTATCAACTTCATATGTATCATCATCGTATAACTTCATGCTAGGATCCATAGGAGTAGTGGAAGGTCGACACCCAATCATGTCGGTCTCAACAAGCATGTCTGTAACATATTTTCTTTGGTTCATCATGAGATCCTGCGCATTCCTAGCAAATTCCAACCCTAAGAAGTACCTTAGGGTACCCAGATCCTTAGTCACAAACTGACTGCCCAGGAATTATTTTGCCATCTTGATTCCCTGCTCATCATCTCCTGTAACAACTATGTCATCAATATAGACCATGATAACAATCGTACCTCTAGGGGCCTGACCAAACAGCCCAATCCTCCTCACAGATTACTATTCACAGGGGTACCCCTGCCCAACCCAACCCTGCCCAACCCTGCAACCAAACAGGCCCTAGGTGTTCTCTGCACGAATAGAGAATGATCTACATTTGACATCTTGAACCCCGTCGTTCGATCAGATCTGAGAGCTTTTGAAACCATGCCCTTGGACTTTCTTTAAGACCATATATTACCTTATGGAGTCTACAAACCTGCTAACACTCCCCCTCAGCAGCAAACCCCGGAGGTTGCTGCATATAGATCTCCTCTTGTAGATCTCCATACAAGAATGCGTTTTTAATATCGAGTTGAAATAAAGACCAGTCACGTGCCATAGCAACTGAAAGAAGAGCACGTAAAGTGGAGTGACGAGCAACCGGTGAGAACGTGTCCATATAATCAACACCGTAGGTCCAGGTAAAACCACGGGCCACCAATCTTGCCTTGTAGCAATCAAGGCTTCCATCTGCATGATGTTTTATAGTAAACACCCATTTGCAAGTAACAATAGATGTACCAGGAGGAGCGGACACCAAACTCCAACTACCACGTGATTGCAAAGCAGCCATCCATTCCTCCATAGCTAGACGCCAGCGACTATCTTTCAAGGCCTCCTGGTAAGTCCGTGGAATATCCACGGCAGATAGAGCAACTACAAATCTCTGAAAATCTCCCGTCAGGCGATGGAAAGAGACCTGGGAAGCGGACGCACATGTACGCTTTTGCTTCCTGATGGCAATGGATAAGTCCAGGTCCTCAGAAACCTCATTCTGTACTGATACATGTACTGAAATATCTCCAGACCCATCGTTAGAAACCATGTTATCAGAACAAACCTGGGGCGTGCTGGATGACTGGTGATGTCCATGAGCAGATGCTGGCCGACGGGTATAGAATTTTGGCAATGGTGGGACAACAATCACAGGCGGTTGTGTAGTAGGGGATGGTGAAAGTAGTGGTGGTGGTGGTATGACAGGCAGAGGAGACAACTGACTAATAGCACATAGATTATAGGATCAGATTCTGAAGAAGTCAATCCGTCACCTGTAGGAGAGAAGAACATCATGGATTCAAAGAATGTGACATAAGCACTAATAAAGTATTTCCTACGTAATGGATCATAACACCGATATCCCTTCTGAGTTCTGGAGTACCCCACAAACACGCATTTAACAGTCCTAGGAAAGAGCTTGTCAAGACATGGAGTCAACTGGTGGACAAATGCAACAGAGCCAAAGACACGTGGAATAAGAGAGAACAACTCCTTCTCAAGAAATGCTATAGAGAAAGGAGTTTGCTCACCCAAGACCGACGAGGGAATGTGATTTACCAGATAACAAACCGTAAGAACCGCATCACCCAAAAACGAATGTGGAGTACAACTTTGAATAAGTAGGGTCCGAGTGATGTCAAGTAGATGATGAGGTTTCCTCTCTGCAACACCATTCTGCTGTGAGGTGTAAACACATGACGTTTGATGAATTATACCAAGAGAGGAAAAGAACAACGAAAGTGCAAGAGTACAAAATTCCAAAGCATTGTCAGTCCTCACAAATTTCATTGAAGAAGAGAAAATATTCTGCACTTCATTGATAAACGTTCGAATCACACCTCCTGCTTCAGATTTATTCTTCAATAGAAACACCCAAGACAAACGAGAAAAATCATCTACTGCAACAAGATAAAACATGTGTCCCTTGTGATCAAGAACACGACTTGGACCCCAAATATCGATATGAACTAACTCTAAAAGGGAGATACTGCTCCGACTCTGACGACTAGGAAAAACGGACCGATGATGTTTTCCCAACTGACACGCTTCACACTGGAAGGACGATCCTGGAGAAATCTGCGGCAAAATACGATGCATCTTCTGAAGAGGGAGGTGGCTAAAGTGAAGATGCCAGATATATGGAGATACTGATCCCGTGGAATGGAGAGATGCGCACGCATAGGGAGTACGGACTACACGATATAGACTACCCTGCTCAAGGCCACAGCCAATCACTCTGCATGTATGGATGTCCAGAAAAACAAGAGATGATGGGTCAAAAATAGCTCGACGATTCAAATCCTTCGTAATCTGGCTAATGGATAATAAATTCATGGAGAAATCAGGAGCATATAACACATTCTGCAGTCGCATAGAAGACGACAAACTAACTTCCCACTACCCTGTGATCGGGGAATGAGTCCCATCGGCTATCACCACTGTTCACCCTACAGGAACCTGTCTATATGCAGTAAGCTGCTCTCTGTCTCTACATAGGTGATGTGTCGCTCCTGAGTTTCATAATCCATTCTGTAATCGTAGGTTCATCACAAGAGGTAAGAGCATAAGGACTACCTGAGGTACTGGCCGTGGCAGATTTACTGGCAGATGCAGAGGCTGCCACATCTGAATGGCCTCTTGGAGTTGTGTCAGGAGGCATGATGTTCCTCAGTCTAGCTACGAGGTCATCAAATCTCTGATCCAAGGAAGAAGGTGCAGGAGACTCAACTTGTTCTGCTACCCGTGCCGATGCTGAGAAATCATGCTTTGAATAGCATGTATCCTCGGAGTGGCCAGGACGATGACAGTAAGTGCAGGGCTGGCGGATCCGATCCCCTCGACCACGGGGTCCACGTCCATGAAAAGTAGATGAACCGCCTCTACCCCTGGAGGCGGCCATTACCGAAGACGTATGGCTAGTAGTAGAGCTCTGGACAGTGATCCCACTAAGTCGGTGAAAAGCTTCCTCCATAGGAGGAATAGTTGCATCTGCAAGGATCTGAGAGCGAGCAGCATCATACTCTGGGTCAAGTGTAGCAAGGAATACACCAACCATGGTAGCATTCATGCATGTCTTCTGCTGCTCAGGAGTGGTCGTCAAAGGTATGAAGCTGTGGAGCTTCTCAAATATCCCTCGTAAGGATGTGTACAGTGAGCGAAGAGGTCGTCCGTTCTGTTTTGCTGTAAAAATATCATGCCGCAGTTGAAGAATCTTGGTCTCATTTCGTGCCTGTGAATATGTTACCGCGAGGATATCCCACATTGCCTTCGTCGTGGACTGATGCAACACGTCATTGGCGATCTCTATCGTCAATGTCTCGGACAACCAAACGTTGGCATACGTGTCATCCGCCTCCCACGAGGCATGAATCCATGTTTTCTCTAACGGCTCATCGTCGGTAAGGATATGTTTCTTACCGTAATTTCATAAGGCTCATGAACTGCATCGTCCAGATCTCATAGTTCGTCCCGTCCATCTTGACAATCGCTGCCAGACCTCTGAAGGCACATGTGGCGGGTACGTCGACTTTGTTGTCTGACATGATGCTGGATGAATATCACAGGGTATGTAGACCAATAGAGATACGTCTACAATGACATGTGGGGATTTGATTGCATATGTAGACCTATGCAATCAAATCCATCAACTTAGGCGTACGGAAAGGAAGAGGGGGCAGGGCCGAGGGCCGACGGCACCGGAGGCCGACAGCCTAGACGGATGTCGGTGGTGGGCTGGAGGGGCGACGCGCCTAGGCTGGAGAAACGGCAGCGCCCGGGAAGGAGAGGCAGCCAGCCCGAGATGGAGAGGCAGCAGCGCCTAAGGAGGAGATGCAGCGGCGCTTGAGAGGAGAGGCGGCGGTGCCGAAAGGAGAGAGGGGTGCTGGCGGGTAGGGATTAGGTTTAGGTATACGAGCTCTGGTCTAGGACCGTCGTTCTGATACCATGTTGGAATAAAAGAGTGCATTATTACTTCTGAGAACCCTCCGATCTCTTATATAGAGGAGAGACCGGTAAATTACATAAGGTGGACACAGAGAAATAAAAATAAAGGAAATATACAAATAGAATATAGAAATATGTAAATATCTCTACACCCCCAAATTGTTGACTTCCACTTTTTTTAAGCTGCACTAGTTTCCTACAATGATGAATGTTGTATAATATGGAGGCTCGGGGTCTCACATCTAGATGAGATGGATAATGCTTTCCTTATGAAGAGTCTAGTCAGGATTGTCGCATTTGAAAGTCACATGTTAACCACGGTCCACAATGCACCTACGAGATTAGAATTGTTTTGATAACAACATGGTCCAATGAGAAAGGGCATTTTTCTGGATGGTGTGGCTAGAGTTGCATCTTGAATTCGCAGTTCTTTTACCTCAAGTCGTGTTAGCAGTTCCACATTATCTCTACCAAAATGACCGATTTTTTTAAAAGAAAATTGTGAAGTCCCAACTTCCATGATGGGACCACCGTGAATTTTAAATAATAAAAGATTAAAATTAAAGTACAGTAGATCAAGTTCGATGCATGGTCTTGCTATGGCCGAGTATATTTTCAGCATAGAACTACTGATCGTGAAAGATGAGTTCATTCCTAGCACACCAAAGTGTTCAAAGATGTGCAAAGAATATCATAAAAAGCTGAGACTTGCCACGGTATATCCTGATCGAGTTCCAAAAAGCAATGCCATCTTCTATCTCCAGCCATGGAATGTAAGCACATGCCCAAAAGCTCATCGAATGTATATACATACAGCTAAAAAAAGATGATACAGAAACTAAGCCCGCAGTCTGGAGAATCTTCTCTCTATACTCCTTTGTAAGTACATGACCCACGCCTCAACAACCAAAGAAAAACCTTGGTCCGATTTGGGATCCATGTGTTACAGGTCGGCATGTAGTCTTCTCTCAAGTCTACATACACCACCTCATGTGACGTCGAAGATACTTTGCATGCTCTCTTGACAAAAAAAGGCCATCAGCCCAAACCCATTAATATTTTTCATCCACAAGGTTGTCCAAGTCTTCCAACTCGCCAGACATATGCAAGAAATCCTCCTGCCTCTTCTGAAAAGTCAAACATAAATGGGGGGAGTTCAGGTCCCTTTCGACCACGTCTACATGAACGTGGCATCACGGTCACTTGTCAACATGAAGAGTTGGGGAAAACTGTCAACAAGAGGGTCCAAACCAATCCAATCATCCAGGCAGAAGCGAAAAAGCTTGTCGCTACCAACCACGGGTCTTAGCAAACATCTCGTCTCAGGCAGCAGTCTAGAAATGCTTTGTAAGAGAGAGGATGGTAAACGGGTCGGTAGTGTCGATAAAGAGGCTCCAATCACATAGATAGTCTGTATCAGGCAACAAGCTAAGTCTTTACCTTCGCCCCACAATCTCACAATCAACTTGGCCAGAAATGCCCTACTCATTTGAGCCAACCTCAGGACTTCGAGTCCCAAGATTTTTCTTCAATCTAGTTACTGAATCCTAGCCAAGAAGATGTATCACATTCTTCTCCTGTCTAGCATCGACTCGACCCCAAAGATGTCTCGTCAACAGCTCAACCACATGCGCACTCCAACTGTACCAACATGGTGGAATAGTAGAAGATGGTAATAAACAAAAGGATATGCTTAAGTAAAACCAACTACTTCGCTCTAGAAATGGGCCACAACCTTCCAATCAGCTAACTTCCTTTTAATCATATCCAACACGCGTCGACAATACGAAGCACGAAGTTTGCCACCAATCAAAGGGAGACACAAATAAGTATAGAAAGTAAAGTACTACGACTGCGGAGAAATGAAACAGACACCTAAATCTCCAATTGTGAGAAGCCAAACAGAACAAAAGCCGACTCCTATGTCTATAAATGTCCATAATGCAAGATACCCTTTTTTCCTGCTCAACCCCACAATCGACAAATAGTATCGTGGCATCTGCATATTGGAGGATGGTAATAGAGATATCCCCACATTTGTATCATGGACAAAACCCACCATTGAATACCAATTTCATTGTCACCGCTAGAACGTCTACAATCACCACAAAAAGGAGAGGTGTCAGAGGACACGCCTGCCTAACATCCCCTCTATGGTTGAAAGAAAAACCCTTCGAGGCATTCATTCACTAAGATCATGTATAAGGTCATCGTGATACACCTCTTCATCCATGCAATCCATATCTCAGGAAATCCTCTTCGTTGCAACGATGTCTGAGTAAACTGCCAGTCCACGCAATTATAAGCCTTGGAAAAGCCAACCTCACATATCAAACCTCTTCTTTGATTTTGCTTCCAATCCAAGACCGTAGCGGGAGGCAGCACTAATCCATCCACCATCAATCTGCCTATAATAGAAGACGAATAGAAGGTGTATGCTCTGGGAAAGTAATGGCTACAATATCGATTTTCCAAAATCTTCGTAATAATGAGATGCTGCGTTGGGGATAGCTATCGGTCTAAAATATTCAACCGAAAGGAAGGCCTTATTAACATGCTCCAGCTCCCCAGATGATATCGTAAGATAATTTTGCGTTGAACGATGGTGAGGTGACTGTCATGTCGAAAATCTCGAGGCACCAAGGCAATCGCTTGAGAAAACATCCAATTAATCTAATCCATAAAAAGAATCTGAAGAAATGAAACCACCCACCATTGACGACCTCTATTTTTTCCTCCTCATGGCCTATCATCGTCTCCTCCGTCTACTACTCCTCTACAACTACACCATTGCATCCCTTAAGTAAATTTAGAATCTAAAAAACCAAACAACATCAAGTGAGATCATCTCAGAATGTTGTAGCTAGTATGAAATGCCCTCATGAGGTTAAGTAGGAATAGTATGCATATATGAAGGAGAGGAAGGTTAAAAAGGATTCAATTGAGAGAGAGAGAGAACTTTAAAGGGGATGACATGGCTATGATTCTAATGATTGTGAAGAAGTAAATGCTATTATGCTTGGAAAACGTGTTTGTCCACCAAGCAAAAGTAATGGAAATTCACAACCTACTACAAAGTGCAAAAGACGCGTGGACTCGTTTGGGACCATGAAAATGACAAAAGAGAAACGGAAAGTTCACAAGGAACAAACTTTCATTATCAATGCATATAACAAGGAGGTGCAACCCAAAATCACTTAATATATTGCTTGATGGGCTGGGTGTTGCCTGAGTGGAACAGCGACGGGAAACTCGCAAGAAAGCTAGTGGCTCTTAGATCCTTCCTGATGAATTATAATAAGGTGAACATACTACATCGCAAGGCGAGGAGGCTGAAGGCTCAAGAGTAGGTCTAGAGATTAGATGAGTTGGAGGATCCTTATGTCCTTTCATCAAATTCTACGGACACAGACTATTGCGGAGTTAGTTGTGAGAGGGGTTGCCATGAGGAGATTCTTCATGAGGACAAGAAGGAATAGGTACTGTGGAGGCAGAGGTCCAGACTGCGGCAATTGAGGGAAGGGGATGCCAACACAAGATTCTTTCATGCGGTGGCTAATGGGAGAAGGCGCAGAAACCTCATACATTCGATTGTGATTGGGGGTGCGATGGTTGAAGAAGGCATGGAAATGGGGGTGGATTGAAATCACACTTTCAAGAGTTTGGCACGCGTCGCATCCAAGCAGAATAGGGCTGGAAGGGTTACATGGACTGAAATTTTGCGAAATTTCGATGAAATTTGGCCGAAATTTTGGTTTCGACGGGTCGTGTCTCTCGAAAGTACTCTATATATCGATTTCCAGGGTTTCGGCCGAAATATCGCGAGATATTGGCGATATTTCGGTTCGTCTCGATATCTCGGCCGACATATGGAATCTTGCAATAAAAAATTCACAGAAATGTTGAGATATACCAAAATTTCGGTCGAAACTTCCCCATTTCGCCCGACTTCGTGCAGAGCCAACTCCTCCCTCTTCCAAGGTCTTCTTCCTTTGAGGTAAGCCAAATTAGGCTAAATCTTCTTCAAATTCATTAATTTTTTTAGGGATTTCACCGTTAGGATGTTGATGTAGCTTGCCATGGTGTTTAATTTGAGAGATTTCCCCAAAAATAGGTATAAATTTGGAGAAGAAAATTGGGGCTTTTGTGTTTTTTTTTGCACAATAGTGCTAGTTATGATCATTGTATCTCAGATCTGAAGTTAACATGAAGTAAAACATAGTTGGAGAACATTTTGTTGGATCTATGTTAGAGGAAATTGGGGCTTTTGAGGTTTAATGTGGAACGATACTAAGTTGTGGTATTATATATGCGGATCTTGAGTTTTTGAAGTAGAAATCATAATCAGGAATTTTTTTGGATTAATCAAATTTAAAAATATAGAAAATCCGAAAATCATTTGTTTAATATTTATATTTTTGTTCATATTTTGTGTCACTTACGTAGTCTTTCTTGAAAATGGTCCCCTAATTTGTAGATCTAAGATCCTAATGTATAGACCCAAGGTCCTTTTTCTGATGACAGTTCTGATGATCAGAGGGGCGAATTCAGTGGGGACATTGGCTGGAGGTATGCCTCCGCTCCTGATGGAAATAAGGCGAAGCCGCAATGCAATTTCTGTGGGAAGAAGTTGGGAGGAGGCGGGATCACAAGGATGAAGCAACATCTTGTTAGCAACAACAAGAATGTTGCCAAGTGCACGCGTTGTCCCAAAGATGTGAGGGACAAGGTTCAGGCGAGCTTGGACGGAAAGAAGGAAAAGGAGACGGAGAGAGCAAGAAGGGAAGAAGAAATGAAGGAGTTCATGTTCGAGAAAGAATTCAACGTCATTTCTGATTCAGACGACGATGATTTTGTGTACCCCGCCGACATTCAGACTGCAGCAGAGAGGAGGGCATACAGAAGGGCTACACAAGAATCATTGAGGAGCGAGTTCGAGAGTAGAGAACTCGGTGGTGCACGGGGCGGCTTCTATGGTGCAGGTGGGAGTGGGAGTGGTTCTGGAGGCGCACCAGTACCACCACCCACCAAGAAACACAAGGGGAAGGGAATTGAGCCCTTCTTGACGAGAAGCGGATCCATGCAATACAAGGCAAGCAAGGATCCGAGGCAGAAAACGGTGAAGGGAATGTTCGCCAATGCATGAGAAAGGGTGGGAAAAGCCATCAGCAAGCTCTTCTTTGGGGAGAGAATTCCTGCCAACAATGCAGGCGGGCCATTCTTGCATCATGCCATTGATGAGATCGCTGCAGCGGGAATGGGAGTGAAGGCTCCTACATCCTACGAGATCATGAACAAATATCTGGGGATGGAGAAAGAGGAGATGAATGAGTACATCGCCGAGTTGAGGAGGAGATGGCCAGAGTACGGGGTGGCATTGATGTGCGATGGGTGGATGAGCTACATAAGGAAGCAGATCATCAACTTCCTGGTCTACTGCGATGGGAAGACAATCTTCTTGAAATCTGTTGATGCATCTGAGCATGTGAAGGACCACAGGTACCTTCTGAAGTTGATGAAGGACGTTATAAAGGAGGTTGGGAAAGAGCACATTGTGCAAATTGTGACGAATAACGGCAGCAACTTCAAGAAGGCTGGTGAAACAATAATGAAGTCCAGCAGCTACGGAATTTTTTGGACACCGTGTGCTGCGCATTGCATTGATTTGATCCTTAAGGATTTCAGCAAGAGGAAGCTCGTCTCAAGGGTGGTGGAGAAAGCACGAATGATCACCACATTCATCTACAACCACAGCAAAGTGTTGGCACTGATGAGGTGGATGTATACCGCATACCGCTTTTTGTGTTTCACTGATGTTGAGGATATTAGTTTTAACAGTGATGACAATCATGAACGTGCCAAGGATCTTTAACCATTTCGATCTTTCTGTGTTTCACTTCCGTGTTTTGTAGTTTGTGTACTATTCGGATGCATAACAAGCTTATAGGTATTTCCTTTATTGTTAGAACTATTCTAAGAAATATTTGAAGTTTCTAACTTATTCTAGGTTGTATTTCGATGATTTTTGATGTTTCGACTTTGTCGCGATTCAGGAAGTAATAAAGAATATGCATCACTTGTTGACATTTATAGCTTGTTGGATTTAGAAATAACTTGGCTATACTTCGTAATATTTACTAATAGGACAAATTTTTTGAAGATATATTTATTGTTCTACTGAGGTGTGTGTGTGTGTATCTCATTGTAAGATACAAGAGATTTATTACCTGAGGAATTATGGAAATGTGTGTAGCAGCAAACTACCATACTAGTGGAAGATAAGAAAATTGAATTGGAAAGGAAGCAATGATCCATGCAATGGTGGTCCAAATTTTTCCTATGTATGGCTAGGAGAAGGAGAAATTACATCCACTCCCTTGAAGTTAATAATGTGATGGTTGTGGGGAATGATTAAATTGGTTCGGCCGTTGCAAACTTCTTCCATAATCTTAGCAGACTGGCACTTGATATCTAGTGGGTATGAAAGGGGGAGGGGCGTCGAAAGGATTTCTAGTTCACGACACCATGAAACAATATGCCTATCACCTCCCTTGAGGTACATGACGCATTGATGAGTCTCAACGGGGATGGCACGCCGGATCCAGAAGGTTTCCCTGTGGTGTTTTATAACTTTTATAGGCTACTTTGGGATGTGATCAAGGCCGATGTCATGGCAGTTGTGGATGAGTTTCAAAGAGATAACATGGGATTGAAATTGCTAAACAGAGCTCTAATTTTCGTTTGCTGAAACGTTGATGTGGTTTCATCGGTGGAGGATTTTCAACCAGTTGCATTATTTAATAGGATTTACTTTATCTTGGCAAAGGTCCTCACTCACTAACCGACAACCTCGGGTGCTGCAAAAATATCATTTTTCGTTGCAATCTGCCTTTATTCCCGGTAGATCTATGACGGACATTTTACTCTTAGCAATTAAGATGGCCACGGATAGGAAACACCAAAGAAGGGATTAATTTGGAAGATAGACTTTATTAAAGCTTATGACAGTGATGATTGTAGTTGGAGATTTATTTGGTTGACCCTTCGCAAAAGAGGCTTCTTAGACATTTGGACCACTTGGATGAAGAATTGCATAACGATAACCTCCTTCTCGATGCAAGGGAATGGCAAGCTCGAAGGTGGTTTCTTCCAACCCCAAAGGGAGATTCGTCAAGGCTGCCCACTTGCTACACTCATTTTTGTCATTATTGCGGATACATTGGCCATTCTTGTGGAGAAATCCATTTCTGTGGGATTCACATCTGCAATACTCATGATGACATCTCCATTCTTATGTTGTAGTATGTTGTTGATATAGTGTTTTTCATTGAGAGGGGAGCCTACGAAGCCCATGGCATGTCAGTTACCCAAGTTTTAAGTGCCGACATGTCATTTCACCAAGTCGAAAAATGGGCATGCTTGGGGCAATGCCAATGACATATCGATGATATCCTGGAATCGTGTCGAAACTTCGGCGAACACTTGAAAATTGTTAAATTTCAAAAATAAGGATTCTCTAATATATTATACATAAACAAGATAAATCTACCATTTTTTACTTATATAAATTAAAAATACATATCATACGCATTGTCTTGTTGATAAGCGCAATATTTAGTTCATATTGTTCAACACACATGAAAAAACATGAAATAGTCTAAAGAAACAAATATAAAATAAGAGAGCATGCAAGGAGTAAAGATTCATGATTCATCCACAGAATGAATGTTTTGCATGATCAAGTCTCAATCTCCGCCTTTCTTGGTCATGTTAATGACATGTCTCAATCAAGCTTTTAAATATCGATTTCGACAGCATATCGACATGGTGTTGATGCGATATCTTGACGATATATCGGTGAATATATCAGCAAAATATCACCTATTTTGAGCCACAATTTAAGAAATTGGACCGAAAAAGACATGGATATCAACCATTTCGCCGAAATGTCACCACCAAGTCGATATTGATATGTAGATATATCGCACTATTTCGATCTATGGAATCAACATACTCACAGTAGTTTTCCCGTGTCATGTATGAGTAGATACACTTGTAGTCCATGACAATTTGTCTATACTCTTGATTAGAAACTGCAAGGAGCATCCCAATACATGGATATATGTTCTCGTCGACGCCTATTTCCAAAGATGCAAAAAACGATCTAAACGGCTGTTTAAACGCATGTGGTGCCCGGCCGCATCGTTTAATGAAAAATGGCTCATAAACGACCAGGCCGCTTAAACGGTCTTAAACGATCGTTTAAACGGCCTTTTAAATGGTCTTAAACGGCCTTTTAAAAGCATTGATCTATTTTCTTCAAAGGATCATCATTATCCATGACTTTTATGTTGTCTATTTCGACATTTAACTATGAACTCTTGTTGTTTATGCTATCTATTTTGAAATTTGGATGAAACATTCCTTGAATTTGACAATATTTGATCTATATTGTGAACCTATGATTATATTTCTTATTTATTTATACTTTTTATTAATTATATATATGTAATAATATTTTATTAATTAAAAATGCAAAACCGCATAACACGTTTAATTTCCGTTTAAACTCTCGCATATTGTTTAATCAGTAATCAGTGACCCTACCGACTGTATACCGCATACCGCTTTTTGCAACCTTGCCTACGTCTCTACAAGTGGCACGAACTAATGATGATGCAGTAGAACCTACTCTGGAATCTCTTGATAACGATGTAGATAGCGAGGGACATCCACATGGGATAGCCAGAGGTTGTGATGGTGGAGCAATTAGAGCTTAGGATGCTAGTGGTTGAGCGTGTTGAATAGCTTTACTAGAAAAATGATCTGGAAAGAGCCACACATGTGTCCAGCTCTTAGTTTGATGTATCTACAAGAAGAACCATCCATTTTGTTAGCACCATATTTACATCCATAGGTAGGAGGAGGAGGGGGAGCGACTGATCCTGCTAGAAAGTAATGCGGAAAAATGTTACCACCATAATAACATGATTCTTGAAGATCTGATTGGGACTCTTAATAATAAGAACTTGATCCATAATGAAAGGGTGATAAGAGGATATGTCAGCACCCTTCTTCAACAAAGAATCACTCATGTCAACACTAAGAGATTCAATTGAAGAAATCAAGTCTTCTATATAATCACCGGTTGGAATTGGATGATCCCCATAGCACCCAGAGCCCTGGCCACCAAATAGATATGATCCATAACCATGAAGATTATGAGCAAATCTATAGCACTCATGGGATCAACACTCGTAGTCAATGGGCTCTAAACTTGGCACATGTTCTCCATGTGCATTTTTATGTTATTATGTATATTCTCGTCCAGCCTCCAGCATTTGACTATCATTTGAAGGCCAGGAGCTGCATGCATATGGTCACTATCATCATCTACCTCTTCTATGGCTTCACCTGCATCTCCATCACCACCATCAGTGTTGTCATTGCACTTCGACATGGAATGTGAAAGGCTAATAGGATTACTCTTGATGCCTAGAGTACTAGTGCTTCTAGGACCTGATATGGCCATAACGTCATCAACATCAGCACCCATTAGTTGAGCAATCGTTAGATTTGGTCTTCCTCTTTCATCAAGAACATGATACCCATTGCTTTCCATCCATTATTTAAGGGCGTCCTCCTCTCCATCATCCGCATCATCACGGATCTTGCGTAAGCAAGAAATGCCTTTCGAGTCCATATAATCATCCTTAGTTCACCCTTCCCTTGCACACTTCATCTTCAACATTGTATTATAGTGGACGTAAAGCAAATCTATCAATTTTTCTTGACGCAAACTTTATTTCTTATTTTTGAATGGATCAAGTTGAACGTGCTCTAATATATCTCGCAACCTCCAGCATATGTTGTTTGTGATAAAACTTTAACCACAACTTTTCTCAACTGTAGAGCATCCACACCATATAACATCCACCATTCAATTGAAAAAGAAATAACATGAGTTAATTCCAATGTCTATATTAATCAACTAAACAATAACAATATATACAACTACAATACATACATACCGGGAAAGGTGTTATTATGTTAGTTTATTGTTGTTACTCTTCCAAATGAGAACAATGATTCCATAAAGAACTTAATCTACATAAAAACATCAAGTAAGAAATTTTAGTATAATTATATACAAAATTAAAATTACAATAATCTATACATAGTACACCTCATTTATGTAATATGGTTAAGACTCATGATCCCTCCAAGCCTTTCAACTTTTTCTTGCACCACAGATAAAAGGTCAGAGCATGTACCAAGTTTGTGTTTGTATTGATATTTTGGGTTCAAGTAATAAGTTGCAAAAGGTAATGATATCAGAATTTATATGCTCTAAAATAATATAAAAAATTAACATGTAAACTAAAGGGAAACTCACCAACCTTACGATGTCATTTATTAATATATTGCTCTATCTCTCATCAATTATATTCACAAATTGTCGGTAAAATTTAGGGCATGCAATCTCTTTAATGATATCTTTCATCTTCGTCGTTGTATTGTAAAGAGCACCCATTGTAGCCTTTCTATCTCCATGCACCAACCTCAAAACAGCAACAACAGGCTCCATTATCCCCATGGCTCTAACACAACCATCCCAAAAAGTCACTTTCCCAACTTAGCCTTCCATCTTCTTCTCGATTGTCGTTCGGCTCTCTTTAGTACTGTAATACACTGCCAACCCAAACAAGATCTTCCAGCCCACCTTCCTATCCGTTATACTTTGCAATGTGATAAAATTTGTTGCAAATCTAGTGATGTAAGGCCCGATCAAATCTTCGTTGCAATTCTCCCTCGTCAATGGCAAGCGACATGATTGGTTGTAAATGAAAGTGGTCAACTCCCCTACTTGCTCCACAATATTCAAAATGCCTCTTTTTTTACAAAATCCTTTAATATCAAGTCAATGCGCCCAAATCTCTTAATGTCCAAAAGATTCCATAAGAATGGTTTTTCATCAACGCCTAGCTTTTTTGAAGTTGCTACCATTATCATTGACGATTTGCACCACATTCTCTACCCCCAACTTATTTCACCACATCTTTCATCGACGTCATAATATATTTGCAGTCTTCAACCTAATCAGAGGCGCCCACTAATATCAAGAAGATTGGCTTTAAATCGCAGTATACTAAAAGGTTGATGGTTTGATTCCTAGTACAACTAGTCCAACCATCAGTCATGATGGTCACGTCATACTCTGACCTGGTCATCTTCAAACTATTAATATAGGCTTGAACTTCATCTTTCTCCATTTGAAGATACTTGTTCGTGATTTCATAAGGTGTAGGAGCTTTCACTCTCGTACCAGTCTGTATCATCTCGTCAATGGCACGTTGAAGGAATGGTCCACTTACGACACGTTGAAGGAATGGCCCACTTACGACATTCGTAGATATTCCTTTTAGGAATATAAGATTTGAAACAACTTTTCCAACACTTTCTAGAGCATTTGGAAATATTCATTTCAATGTTATATGCTTTGCACCTTGCAATGGAGCATAATAGTCTCTTAATGAGCGCCTTATTTTCAAGGAGGTTCATTGTGCATTTCTTTTTGCTTCTTTTTTGTTGGCTCCCACTCCCTCCAGCACTACCACCATATCCACATATGGATAATTCACGCTTTTCATGTTTGGAATTGTCAAAATCTTTCAATGAACGTTCATATGCCCTCTTATCAATTGTGGTTTGAATATCATGAGGATATAATTGATTCATCAATAGTCGTGTAATCTCTCTCTGAAAAACTGTTTCCTTAAATGCTTCATCCCTTGTGGATTTTTCCTTTTCTTTAGCTTCTTGCCCTCCGAATTTGCTCTCATCTGATCTCCTATTTCTTTGGGCATTTGGTGAACACAAAATATTTTTTTGTTCCCTTCTACAAGATGTTGCTTAAATCTTCTAATTCCTCCTCCACGAATTTGTTTTCCACAAAATAGGCATTCACTCTTGTATATGCTACCTTCAAGCATATCAGCATACAACCATCCCATCTATTTCTGTCTCATTTCGAGAGTGGGAGTCAGAATCTGAATGATCATTTCGATTTCCAAGTTCAAGTGAAGATAATCTGCATTATACATTCATGAAAAATAAATTACTTCAAATCAGATTAATCAATTTATGCAAACAAAATTACTTAGATGAAATAGAACTTCTATATTTCTTGAGTTGGATGAACTATCTAGATTCTAAAATCAATTAGTATCTTTTTTGAGAGAGAAAAGGGTGGCATCCTGACTTAGGACTCACCGCAGGATTAATATAAACTTAAATTTGTAAAATTTTACATCGACCAAGCCAGGCAAAGGGCCTTACAATGCTCCATTACATTATCATTATAGAATGACTTGTCACAAAAAATAACCTCATTTCTAGTGCACCAAATAGCCTACAAGATTGCAAAAGGAAAGGAGCCATCTTTTTGAGAGGTGCCACAGGTCACTCGAATTGAGGTCCAAAAGAAGCACTGCTATCCACCTTCAGCCAACATATCCCTGCCATCCTCCATATCTGGGTAGAGTGATTGCATCTAAAAAATAAATGGTCAACGTCCTCTATCTCGACTCCGCAGAAATCACACAACTGGTCACCAACCTGAAGTAGTCTAGCCCAACAATACTTCGTCAGTATGTGGCAACGACGTAACAGCCATAAAACACCTTGATTCTTCCAAGGATTTTGCTCCTACAAATAATCCATGTATCATGATGCATATCCTCACACAGGACCCTCCAATCAACTGCAAAGAACCAATACGCCTTTTTTAACCGAGACATTACACTTAGTCCATCTATATGGATCGCTACCATTGGACAGCCCAGGCTAGTCCACGAGCTCCTTTTACAATCTCAAAAACTCCTCCAACTGTTTCCAAAAATGTTGCTGTGAAGGAAGGGGACCACGAGTCTTGTGACCGAACCTGATGCAACATAGCCTCCTTGTTCTCTACAATGGCCATCATCCTAGGACAACAACCCCTAAGGGCACCATCACCAGTCGAATTATCTGTCCAGAAATTAAAAGGGTCCCCACTTACCAATCGTCAGCAACAGCTTCTCCACCAATGATGGCATGATCATCCTTATACCTGCTAAAGAGAGGAAGGCCGTCAAGTGGCATTAGTCGTTGTCGAACCACTAATGCCATAGATCTTGTGCAAAAGGTGACACACTAGGTCACTTGAATAGCCCCACAAACAAATAGCCCACTTTGCAATCAATGCCTTATTCATGCAGTCCACCCTCAATCCACCTTCCCTTTTTGTCATAGTAATAGAGATCCAATAAGTGAGGTGGATCCCATTCTTCCCATGCTTACTGCCAGACCAAAAGAACCTTCTCATCAATATCTCCATTCTTTTACGAACCCCGAAGGCAACAGCTGTGTAGAGAAAAATAAAAAGGAAATGACAAAGAGGACAAGCTTAAGCATCATCCATTTTCCCCCTCTAGATAGTGTCACCACCTTCTAGCCTATCAATTTACTCTCCAATCTCTTGTTGTAAATTTCCCCACAACAAAAGAAAGCCCCAAATACGTGATGGGAAAATCGCCAACCAGGTACCGCAACACCTCACCCGCCTCCTATATCTTCGGCTGAGAGAGCCCAAAAGGCACCACCACTAACTTCTCTCGATTGATCCTTAAACCAGAAATATCACAAAAAATCTCCATGATTAGAGCAGCCCTCCTAGCCACATTCGTCCTGCCTCCAAGAAAGACAACAGTGTCGTCAACATACTATAAAAGAGGAATAGAAATGCCCTCATTACAATAACCCGAGCACCAATTGCCCTTAGATTCCAATCTCATCAAAACAACCAATGCATCAGCCACGATCACAAATAAGACAGGGGACAACGGACACCCCTGACGAACGCCCATTAGGAAGAACAGTGCAAGAGGTCGTAATAATGCAACATTTCATTAATATGCACCAAAACAGTATCAAAATTAACAAGTTACCTTTAAAACTTCAAAAAAGAGATGCTCGAGTCGTTGAGGACTTGACGGATAGCTTTATACAACAGTGATGTTATCATATTATTGTAGTAGTAGATCAAGAATAAGATTGACCAAAAAATCAAAATCGTATACAAATTAGTAATCTTAAATCAATTCTGAGGTACTAACATATCAGAATAATGTAACAAAAACTACCAAATTCTACATTTTAAACAAAAAAGAAGTTTAAGAGAGGAATGCATACCTTGGCTTAAGTTTCCTTAGACTTAGAGAAGAGAACTTGGAAGTTAAAACTTGGAACTGAAGGCAAGGCAAGGTAACGTAGTAAGGTAAAATTGAGTCTGTCAACTTTGGAGTCTTGGAATGGAATGGCATGGACAAGTGGGATGGTAATGGAATGCCTCCAGGACCAATAATACACCAATGACCCCACGTCACAAAGTGGGACAGGAAAAAATGGAATGTTGTGTGACCTGTCGGTTTGGCATCAGTGAATCCCAATAAATAATATTCTATGTGAATATTGCAAATAAGTCTCATATTTGGCCATATTGGTTGCATGCCCCCCATATCGAGCAGCATACCAGCAATATGGGGCGATATGGTCTGCATGCCAGCAGCATTCAGGAATATCAGCACTCCACCCATATTGATACGGCACGATACGGTAAATTGTCGTGGCACCTTGGACTATGTCGGCTACCTTGGACCTTTTTATTGCGGTCTTGTTCCTAACAATCAACATGAGCATGTCGTTAATCATCCCATCTGGCCTTTCCTATAAGGATATCATTGCTTGTTGGCTATATTCTGAATAGTCAGAGTAGTCTCATGATCCAATACTTGAACATTCCCTTTACCTACAGGAAGCTCACGAAACATCAATGGTATCCTTAAATTGAGAAGTTGAAGCAACGCCTAGCCAATTTGAAATCAGGTACTCTTTCTAAAGGCGGTCGATTGGTTCTCGTGAACTCCATCTTGACAGCCATTCCCATATTCTTCTTATCCTCCAGATTGGTTCCAGTGGGCGTTCGGCAACATCCGTAGAGGATTACGCAACATTTTCTATGGCAAAGACAAAACAAAAAACAACTTTTTGTGGCAGTTGCTTAGAATAAGGTCACTATGCCTAGGTATGGAGGCGGACTAGGAACTAAAAGAATAAAGGATTTGAACCAGGCT
Source organism: Ottelia alismoides (assembly GCA_037367405.1). NCBI lineage: Eukaryota > Viridiplantae > Streptophyta > Magnoliopsida > Alismatales > Hydrocharitaceae > Ottelia > Ottelia alismoides. The sequence continues at coordinate 218,140 of JAZKJV010009420.1, forward strand.
TTGGTGGTGAATGGATTCTTAGAATCTGGGGATTGGGGGGATTTATAGGTTATGTTGTTGTGCAGGATCTATGGGGTGAATATGAACCTGATGGCAGACCTGATCATGACCCCCCAATCGCGACTCTTTAGCGGGATATGTGATGTCCTAATTAGTGTGAGACAAATGTTGAGGCCGATCTTAAGAGATGGCTTCCTTTTTTGCTTTTGGAAAGATGACAGGACGGATGAAGGCGTATCGACGAATCTATATCCAAGACTATTTGCTCTCGCTTGGAATCAGGATACCCATGTTACGGAGGCCTGGGAAAGTGGAGTATGGTGCCCCATGCTTTCTTCTGAACTTTCATATCAGCACATGCAGGATTTCCTAAACTTGATGAAGGATCTAGGTGATTTGAATGGTCCATCAACTAAAAGGGATGGCTGGAGATGGAAAGATGTGATATTTTCAGTTAAGAAAGCTTGTAAGTTCCTCGCACAGCAAAGAATGATACTACTGATTGCAGAGATATTTTTCAGCTCATTTGGTGATCCTCTATTCCTCCTCGGGTGAAGTTCTTCCTTTGGCAAATGAAGAGAGGCAAGTTGACCGCCCAAGCAACTCAGATCGACTTGGTCACACTTAGGTGACATCTTGTCCCCGTGTTGTTCCACTAGCATGGGGGACATCGAGCATCTATTTTTCCCATGCTCTCTCTCCAGCAAACTTTGGAAGCATTTTGACTTATCTTGTTCATGTCGATTGAACAATAATAAGTTCTAGGAATCTATGCTTTAAGCTTATACAATATCACGCACCAATTGCTTGCGTCCATTTGTTGTTCTTTGGGTTATTTGGCTCTCAAGAAATAGGATAGTATTTAGACAAAGAGCGTTGATATGTAGAAAATATGTTGATACATATCAGGACATTATGTGAGACTTGGTCCATGTAATCATCATGTCTTAAGATAATCAATTTCATTTGGGTGTGACACATCTCGAGATCACACCCTTCTCTTTAAAAATATCATGGGCTACTGTACGCCAAGTTGGCCCTCTCCATTACCCTCTCGTAAGAAGATCTTCTTTTGGCAGATGAAGCGAGGCAGGTTAATCACTCCGAAACTATGTGCTAGGTGGTCTTGTTCGGCCTCTACCTCGTGTACAAGATGCACGCACAAACAAGAGAATGAGGACCATCTTTTCTTCCACTGCCATGTTTCTGCGAAGTTATGGACCCTATTTGATTACCATGATTACAGCGTGCGAACATGGAAGAATTATGGAGCTATATCTACATGACTTGCACCTTTGCGCGGGACGGCTGCTTGAGGTCTTTGGTGATTGCTTGGGTGATTTGGATCTCTCGTAATGTAGTTGTTTTTCAGGAGGAGTTCTATCATGTGGAGAACTTGGTAGTCCTTTCCATGGCTTCTATAAGACTTGCTGAGTGTAACCTACACTTTTGGATTAATTACATTTTACGGTGTAATTTACCTCACGGTCACTCCCTTTCACTCCAAAAAAAATATGTCATGGTCTTTTTAGTGCCTCTCTTGTCCCAGACAAGGGCTTTGGTGCCTATATGCATTGAATGGTCTAATGGATGGCATCACACATTGGATGGTCATCCATTCTAAAAAAATATGTACTTAGAAAAGCCCCAATTGCAATTCATGAATATCCAGCATTTAGCCAAGTAATTTACTTCCTATTTTCAGAAAATTCATCAAACTTACCAAAAACACGGTACTTTGAGTGTCCCTTAATGAAAAACCATTCAGAAATTCACTGCAACAGGCTTATTAACGTCCAACATTGCCAACGAAAAATACAGACTAGAGAGAAATATTAAAGAAAATTTAAGCAACTAATGAACTATATGGAGTATTGGAATAAAAGAAAGTTCCTTAAAAGCAGTGAAACGGTGGAAACAGTTTGCTATTTACGCTTACCGCAACCCCTACAGGCAAACCAGGCATATGTGGGACTGCAGAAACATTAGCAGGATAATAGAAGGAACCTTCAGAAACTGGAGAGTGGGGACGCAAAGAAGGCGTTGGAGTAAAACTCTTTGCATTTGGATTCAACTTAAACTCCTGGTTAAAACAATAAGAAAAAAACAATGAACTACAATGCTTAAAGTCGAAGGAAGATCTTTTGTAATACACAAACAACCCAACAAGTTATCACAGGGAGTTCTGCACCTTGGCATATGGATTCAATTTTGACTTTTCAGAAGCTAATGATCCCATTGAAGAGCTAGGTGAGAATCCTGGACCACTTGATGCAGGGCTACCACCCACATGATCAGAAGAGGACGATCTCGAGCTACTGGGCCTTGAACTAGAGCGTGCCGGTTGAGCTGAAATCAGATGTCCAACAGGTGTCAAAGATTCAGTTAATAAATCTTTACTTTCTTCCGTAGAGGAGTACACAGCAGCATCCAAAGGTAAATTCTCTTGATGGTCGTATGATTTCAAAGGAACAGCTGATGATGTCCCAATCCCTGAAAAGATTTTAATGTGAAATGAAATGAATCACAACAAATATTTTGCAAGATACGGAGTGGATTGCATAAACATCAAAAAAAACTGTAACAATGGATATTGCAACTAAATACAAGATAAAAAATCTTCTCACCTAAGTGTGGAGAGAAAAGAATGAATTGCTTATTGAGAAAGTCTTAAGAAAGAATGAATTGCTTATTGAGAAAGCCCTAAGGTTCTCTTAAAAAGGAGAGTAACATGTTGGGCAAATTACATAAAGATGACAAAGAAAACAAATATTATATAAAAGACATAAAAGATAACTAGTATCTCAATACTCCCCCTCAAGCTGGAGCGTAGATATCAATCAAGCTCAACTTGGAGCAACATCTCTAGAAAGGCCCTTTGGCTAGAACCTTGGTAAGTACATCAGTTGTCTGGTCTCCAGAGCTGATGACATGAGTAGCGGCAATGAGACCCTTTTGTATCATGTCACGGGTATGGTGACAGCCAACCTCGATGTGCTTGGTCCTCTCATGGAAGGCAGGGTTGTTTGTAATGAAGAGAGCAGCCTGGTTGGCACATTGGAGGTGCATAGGAAGATGCAGACCAATAGTCAAGTCAGTAATAATAGATCTGACCCACATCATCTCTGCACTAGCTTGCACCAAAGCCTTGTATTATGATTCAGCACTAGATCTAACAACTACAGTCTGCTTCTTGCTCTTCCACGACACCAGGGAACTTCCTATGACCACTGCAAAGCTAGAAATAGACTTCATGTCCTTTTTTAGCGTAAAAAGGGTGAGGCCCCGCTATGGGGCTCACCTTACGATTTCATTGAAATATGAGCGAAGAGTTACAAATAGTAGAGAAGAGGATAAGTAGATACAGAACAATATACAATCCATACAGTCAAGTTGTTTCTGTTTCTAGTCTTCTAAGGTGGCTAATGACATTTTCAGTGTATAATCGTTGGCCATTAAATATGTTCCCGTTTCATGCGCACCAGATTGCCCACAAGAGCAAGTATGACGCGGATACGTCGTCCTGAGAGTTATCGCTCACTGCCCTTATAGAAGTCCAGAAAGTCGTTGAGTTTTCCACATTCAACCATCGAATCCCAACCTCTTCCCAAATCTACGATGAAGTACGACGTCTGAAGAATAAGTGTTCCAAATCCTCGTCATCCTCATTGCATCTAGTGCAGATGCGGTCTCACGTATGAAAAATATTATCCCTCCTTATTTTAAACATAATGCGACCACGTCTTACAAACCAAAGGAAAATTTTAATTTTAGACTTCATGTCCTTGGGACACCCCGCATAATTTGCATCTGCACATGTTGTAATTGCAAGGGATGTACTTCTGATAAATAGAAGACCAGTGTCGAGTGAAGCCTTCAGATACTTCAGAATCATATGGATTGCATCCATATGTGCATGTCTGGGTTGCTCCATAAACTGACACATTTTGCTAACTACAAAGGACATATCTGGCATGGTGATGATCACATAAAGAAGCTTCCCAACAATCTCCATGTACCTCCTCTTGTCGACCTCCTCGGTGTCATCATCATAGAACTTCATGCTCGAGCCCATAGAAGTAATGGCAAGCCTGCAATCTGTCATGCATGTCTTGGAGAGAAGATTTGTAACATACTTCCTCTGGGTCATCACAAGACCTTGTTGGTTCCTAGCAGGGAGTAGCGTAAACTACCAAGGTCATTGATCACAAACTGCCGACCAAGGAAATCCTTAGCAACCCGGATGTCATGCTCGTCATCCCCTATAACAATGATATCATCAACATAGACAAGTATGACAATTGTACCTATCTAAGTCCTGTGAACAAATAGTGTGCGATCGACAATCGATCGCACAAACCCATGTTGCTCTATCAAGTTCAAGAGCTTCCGGAACCAAACTCTTGGACTCAGTTTAAGGTCATAAATCACCTTGTGAAGTCTTCAAACCTTATAACACTCCCCACAGCAGCAAACTGAGGTGGTTGTTGCATGTAAACCTCCTCATGTAGTACGATTTGACAATCGATTGCACCAACCCATGTTGTTATATCAATTCCAAGAGCTTCTGGAACCATGCTCTTGGACTTTGCTTAAGGCCATAAATCGCCTTGTGAAGCCTGCAAACCTTCTAACACTCCCATTAGCAGCACACCGAGGTGGTTGTCGCATGTAAACCTCCTCATGTAGGTCACCATATAGAAAAGCATTCTTCACGTCAAGCTGATAGAGGAGTCAATCTCTTGTCGCTGCAACTGATAGAAGGATATGCAGAGTTGAATGCATGTCCATCGGAGAGAATATATCCTGATAGTCCACACATATGTATGGGTGAACCCACATGCTACAACTCTCGCCTTGTAGCGATCTACACTGCCATCTGCTCGGTGCTTCAGTGTGAATACCCACTTGCCCCCAACAACGGATGCACCAATTAGAGCTGAAACAAGGCTCCAAGTGACACGCGACTGTAGCACGGCCATCTCGTCCTCCATGGCAAGATGCCACCGACTATCCTAAATAGCCTCCTGATATGTCTGTGGTATCTCTACGGCTGACAGTGCTAAGGTAAAACTCCTGAAATCCTCTAAAAGTCTGCTTAAAGAAATATGGTTGCAAAAGGATATGAAGCACAAGTACGTCTATGCTTTTGTAGAGCAATCGGCACATCGAAATCATCTATCACCCCTTGAACCTGTAACTTTCCCTCTTGGGAGGGTACACGCTCATCCGTAAGGAATCCTGTTGCACAGAAAATTCAGTAGTGCCATCAATAGAAACATTATGCTCATTACATATCTGAGGCGTGTTGGATGATGGGGAAGACCTGTAAGCAAGAGAACATAGTGAGACATGCGAGTAAACACATGTGGCAAAAACTGAGTCAAGGTGGGCGGCGGTCCAAGAGCAGCCAAAGGAGCGGGTATAAGTACTAGAGATGGTGGTGGTGGTGGTGGTGGTGGTGATGAGGGAGGTAATAGAGCTATAGGAGGTGGAGGTATGTCAACCTCCATATCAAAGTCAGATGGGACCAGTCTGTCACCTGTAGGAGAGAAATACATGATATACACAAAGAATGTATTATCAACAATGATAAAGTATTTCCGTCGAAGCGGATCAAAGCAATGGTACCCTTTTTGGGTACGAGAGTAGCCAACAAATACACACTTGACAGTTCTAGGGGAGAGCTTGTCACGACCAGGCAAAAGACTATAACAAAGGTCACAGGTCCAAACACACGAGGTATAAAGGAAAACATATCTTTCTTGAGAAATGCAATCAAGAAAGGGACCTTTTCTTCCAAAACAAAGGAAGGCATACGATTCACTAAGTAGCATGCAGTAAGAACCGCATCATCCCAATAAGTGTGAAGAGCACAACTCTGGATCAACGAGGTTCTGATCACATCAAGTAAATGGTGATGTTTGTGCTCGGCAATACTGTTCTGTTGAGATGTATAGGCACATGAGGTCTGGTATGTACTGTCAAGATATCTGAGAAACTCGGATAGTTGTAAGATGCAAAACTCTAAGGCACTATCAAAACACGGATACTTGTCAATAGCACGCAGAATATTTGTTATCTTATTAATGAAAGATTTAAGGAAAGACCCAGCCTTAGACTTATTTTTTAACAGGAAAACCCAAAAAAGTCAAGAGTAGTCGTCTACAACAACAACAAGATAAAAACAGTGTCACGAGTGATCAGGGACATGACTCGAACCATAGATATCTAAATAAAGGATCTCAAACAAACTGAGAACTGTTCCGACTCTGACGAGATGAAAATGAGGAACGATAATTCTTCCCAAGCTGACAAGCCTCGCACTAGGAAAAAGATCGCATGGAGATCAATGCGAGGACATGGCACAGCTTCTGCAAAGGGAGGCAGCCAAAACGAATGTGTCAGAGGTATGGTGAGACTGGTCCAGTAGGAATAATATGGGCACCAGTAAGAGGAGGTTGGACCAGTCTATAGAGCCACACTGCTCACATCAACATCCAATCACCATGCTCGTGAGTATGTCCTGAAACCAAGGCCTTAAATGTCGATTTCGGTCACCATTTCGATATCGACCGAAACAGAATTTCGATGGAATTTCGGTGGAATTTCGACAAAAATTTCGGTCGTTTTTTGTACTAGGACCCCCATATTTCGGTCATTTCAGTCATTTCGGTCGAATTTCAATTTCGATTGGATATCGATATTCGACAGAAATTCGACCGAATTTCGCTGGAATTTGAGGCCATGCCTGAAACACAAGAGAATGGTCAAAAATGACATGACAATGCAGATCCTTAGTAATCTAACTAATAGAAAGTAAGTTCATGTATCACTCGTATTTGAAGTACCCAAATCCGAAATAGAATCCGACCTGACATTGGTCTGTGTGACTCGATAAAAAAATCCAATTAATATCGAATAAACCCGGATCGATCTGTCGATCACAGATCGGATCCTGTCTGGATATGATTAAACTAAAAACCGATTGCATTGAACCTCGTGTCATTAGAAAAGTCAGTGACGCGATCCGAATGGCACAATGAATAGAGATCATTACTAATTCTGTTTCGATGAATCAGAATAATGGAATTGATTGTTTGCCGATCGGACGACGTTTGACGGAACTTAATTGCAAAATTAATAGTAAATCAAAATCATATTTGCCGGTTTTCGAACCCATCTTATGTCGGAAAAATGTGAATATTAAGCTCATTTTGATCGTCAATCCGAGACGGTTAAAACAAGTCCTTATACATCTGAATCAGAGATAAAAGATGATAATTACAATGGCTTGACTGTTTTATTAGAAATACTGAAATAGAAATGAAAGTCCAAAATATAATAATTTAAAAAAATAGGCGTAAAGTTTTTTCCCTCCCTAAATTTTTTAACACCTCATTTTTTTTACACATGCCATTCTTTTTCTCCAAAAGAACCTGACACCTACCCCCTCTTTTTCCCTTATTAATATCACCATCTTTCATTTCTTCCTCCATATCTTCTCCTTCCTTTCTCCTCTCTTTCTCTCCAACGAAGAACTCATTCCACCTTCATCTTCTTCTTCTACTCGTTGTTGTAGCTGTTGTTGTTGGTGACCAATTCCTCCATTTCTAAGGCTCCAAGGTACATTCTAAAAACTCAATTGTTGTCTCCATGTATTCTTCACACAATTAATTAATAAGCATGGTTGTTATGGAGAGTTGGGGGATATTTTCTTGGGAGCATGATACATCTACATGTTAATTCATCATATCCAAATATACAACAGAGATGTAAGATTGAAATGCATTGGTAAAATTGACATGCATTGGTTAACTAACAGTATAATTTTGATTTTTTTATAGTCAAATTTACTCGAAATTGAGTTTGTCTGAAATCTGTGAAACCCATAGCTATGGCACGATTTATAAATAGAGAAGGATTGCAATTTATACCTATTTTTTTACTTCACAAACTTTAATCAGTATAATTAACAGTGCATATTAAGTGAACAGTTTCACCATCTTCTAAGTATTAAACTTGAAACGTGAAATATTTATGTTGCATATTCTGTGATATCCGTTGATGTTTAGATGATATGTATCTGTTGCCCTATTTTTATCATATTGTGGGTTGTAGATATGGCCTCAAATTTCAGTGAAATTCGATCGAATTTCTGTTGAATATCGATATCCAGTCGAAATCGAAATTCGACCGAAATGACCGACATGACCGAAATATGGGGGTCCTAGTACAAAAAATGACTGAAATGACCGAAATTTCGGTCGAAATTCCATCGAAATTCTGTTTTGGTCGGTACCGAAATGGTGACCGAAACCGACATTTAAGGCCTTGGTTGTAGATATATACTAATACATGTTCAATTAACCTAACTATCTAACAGTATTGACTTTTAAGCTTATCCATTCATTCAGCAACTAATAAATTACTTATAGAATTAGTTAGGCTTGGAATTTATAGGACTTTTATTATGCATGCTGGAAATTTGGATATCCAAGCTGGTGAATTTATGAATGACTACTATAATTTTTTTGCAGTTGTTTTAGAAGGAGCTAACATGTTTAAGGTTAATTTGTGCGAAAGACTAAGCCGCATATGGTTTACTTTGTTGTTCTTTTGTCCAAATTTATTCGCCTTATTCACTGAATGAACTTGTATATTCACCATCTTCTGTGCTTTATTTGTTTATTCTTGGGCTTGTTTTGAAGTTCGTCGTAAGGTCATTCCATTTGCTACAAGAAAGGCTTAGATTTTTAATAACGACTGCATAATGTAGTTTCCTTAAAAAAATCTACGTTGTTGCTTTTTTTACGTGTGTTTTAAGAATTCATGCATCTCCTCGGTGCGCAAGATTGGTAATGTTTTCTTGTTCAAAGGAGACATTATATCGTTAGTTTTTAAATGTTGGTCTTTCAATAATAACCATTGAATCATTGCGTTATTAGTGAAGTTGATCCCTCTTACTGAATTATACTAGGGTTTTAACCTTCTTAATATTAGCTTTATAGTTTGAGATGCACATTTGAATGCACGTTATGATAGGAGTGGTATCAATCCGCATGACTAGGAAACTGTTAGCAGAAGTGCTAGAGGTCAATGAACATGATGTGTGGTAACAGCTAGCATAAATTAGAGCGGGCTTCTGATAAGGTTGTTGTTGTTGTTGGTCTGTTTAAAAGGAGCTGGTTATGCTCAAGGTTTGAAAGGCGATGTCCATACTTGGAACTTTAATGAGGATTTTTGGGGGTGTCATCATATTGATATATAGCTGATGGTGACAAGATCTATTGAGATGAACATCAAAGCACTATCAATGTGAAGTCATCTATCTATCCGTCATACGATTTTCTGTTCTCGGTGATGTTGACACAGATAATAGTTTGATAAGAATCAGTGATGATAGATATGTGTGCCGGTCACGGTTCCTCTTACACCTGACCGTGCGAGGGTGTGGTGACCCTGAACTAGGTTGGAGTTAGGACGTCTAGATTGGGTAGCAGCCACCGAGTGTGTGGGTCTAGGATCCCGATCCCCTCGGTTTTACCGCGACCTCGCAGTTTTCCGCATCCCTGGTATCCACGTGTTTTCTGTTTGCCCAGTTCTGCTGACCCTGAGTTCTGTTAGGGTTATTAGGCTGGAGGACCCTTGATTTTTCTACGTGCTTCTTTGGCTCATTCCTGCACTGGTTCGGGCAAGAGTGGAGCGACTCGGACCGGAGAGTCTCTCTTACATGCCTCAGGGGCGTAGTTGGAGTTTGCCTAGCTTCCCACTGGACCGCTCTTCCACTGAGGAAGCGAGAAGGATGAGTCCCTTAGGGGGGCTTCTTCAGCGCTTGAGTTTGGTTATTGTTCTGCCAGTAGGTTTTGGCGAGAAAAAAGATAATGACATGGAAATCATTATCAAGCATTTATTACCACATCCTACGAATGACATTAATAAAATGGCATAACCTAGATCTAAATCACATACTCCGACATGATCTTATGAATACTAAATGAATTGCTAAGCATTGATATTGGGGTATGGAAAATGAGAAAGGGTGATGAATAGTTAGATAACCTTGTTTCCATACTAGTAGTTAAATTATTACATGATACATGTCTACTTGCTTTCTTTTGTAAGCACTTAAACTCTTGCTTATTTCTAATATTTAATGTATGTACTCAACATTTATTGACATCCCTCTGTTCCTAACATGGATGACAAGAAAGGAGCATGCGGTACAGTAGTTGACTAGCATGGTATTCAAACGGCATTTAATTGTGACGGTACACAGGATAGCCGTGTACAGACAATTATAGCTCTTTTGTGCTTACTTTCTCCTTTGTCATATTTTGGGATACATGTATAAAATGATAAATTTTCTTTTGATAATGTCATACTATATGGAGTTAAAGCAATGTTTCTTTGGTGGCACATCTCTTTATGTGGCTTGTTATGTCATTCAAATCATGAAAAATTTTCCATGTTTTTTAAGTAACTTAATGCGATAAATCGTGACTTTAATAATGTGAATGTTGTGTAAACAGGTAACCCAGATCCCGGGATTCCACAATTCATCTGAAAATCAGGGGCATATAAAACATTATGCATGCACATGGATGGCGTCAAATACACCTCACATGTGTTGGGATGGGTAAGTGAACCCCATTAGCAATAACGACCCATCTACCAGGAGGTATAGTTATGTACGACCTGAACTAGGCCATGTCTCCACACAGAAGGTGGGATGCACAAGAGTCTATGATCCACTCTGTCATATCTGCACTACTACTACCAGTAAAAGCGTATATGATACCTGACGATCTCGAAGAGGCTCTAGTTGTAGTTGCAGTATATGTGGATCTTGTAGTAGTAGTGTTGGCCACTGAAGTCATGATCTCCTGAATACGAGAGACAATGCCATCAAGGCATGGATCTGCCTGAGGAGTTGCAGTGTTAGAAGGCTCAAGCCTCAATCTTCTCGCCACGTGAGCAGATGCGAGGTATCCATGATTCTGACAGCATGTGTCCTCATAGTGTCATGGATGACGGCAGTAGGTGCAAAGACCACGCTGAAGTCCACCACCTCTGTCACGAGGACTACATTCTCAGAACTGAGTAGAGCCTCCTATGTCGCGAGAAGCAGCCGTCATTGAAGAAGGATGTATAGTGGTAGCAGGCGGAATAAGAAGCATGTTGAGATGACTGTAAGTCTTCCCCATGTGATGTATGGTCACCCCAGTAAGTAGATATGCCCGTGTTGTGTCATACTCTGGATCAAGCACAGCCAAGAAAACTCCAATCATCGTGGAGTTCATGTATGCCATTTACTGCTATGTGGAGGTCATAATCGGCATGAAGCTGTGAAGCTTCTCAAACATGCTTCGAAGCGAGGAGTAGAACGTGTCAAGTGGACAGCCATTATACTTTCTCATGTATATGTCAAACTGAAGCTCAAGAATCTTGGCCCCGTTCTTTGCTTGGGCATAATTGGATGCCACAATATTCCACATCGCCTTGACGGTGGTCTGGTTCACAATATCATTGGCCATTTCTGTGGTGAGGGTCCTAAAGACCCAAATATGTGCATACGTGTCATCTTGCTTCCACGAAGCATTGTCCCCAGTCTTATTTATCGGCTTTGGCTTTGTCAGAATGTGCTCTTTATTGGTGCATCCATCTTCACGATGGGAGCAAAGCCCTTAGAGGCACTGGATGAAGAAAATCTTAGATGAACGAATGGCCGAAAAATGGAACTCGACTAGGGAAGTATACCGATTTGAGCAAGACAACATAAACATATGGAGAATTGGTTGTACGTATAGACTCATACACCTATCCTCTTCAATCCTTGGTCCACGCTAGGGTCAAAAAACATGATCTAAAGGTCTAAAATCACATTTATCAAATCAATTCCGAATACTGGTTGGCGCCAAATAAGAGACAAGAGGGCCAAGAGAATCGCTCAAGGCCAAAAGGGGTCGAGAGGGGACCAAGAGGGCAGAGAGCAACAGCAATGGGCCGCTGCAATAGCCAAGAGCGGTGCTGGAGGCCCCAATTGCTTGGTGTGGTGGTGCTGGAGACCCCAACTGCTTGTTACGATGTCGTTGGGGGTCCCGGCTACATTGCAGAAGTTCCGGCGGTTCCCAGCAGCACCGCGATGGCCCTGAGGGTAGGTGCTAGCGAAGGCGAGGCCCTGAGGGGGTCCTGGTGGTGGTGCTATATCCGAGAGAGAGTGAGTGAGTCAGTGTGTGAGAGTGAGAGAGAAAGAGAGACGACGACGTGTAGAGGCTAGGGTAGGGTTAGGGTATGGTGGGTATGAGAACTCCAATCTAGGATTGTCGCTCCGATACCATGTGGAGAGAAAAGAATGAATTGCTTATTGAGAAAGTCCTAAGGTTCTCTTATATAGGAGAGTAACATGTTGGGCAAATTACATAAAGAAGACAAGGAAATAAATATTACATAAAAGACATGAAAGATAACTAATATCTCAACAATAAGCATTGCACATGTAATGAGAAAACGAAAGCTTAGTCATTCCAAAACGTGACCCACATTCTTTTGCCATAAGAGTTATCACCAACCACCACTACATCTAACTCATGGCACTAACTCCAATATTTCCATGCCAATCTCTACAATCACGACCATTCCTGCAAAGGCCGGCTTTATATATCCCACTACAACCAGGCAAGTAAAAACCCCATTTTCACATTCCATCTATCGAACCTGCTCCTACGAAGCCACCAGCGCTTCATTTATCCAACTTAACTTAGGGATGGAAACATATACAAATATATCCAAATATCCACTCACCATATTCGAAAAATAACCCATATTTGTATATGATTCGAATATTGAGAGCATTGGTAAAAAAGGCCCAGTTGTGGATATGGATAGGGTAAAAGCTAAAGAATCCAAATCCTAAATTGGATTCGAATAACCAAACAATATATATATGCACATACATATTATATTAGGTTCAATGAACAACTACCTACCTAAACCTATGTGTCCCCTTCCAAAACACACGCATCGCCTTGACCTCCAATGACTACTATACTTCATTGCCTCAACGACCTCATAGGAATCCTAGAAGTGCCACGCCCATGTGGGCAGCAATCCCTTTGGAGTATAGTTATAGAGCAACCTGTGCGATTATAATTTCGATTGACTATATTTTGATTATGTTTTTTACATATTTTTTAAAATGCATTTTTAAAAACACTTCAGATTTAATAATGACTCGATCCAAATTCATAATTGATGTTTATAAGAAAACAAGAACGTGGAAGCGTGATCAAAGATAAAGAATAAGAACATAAACGAACATCGGGATTTTACATGGAACCCTACTCCCTAAAGAATGGGATGAAACTACGAGAGAATGCCTCAAAAGGTTGGTGTTTCTATTGAACTTTCTCATCTGATATAGGTGGTTTGAGGCTTCTTATATAGACCTTACTGAGTCTCCAAGTCCTACAACTAGTAGATGTGGGACTAAACCACTGGATGTGGCATTTGGACCATGGAGGGATCCAATTACCCATCTGCATAAGTGATGCATATACTCCAACACTCCCCCTCAAGCTGGAGCATGCAAGGCTCAACTTCGACAAATAGAAAGAAATCTCAAATACACAATACAAGGCACAACAGACAATATCAACTCAATGCATATTCTATTATCAGTTGTTGTCGAGGATGTTGTTTCTCATGGTGTGCTGGTGAGAATGAACTAAAGGGATGGAGTTTGAGCCAAACCAGGTCTCCTCATTGGAGAACATGTACTATGCAAGGTTCAGAAATACGGTATCCGGTATTCGTTCGGTCAGGCAGTCCCGAGCGAGTAAGCGGATATGTGGAATTATATGTGGATTATGCGGTTTGCATTATTTTAATTAAAAATATTAAAAAATACAATAATAAAATGTGATTATATAAATTTTTTGATGATCTAATAAAATCCAAAATCAAAAATTTCAAATAAGATAATATCATCAATAAGATATATAAGAACAATATTATAAATTGATTATTTTTTAGTGTATATTTTGAATTTAATGCATATATACACAAAAAATTGATTCAATAGGGAACACACGGATTATATAAGAAACCCTTTAATGCATATATAGATCCTAAAGATAACAAAGGATAAAGAATAATCATAGGTATACAAATTATACACCCAAATTATACATATATATCGACTTCCAAGGGACAAAACTTGTTGACACAAAATATATGGAAAAATTGTATTTGCATATAAAGTTTATTAGAAGCACAAAAATGTAAAGTGTCGGAATGTTCGTCAATTATTTCATGTTTTATTTGATGAAATTGAATGAATTTGAATGATGGAAAGATATGGATATGAGAAAAATACCTTAGATTACATTCACAAATGCGACATATACGAGAATAAAATGCATCAACGTATGATATAAGGGTTTCTCAGAAAAAAACCGAGTTAATGTGTCATTAACATGTTATGGATTAGATGAAAAGGACACAAGAATCCTATATGCAAGTCTCTTGTTTAGATATAAGACCGCATATGCCACATAATCGGACCGCATATGCATTTTGACCGCATATTGCTGCATACAGCATATGCGCTACGCATATGAGGATCGCATTTCCGAACATTGGTGCTATATATTGCACCTGTCAGAGTCACTGAAACTGAAATGAGTCTCCTCGTCGGAGTACTCTGGCCCGCCACTTGTAGAAGATTATGCAACATGAGGACAATTGCTCCATCCCAGAAGGGTCGAACTGACAAGCCATAGAAACATCGTCGGAGTCCACGGTCGCTGGAGAATGGAGTCTGAAAATCTCCTCATCGGAGAATTGCGTCTCTCTCATACTGGCTCAGAAAATGGGATCTCTACTTGAGAGTCCATGTGGAACCACATGAAAATCTTAGCCCATATTGGCATAGAGAATGGGATCTCTGCTCTAGAGTCATTATGGATCACATGAAAACTCCGATACCCAAAACAAAGATGGGGACCAAACAATTGATCATCGCATACATGTGCGCATTAAATTAAAGACTCAGAACCAATCTGAACATCGAGTCCGAATCTGAAAATCAGTATAGTCTGAAATCTGGTCTCGAGAATATGAATCTGAAATCGAGCTGTAGAACTCTACACAATGCTCCTCCTTTCTCCCACACTAGTCGGAAAACAATGGCATAGACAAAGTTGGGAGAAGACATGAAAATGGAGGAGGGATGAACAAATCACACCAGCTGATCTCATTTGTTCCCTTTTCTTCTCGTAATTTTTTAATCATTTTTTTCGATTGTTCCTTTTTTATTTTCTTTTGTACAATTATTTTTACGATAGCCTTTTCAAAAAAACTTTGTTTGGCTATTTTTTTCAAAGAGACCTCTTTTTTCCAATCAGCCTTCCTTTTTTCTCTGGACGTCGCTATTTTTTTCAAATCTAAGCTCTTTTTTTTTCTTTTTTTAAAATCAACCTTTTCTAATCTTTCCTCTCTCTTTATTCATGGGATGTATCAGTGGGCCTAAAAGAAATGACCCCATATCCCTTTTATTTAAACGAAACAAAGAAGAAATGACCACATATCCATTTTATTTAAAAGAAACAAAGCAGGCTTGGGACCCATAAATGAAAGGGGTATCGGCCCCCTTTTCCATGCATGCCCCGACAAGGGTTCCTAGATGGGGGACAAATAGCCATAGCACGGAGAGTGTCGCCACCTGGAGTGTGCCGCCTCTTGGAGTGCTCCATCACTTGGAGTGTGCCGCCTGGAGTGAACCCTGTTGTCGATGCCAGGAGGTGAGGCGGCGCGCAAGGTGCAGCTTCGACGCCGAGGAGGTCCAGCATCGGGTTTTCCCCCTATCAGATGCCCCGCTAGAATTGTGATCATTGCCGCCTAATGCGCGGAGGGGCATTGTCGCATGGGGTCTGGCGCATCGCATTATAAAAACCTCAAAGGGAGTCTCGTCCTCGAGACTCGAGTCAAGGTCATTAAGTATCTTGTTGGGATTTTATATGACCATAAAAACCTCAAAGGGTTTTGAACCCATAAAAACCTCAAAGAGAAAACAAGCCATATATTTATCATGTATTTAATTACAAAAGCTTGTTTTGATGCTTACATCAGAAAAGCTGCGGTATCGTGCCCGCATGTCGGCTTCAGTCTCCCATGTTGCTTCTTTGACGCCGTGCCAGTGCCACAAAACCTTGACCAATGAAATCTCCTTGCTGCGAAGCTTCTTTACAGCACGGTCAAGTATCTGAACTGGCTTCTCCTTATAAGTCAGATCCGGCTCTACATCGAGATTCTCGTAACTGAAGATGTACCGTGATCTGCGTCGACATTTCTGGTGGGATGGAATGAAGCGCGATGTGGCGCTACATGTTAGCAGATGCATGACCTGTCAGATGGTCAAGGCTGAGCACAGGAGACCGCCAGGATTACTGCAGTCTCTCCCCATTCCCGAGTGGAAATGGGAGAGCATTTCTATGGATTTTGTCACAGGATTGCCGAAGACGCCAGGAGGTCATGATTCCATTTGGGTCGTTGTTGATAGGTTGACCAAGTCAGCCCATTTTATACCTGTCAACACGACTTACACCCCATCCAGATTGGCCAAGCTCTATATGCAGAACATTATCAGGCTGCATGGTATACCAAGAGAGGTGGTGTCTGACAGGGATTCGAGATTTACATCTCATTATTGGCATCAGTTCATGTCAGCACTACAGACAGAGCTGAAGATGAGTTCTGCATATCATCCACAGACTGACGGTCAGAGTGAGCGCACCATTCAGACACTAGAGGATTTGCTTCGTGCTTGCACTTTGGAGTGGAAAGGGTCCTGGAAGGACCATTTGCCTTTGGTAGAATTCACGTACAACAACAGCTATCACTCCAGTATTGGTATGGCACCATTCGAAGCCCTATACGGGCGGAGATGCCTCACACCTCTCAGTTGGCGGGAGGTAGGTGATCATGCTCTCTATTCCGTGGATCTCTTGGAGGAGACCGCGAGAGCTGTTGATCTTGTGAGACGGGGGCTTCTGACGGCACAAAGCCGCCAGAAGAGCTATACAGACCGTCGAAGAAGAGATTTGGAATTTCAGGTATCCAATTTTCTTTTCTTCCTTTATTACAAAATTAACTTAACATCATATTAATGACATTCCTATCAATTATAGGTTAGAGATTGGGTATTTTTGCGAGTTTCTCCCATGAAGGGAGTGCAGAGATTCGGTGTTCGTGGCAAGTTGGCGCCGCGATATGTTGGACCTTTTGAGATTCTGGCTAGAGTAGGGAAAGTGGCATACCGAGTAGCCCTTCCTCCACATCCTTCTACTATTCATGATGTCTTCCACATATCCAATCTGAGGAAGTATGTCCACGACCCTCGGCACATCATCAGTTACGAGAATCTCGATGTAGAGCCGGATCTGACTTATAAGGAGAAGCCAGTTCAGATACTTGACCGTGCTGTAAAGAAGCTTCGCAGCAAGGAGATTTCATTGGTCAAGGTTTTGTGGCACTGGCACGGCGTCAAAGAAGCAACATGGGAGACTGAAGCCGACATGCGGGCACGATACCGCAGCTTTTCTGATGTAAGCATCAAAACAAGCTTTTGTAATTAAATACATGATAAATATATGGCTTGTTTTCTCTTTGAGGTTTTTATGGGTTCAAAACCCTTTGAGGTTTTTATGGTCATATAAAATCCCAACAAGATACTTAATGACCTTGACTCGAGTCTCGAGGACGAGACTCCCTTTGAGGTTTTTATAATTGTAACATCCGGGAATTCGCGTAAACCCGAACTCGTCCGATTTTGGGTCTAATGAACCCAAAAACGTTGTCGGTCAATACTAAACAACCTAAAACGACCAATTGATCATATTCAGAGGGCACATTAACAGTATTGTTTATAATTATACAACAATATGACAATGGAAAATGGAGAGGGAATCATTGTCATGTGATCAGGGATATGAAAGATGACGATTACAGGTATAACAAACCATAGAGTTAACAGTATGTAAACTTCTACTACACAGAACAGAAAGCATGTTTCCAAAAAAAAAATATTCACCCTCTATTATGAGATAAGTATCCAATCACGATCCTTTATTTCTTAACTGTATAGTTCTTATAATGTTCATATATTAGTAACATTATTAACTGCTAGAAGCATCTTTCACTATCATTTTTTTATCCTATTAAAAATGAAGGTTTGTTGTACATGTCTCACCCTAATAATCCTTGATGCTTATCCCATATCATAACACAGGTATTGCAGACATTTCATGGCACTGCACCAATAATAACTCGTAGTATACCAAAGCTATACATTAGGAAGATGTAGTAGATCTGGTGTATATAAAATGTGAACCCAATGTTCCTGATTCCTACGTAATTTTATCTATATCTTTTAGATTCAAAATCCGTCTAACCAATATATATATATATATATATATATTATATATAATGTACACCGATTTCCAATCAAACTGTGGGCCTTCAAATATCAGAGCATGCATCAATTTTGAAAGCTACAGATTTCAGATGATTCATCCTTGTAACAATTACTAAAACAACACTACAGGTCATCATTATTATCTAGTTCAAAATGGCTTATAAGATCAAATTCGTGACCTACAGACTACTCATAACCTAGTCAGTTTTTTTTTTAAAAAAAAAAAATACACAGCCCAAGCAACGTTTCAGATTTACAGTGAAATGACAGAAATGATAAACTTATGAACCCATGTCTTATAAAATCTATTCAAACTCAAGGATTTAGACTTGAAGGAAAACCTCATCCTCACCCACATTACTAATTATAAAGCGTAAATCAGATCTATAGTCTTCCCTACTAACGATTGATCCATGAAAAAAATCAATGTATGCACGATCACATGAACAAACCCAAAGAAATTAGGCTAACAGCTACGAAGAAATGATCAGCTTCTAACAGGAATTGCAAATCAATCAAAGAAGGCCAAGTATACCATATAAGGTCAGGCATATTATCCTCCATATGGAATTAAATGAGTAAAAATACATGCATGGCAGCAAATGGTGGGGCTGGGGATTGTACCTTAAGTTTTAGATTTCCAAAAAGATCGTTAACGTGCAGTGGCTGGACTCGAAAGCCAAAAAATCAGCAGCTCTAATTTGTACTTGAAGCAGTACTGCTACCAGCTGCTTAGGACTGAAATCCGCAGCAATTACTATGGCCCAAGATGAAGAGAAAAAGAATGGTCCGTTGGAGAGGAGAAAGGAAAATGAAAGAAAATGAGAGGGGGTCTTCTCGTTGGCAGCAATAAGGGGTTGGGGTTGTACCTCTTTGATTGTTTCAAGTTGGAGAAACAAAAGTGGCATGCAGCAGTCCAACTTGCATGAAAGAAAGCTGTGGCTGCAAGGAATCTGGAAGAGGTAACAACAATTTTATCGGCAGGGAATGTCTGAAGGATTTGGGGTAATGTGGTGATATATATACAAGGGAAAAGAGATCTTATGTATTTGCCAAGTGGAGGCACCATTGGTCACGTGTTGGAGGAAATCAATAGCCAAATGTGGCTTATCCTGAAAGCCAACGGCTGGAATTTTTGCTATTATAATACAGTACTGTCTGTTAATGAAAAATAAAATACTTTTATTTTATTATTATTATTATTATTTTCTTTGTTTAACATACTTTAGCCGAGGGTCGTGGACATACTTCCTCAGATTGGATATGTGGAAGACATCATGAATAGTAGAAGGATGTGGAGGAAGGGCTACTCGGTATGCCACTTTCCCTACTCTAGCCAGAATCTCAAAAGGTCCAACATATCGCGGCGCCAACTTGCCACGAACACCGAATCTCTGCACTCCATGGAGGGCTTGAGGAGCGACCGAGGTAGAACACCTCTGCCTTGGGCGATTGGGCTCCTCCTGGAAGAGATCTGAATGTGCTGCAAGGATCTGACTTGCCTGGAATTGATCTAGCATCGATGATGGAGATTACAATCCCATCAATAGGTAGTACCCCTTGCGTCTAGGGAGAACCCCTTGCCTGAACCAGATCTGAAACCCTTTCTACCTAGTGTATGATGCATGCACCAAAAGGGGGAGAAGACGAAAGAATCTGGATCTCATGCTTCACAGAACTAGAGTTTGGTGAAACCATGAATTCTCGAACAAATCCCCAAGATAAACAACTTTTACGAACATGAATCCAATAATAGAAATCGCTACTGAAAAAAATATTTAAGAATAAATATTCATGAACAACCAAGAATTGAACCCATTCTGATACCATGTTAGAAAACAAGAATGCGGAAGCGTAATCAGAGATAAAGAATAAGACATGAAAGAGCACAGAGATTTTACGTGGAATCCTATATGAAACCACAAGAGAACATCTTAAAGGGTTGATGTTTTATTGAACTTTCTCATCTAATACAGATGGTGTGGGCTTCTTATATAGCCCCTGCTGAGTCTCCAAGTACCACAATTAGTAGATGTGGGACTAAACGACTGGATGTGGCAAGTGAACCTTGAAGGGATCCAATTACCCATCTACATAAGTGGCGTATATACTCCAGCACTCCCCCTCAAGCTGGAGCATGCAATGCTCAGCTTTGACAAATAGAAAGAAATCTCAAACTCACAATACAAGACACTACAAATAATATCAACTAAATGCAAATTACATAAAGAAGACGAAAATAAATTTTACATAAAAGACATAAAAGACAACTAACATCTCAACAATAAACACTGCATATGTAATGAGAAAATGAAAGCCTAGTTGTTCCAAAAAGTAACCCACGTTCTTTTGCCATAGCAGTTATCGCCAACCACTACATCTAACTCATGGCACTAACTCCAATATTGCCATGCCAATCTCTACAATCACTGCCAATCATGCAAAGGCCGGCTTTATATATCCCACTACAACGAGACAAGTAAAGACCCCATTTTCACATGCCATTAATCGAACCTGCTCCTATGAAGTCACTAGCGCTCCATTTATCCAACCCAACTTAGGGATGAAAACGGATATAAATATATCCAAATATCCACTCATCATATTCAAAAAATTACCCATATTTGAATATGATTCGAATATTGAGAGCATTTGTAAAAAAAGTCCAGATACGGATATGGATATGGTAAAAGCTAAAGAATCTAAATCCTAATTCCAACTCGAATAACCACAACCAGAACAATATATATATGTACACACATACATCATACATACATATTATACTATATTAGGTTCAGTGAACAACTACCTTCCTAAACCCTATGCACCCCCTTTCAAAATCAACGCATCCATGTGACCTCCAATGACTACTATACTTCATTGCCTCAAGGACCTCCTAGGAATCCTAGGAGTGCCATGCCCATGTGGGTTGCAATCCCTTTGGAGTATAGCTGTAGAGCAACACTATGCGATTATAATTTTGATTAACTATATATTTTTATTATGTTGTTTACATATTTTTTTAAAATGCATCTTTTAAATCATTTCAAATTTAATAATGACTCGATCCAAATTCATACTTGATGTTCATTCAGTCATGTCTAAGCTTTATTCGATTTATATCCGTATTCACTATTTGTTCGATCCAGACTCGTATTTGATGAATATTTGATCCAAATGCATATCTACATATATGATTTCCAAAATCCATATATGATTAATATATGACTAATATATGTATCCATATTCGAAGTCAATGAAGTAAATATGGATAAAAATGGTCATGTCCGATCCATATCCGGTCCCTATTCATCCCAACCCAACTCACCACTCATTGTACTTTCCCCTAGCAAAATCTACCTCTGATCATATTTTTTCAACTCCATTCGTCAGCCCATCACTCCCCACTAAACCTGCATATGTTAACCCTGTTGTAAGTCTTGCACTTTTATACTAAAAATACTCGGCGTATGTATTCAGTTGTTTTCCTTGAACTTGTTGGTTTGCATTATCTATGAGCCTAATACCAAAATAAACCCAATGTATACAATTTACAAGTGTTCTAAAAGTCGACCAACAAGTCAGATTAGTCGGTCTGACTAATCTAATCGGTGGGGTGGGCCATTGGCTATTGAGTAATCAGTCAATAGTCAATTCGCCAACTACTCAGCCAAATTAGTTGTCCGACTAGATCAACTGGTCAGCCGATTTTTGCATGAAGAAACCATTTTTTTGTTTTTTTTTAAAGCGAACTTATTTTAATATGCTAATGTCATACCTAAATTAATTTACTTCTTTTGTTTCATTATGATAGTATAGAAAATGTACAAATCTATGTAAACAAATAAGAATGCATTGTTACAAAAATCAGTCGACTAACTCGATTAATCGATCTGACTAGTCAACTCGACCAAGTACCCGAGTCGGCTAGGCCAAATTGGGTCTTATTCAGGTGGACCCCGATTAATCGAGCGCGTAG
This sequence comes from Ottelia alismoides, assembly GCA_037367405.1. Lineage (NCBI taxonomy): Eukaryota > Viridiplantae > Streptophyta > Magnoliopsida > Alismatales > Hydrocharitaceae > Ottelia > Ottelia alismoides. The sequence continues at coordinate 240,594 of JAZKJV010009420.1, forward strand.
TCGGTTAGTCAGACGACTACTCGGTCGATTTCTACTTAGGATTTTGGTTTTTTTGTGTCGATCCAGTTGACTGAATGCCCAATTAGGAACTTAAGTAGGGCTTATTGTTCGATAATAAGCCCCCACCCAAACCCCTCTACATTGCGCGTGCGACACTCCCCCTGGACTCCTTTCCTCCGCCTCTGTATCTCCAGGCTCTCTAGAGCATCCACCTTTGTGTCGCCAACACCAAGGGAGGTCCCAGTTCCCTTTGGTGTGTTCCTTTGAGCCTCTACATCCACCAACTATGCCGCAATTGGTTAGGGTTTTTTAGATTTTGCATTTTTTTATTTGTTTAACTTTCTTTTGTTGTAAAAATGTATGTGCCTTTCTATTGTGTTTGCTTTCCAATTTTTTTAATATGGTGCACTTGTTCTACCTTATCTTGATAAGATTTCATGTGTTTTATGTATCTTTCATGTGTCTTATCTTGCTTGTAGTAGTTTTAACATGTATCTTTCATGTTGCAATTGTTGTACCTTACAAGATTTCATGTTTGATTGTTGATAATCATGCATGCAGTTGCTTGTACTTGTTTCATTAATTTCATATGATGTTTGTTCATAGGATGCTTAGTAGCTGTGTGTCTATTATGTTAAATGTGGTACATCAAATTCATGTCAATAAAACTTATATTTAACTGATTATCATATCTTTTATGTATTTTCGTGTTTATAAATTTATGGTTTGTTGATTAGTAAACGGTGAGTTTCTAGATGGTTACACCTCCGACGAATGTCGTTTCTAGCAATGACAAGTCTTTTTACGTGACGCCAAGATCAAGTGAGCCAATATGGCAATATGGTTACCTTTTCGAACCGTGCAGCTCCGAATGTGATTACTTGCAAACTATGCAAGAAGGTTATCAAGGGAGGTATGTACAAGTTCAAGCAACATCTAGCATACCGAACAGGTAGCATGGTTGCATGTCCCAAGGTAGATGAGGAGATGAAGAAAAAATGATCGCATACTTTGATAACATTGCCAAGATGATGAGTTACAAAGCCATTGATGTTCAGAAGATGAAAGAGGAGATTGATATCACTGAAGATGCAGGTTCGGCAAAGAGATCGCGAGCACTTGACTCCATGGATAGAACATCGCAATGGAAGGGCCATCACGTCAGATGACCATAAAGGATGCATTCTCCAAAGATCATCGAAAAAAGGTTATCTCCCATATATGCAACTAGGCAAATACATCCGCAATTCCTTTCAATGCGTTGACGACGAAGACCTCCATGCAGATGGTTGAGGCAATTTGGAAGTACGATCCTGGACTAAAGACTCCCACGAGGTATGAACTCAGCGGTCCATTTCTAAAAAGGCGGTGAAGAAAATGCATGATGACTTTTAATGCCAACGAGATACGTAGAAGTCGACAGGATGCTCTTTGATGACTAATGCGTGGACAAATATGCAAGGAAGGAGTATTATAAATTTTGTATCAACTGAGCCTTGGATAGTTCATTTTAAGTCACATAAATGCCTCAGATGAGGCTTACACTACGGAATACATCTTCAAGCTGGTGGAGGAGTGTATGAATGAAGTGAGAGTGGAAAACGTGGTTCAAATTGTGGCGGATAATGCATACACTAATATAGCAGTGGGAAGATTATTGCTCACAAAAAATCCGGAGATTTGGTGGACCATGTGTGACGTGCATTCCATTGATCTTGTTTTGGAGGAGATAAGCAAAGAGATGAAGGTGACGAGTGCAATCACAAAGGCGAAGAGACTCACAGTGTTCATTTACTCTTACACCAGAACTCATAGCTTGATGTGTAAGTACACTATAAGATGGACATTGCAAAGCAAGGATAAATGATATTTGCAATCACTTTCGTTACTCATGAGAGCCTTAACGAGAAAAAAGACAAGCTGATATTGATGTTTTCCTCAGATGAGGGGAGCAACTGCAAATGGTAGAAGACAGGAAGGGAGAAGCAGCGAGTTCCATAGTCTTTGATCCTACATTATGAAACCACACCACATGATATTCGAGTTTTCACACCTTTGGTTCATTTATTGCATGTGGCTGATGCATATCGACGCACATCCATGGACTTCGTCTACATAGGGATCAAAGAGGTCAAGCGGAAGATAATTGCATATTTCAACGGCATGGAGTCTTCTTACAATTTTTTTGTGGATGTTGTTACCTCCAAGACCACGGGAAGGCTCGATACTCCCAAGCATCTAGCAGCTTGTTATTTGAACATGTTCTATACGGAGTCTTGTGGTGATATGGATATTGTAGTGAGGAGAGGTTAAGGACTGCATGGAAAATTTTACCCAAATTTGGATATACAGTATGCAATCACCAGGGACGAGCTTCCGGCATGCAGATCTGGTCGTGAAGATTTTGGCAAGCCATTAGTCGTGAGACAGAGGATGACAAATGATGACAATTACGATCCAGGTATATTCGTCATTGTTTTCAATTCATGTCATCTGGAATCATCTTTTCTTTTATTAATTTAATCGATTCCCTATTTTAATAACTAATTGACCGTATAATCATGGAGATGACATGTCTCATTTGAAAGCCATGGCCATCAAGATCTTGAGCGACGTCTTCATATACTGGATGCGAGCATAACTGGAGTCATGTGACTAGGTAATGACTCCACTAAAACCCAATTGGATTACTAATAGTAAAAATTAAAAAAAGTAATTGATATAAATTTGCAATTTTACTTGTATTTTGGCCTTCAAACATACCAAGAACAGAAACAGGTTGGAGACAAAGATGTTGAACGATCTTGTGTGCGTGTGTTTCAATACCAACCTGAAGGAACGTCGAGTTGAGAAAGAAAGAGATCCTTTTCGTTCAAGATCGGCATACTTGGGTGAATGGACCGGAGATGTCAATGCTCAGGATGAGGAGGTTTTTTCATACTCTGGATTGACTAGGGGCATTGTAACACATGCTAGCGGTACCAGAGAGAATTAGAAACCGAGAAGGAACAAGCGAGGAGAGCGTAGCAAGAGAGCTTCATCTAGTTCAAATGTTGTGCCGATGAATGAGGAGTTACATCTTGAATACATAGAAGAAGAAGACGAAGATAAAGATGAATAAGACGGAGAGCTTGAGTTAGATTATGGCATTGATGAGGATGAATGACTTGTGTCACTTTCTCCTGAATTATTTTTGTTTTAACATGTTGTATGTGTTTTTGAACATTAGCTTGTGCTATGGAGCAAAACCTTGTTCCTAACTTCATTGTTTTCTCCTTTTGCTATAACTTCTTCTTTTTTAAACTCTTATAAATATGAAATTGTTAAATCTATGCATATATAAGAGTATATGTATTAAAAATGATTTATATATTTAAAATATTTAAAAAAATCAAAATCGACTAATGCCCGACTAAATTCGATTACTCTCCCGACTACTGATTAATCCTTAGTCAATGACTATGCCGGCTGAGTACCGACTACCGGCTTCTACAACCTTGTAAGAATATATGTATAAAAATGATTTTAATATTTAAAAAATTAACAAATCAAAACCGACTAAAGGTCGACTAAATCTGAATAGTCATTTGATTGTTGATTAATCTTTCATCGGTAACACAACTGGCCGAGTAATGGCTACAGAATTCTGCAGCCTTGCAACCTACAAGATCAACGCAAAGCACTCAACTCTAGTTTAGGTGTGTAAACTATTTAATGGTATATATGCAAGTTACATTAGGAAAATCTTAAATAGAAGTGAAATTACTCTATAATTTTCCTTTTTGGATACTAGATAAAAATAAGAAGCAATGACTACACCAACCAAGGGCAGAAAAAAAAGGATAAATAAATGGTATTCCTCAAAATTTTCTCATTCCTGCCTGCCACCCCTTTAATCAAAAGGAAAACACGCAATGGTGCCCATCCCAATAATAATTAATAGAAAGAGGAGATTACAGAATCAGGGATGCTTAACCTAGAGTGGTAGTTTACATTTTCCAAATAGAAACGGTGAGAAGAAAAAAGTACACCATTGGGTGCTAACCAAATGGCCCATATTGTTGCTATAGGACGATGAATCTCCTCCCACGCATGCCTTCCTAGCCTTTACACTAGAGTCCAGAAACAGTTGAGATCATGTGTATCGAGCCAACTTGAATTCAATTCAATCCAGATTGGGGTGTTCTTTGGACATTGGAAGAAAAGATGATCATTTCCTCGTGCAAGTTGCATAATGGGCATCTTTTGATATGTATGGAAAAAGCCTCGCACAGCAATCTCTTGTCATGCATCTTCTCCGGCAGCAGCCACATAATGAACCTGATTCAACCTAGTAGGCGAAGTTCCCAAATTAGTTGATAATCACATACTAGAGTACACGTCCTTTGTGGGGGCGGTCTGGAGATGGCACAATACGTCCTTTTGACCGAGAACGAGTTATCCTTCCAAACCCAGTGATCTCTTCCCTCAGTAAGCATGCTCGAATGTCTCAATGACTCAAGCAATATGAGAAAATCCTTCAAACATTAATCAGAGAAATCTGACAAGAAGCAATGCATCTAATTCCCATCAACCCAGCACTCTAAAACAGTACATTACGATTTTTTCGCCAGGGCAAAAAGACATGGAAATCTAGAGGAAAGCGGCCCATCGCCAGTCCAGTTGTCCATCCAAAACAAGAAGGTGCTCCCATGACCGAAAACCGATCTAAAAAGATCATGAAAGCGAGGAAGTGACATGTTGATTCCTTTCCAAAAGGTAGATGATTAAAAATGTGGGCGTTCAAACACAGTTGTGGGATCTCCAATATTGTAAATCCTGTGACTTAATTTACAACAATTATCCTTTCATGCACCCCAAAGTTTGTTGACCCACTTCAACAATAGGGCCTTATTCAAGGTTTCCAGTCGCTTGATTCCAAGACCCTCATCATTCTTGGACAATGTAAATGTTTCCCAGTCAACCAGATGCACCCCAGGTAGAGCAAGATCAGATTTTCCCAGAGGAATCGGCGCGTGACCTCCAATCTATTTCTGATTCCAATAGGAAGAAGACGAGGGCACATAATAAAGATAAAAATAGAAGAGAGTACCGCATTGACCAATACCAGCCTCCCACCTCTGGACAAGATGGCAGCTTTCCACCCTAACAACTTTCCAATAACCGGTAACAAGTCAAAAGTCTTTAGTCTACCACAAGTAAGAGGGACGTTGAGATAACAAATCAAAAGAGTACCACAAGCCATCCCCAATTCGATGGCACAAACGCGAGCATCGTCCTCAGAGAGAAAGAAAGGGACGAACGTGGATTTTATCGTACTTGAGGACAAGCCTGGACATATCACTATAGATTCTCAGAGTTGTGGCCATGCCACGGGCCTCCTCCCTCCCACCCTCAATGAAGAAGATGGTGTCTTTGTGTATTTGAAGGAGAGGAATAGAAATATCGTCAATGGGAATAACCAGTTGTGAGGCTAGAGCTAACAACCAGATTCACTATACAAGACAGAACATCCGCAGCTATAACAAAAATCAAGGTGTCAAAGGGCAACCTTGTCTGACACCCTGTTGGGGAGAAACAAACCTATGATCGGCCATTGACCAGGAACTGAGTATAGGACGGAGTAGTGAAGCAACGCTTCATCCATGAGATCCAAGAAACCACGCTTGTTCATAGCAGACCACAAAAAACACCAACCCACCGTAACATAGGCCTTTGAGAAGTCCACCTTCCATAGGACCACTCTCACCTCTACACTTCCAGTCAGCAATAATATTAGTAACCATAGCTAAACTGTTCCGCAATTTGTCGATTCGAAATGAAGGTCGACTGAGGCGGAGATATGATATGATCCATGACCCTACTCAAACGAATGGTCAAGACTTTAGCAATAATAAGATAAACTGCATTGGAGAGGGTGATTGGCCGAAAGTCTTCCACCCTCTCTGGTAACTCCTTAGGTAGAAGTAAGATAAGAGCCTTATTATGCCTATCAAAGTCGGCATTGTCTCGTGTGAACTCCTCAACGACCTCGAGGACCTCATTTCCCATCAAAGTCGAGAATTCTCTAAAGAAGGGAGATGGGAAATCCATCTGGGACCTGGCGCACCATCAGCATTTAAGCTCCATACCGCATTCTTCACCTCTTCTGGAGTAAGTTCTACTGAAAATGAGCGGTGGGTTGGAGCCCCGGCCCATCCATCTCCAATTTCGGTGCCTTCTAAAGAGATCATGAAAGTGATCAGCAATCGCCTTACCCATCTCACGATCGCCTTGAACTCTAACATCATTCACCGCCACCGATCGAAACGAATTGCGTCGACGACTCCCATTAGCCACTCGGTGGAAATAGGCAATATTTGCATCTCCCTCGCTAAGCCAACATTGTCTGGATCGTTGCTTCCACTCGATCACACATTTGTTATCCTCAACCACAATAATCCGTTGAATCATTGCTCTTTCAGCCAATTCGCATGCCTAAAGGTCTCTGACATCCTCTAATTTGTCAATTCTGAGGACCACTACCTCAGCAGCTACGCGTGAAACCTCCCTCTCCTTTCTAATCTCCTTCTTAAAGAAGCAAAGGTGCTTGCACAGGGAAGTAAGCATTGAGATGAGACGAGAGGCAGTTGAAGCTTCGAGGTGAGACGGGAGGCAACTAACACCGAAGAATGAAAGGTCAACATGTTGTCCACACGCTCCCTGAAGGAATCCTCATGTAGCCAAGCCTTCTCAAAATGGAAAAAACCACAGGGATGCGACTCCAACCTGGAGTCCCATACGAGATGAGAGTGATCTGATCTGGTACGAGTTCTTGACATGCAAAAGGACAAAAAAAAGCATCCATAAGCTCGTGTGAAGCCAAAAAAACGATCAACTCGCGTGCATGACCTAGAGTTCCTCCAAGAAAACCATGAGACATTCGCATCTATCACCTCAAGCTCAATATCATCCACAAGATCCGTGAAGGCCGAGGAGCCGGATCTTGACCACCACGTAGATGCAGGCGATTTGTGGGGTAGAGAGTTACGTTCAAATCTCCCGCCGAAAGCCAAGGGAGACACTGACGAGCCCTCCTAGCAGCACGGATGTCCTCCCAAAGCTCATCTCTTAAGGAATGTGTGCGCAGCCCATAGACACATGAAACTGCCAAGAGAGAGCCAGAAATGTTGTCTTCCAAGATAACATTGAGAACATGCTTGCCCTTAATCTCCATCTGAAAGAGAAAAGCGTGTATCTCCAAGCAATAGCTAGACCTCCTGAGGTGCCAACATTGTCTAATATTTTAAAGGCGGAGAGCGATGTAGCTCCCAGAGACTTCCAAAGGTGACTAGAACAAGATGAAAGTTTTGTTTCTTGTAAAAGGACAACGTCACAACACTATTCTGCAAAACGACCGCCCAACAACCGTCGTTTCTCGGAGTCACCAAGACCCCTTACATTCCAAGTCGGGATCTTCATTTAGAAATGAGTGATTGACCCGAAATCAGCGACCTTAGCCATAGAGATCTTGTTTTCCGAGATTGCCTGATCTCGTCCTTTCCGTTGGGATAAAGTCTTTGTGCTCTGTAACGCTTATGACTCCTTGCAAATCCCGCGCCTGGTTGTTACGAACTAGACGATGATGATTGTTGAAACAATCTCAAAGGGGAGGGAGGTGGGACTACAAGATGAACACCCAGCACCTCCTCCAGAGAGTCCACCGCTTGGCTAAGCTCTAAGGCCTCGTGTGTTATGATGGAATAGAGGGGGGAATGGAATCATCATTCCGTTGCCGATTCCATTCATGTGTTTGTTAGATCATATTAAGGCAGGAATAACGATTACAATGGAAATCGGATTCCCTCGTACATGGGAATAGTCACTCCTTGGTACGCCCTAGGAATTGGGATTCCATTCCTTACAAATGCTAATGAATGTATTCTTCTTCAATATTTTTTAATTAATATATCATTGTTAAAATATATGGTTAGTGACATGTATACGTATTTTTGTTTTTTGGATATTTTTTGGACAACGACATGAATATTGTTCTTTTTGGATATGAATATATGGACACCGACATGGATACAAATATATCGATGCAAAATGTCAGATAAGTTACAAATATATGTATATATGAATAATGACATGGATATGGGATATTTTTTGCGAATATAGATATGGATACGGTTCAATTTTTTTAGGATACGGATACAAATATGGTTACAAGATATTCTAGCGGATACGAATATGTAATTTATTAGATAAATCTATTATATGGATAAAATATAACAAATATCATTTTTTTGTGGATACGTACACGAACATAGATATGTGTTTTTTATTTTTTTGCGAATACGGAATATGGATAGGGATATGCGATTTTTTCTAATATGGATAAGGATGTAATCTATAATTTTTTGTAAAAAATGGATACTGATTATATTCTAACAGATACATATACGGATATGGATATAATTTTAATTTTTTTGTGGATACACAAATGGACATGAATGGGGATTTTTTGTGGACATGGATATGGTCATTGAAATGAACTCTTATTTTTTGCAAATGTATATGTGGATACGTATATCACCTTTAGTTTTTTTAGGATATGGACACTGGTTACATTTTATTGCATATGTATACGGACAGGGATATGTTTTTATTTTTTTTTTTTGTGGATACGAATACCTATAACATTTTCAACTTTTTTTATGATATGGATACATATATGGTAATAAAATATTCTAGCGGATATGGATATGGATATATCAAATATATCAATTGTATGGAAAAAATCAAAGTAGTCTCCATTTAAACTTGATTATTGATTCCTTATATGAAATATATCAATTATATGAAAAAAACTTGAAGGGTACTGATTATCTTTTCTACTTAACAAAATATATCAAAAGGAATGTTATTTTCTTTCTATTCTTTTCTCTTTCCAAATATAAGAAAGGAATATGTCTCATAATAAATCTTTCAATTCCTAATATGAACCAAACAATGGAATGAAAAAATATATTCCTTTCCATTCAAAACTTAGTAGTAAGCAATCAATCATCAAATTCTCAAAGAAAAAACTTTGTTCTTCCCTATATAATAATTGGTGGGAGGTTGATAAGTCTTTTTCGAGAAAGATCCTGGACCCGGAATGGAATTGAGTAGCATTGCTTAGAAGAGTAGCAGAGGCCCATAAGCGGATCATCTTGCTTTCATCCAGTCGAAGACGTGCACTACTAAGAGTTGATGTTGGTAGGTTGACCAGATTGGAATGTTGTTTCGATGCTAATCAGTTTGATATGTTTTATCGAGAAAGTCTACATATGCACGAAAACAATGAGGGATTAGCTCAAGGATGCACGCATGCTCTGTCCATGGTGCATGCTTGCCTCACCTCGCCGGAGGCGAGAGGTGGAAAAGACCGAACACTGGCAAGGAAGTGGGATAAAGGGTAGCAGACACAATTCTCTCTCCAATTTTCTTTGTGAATATAGGAAATATCCCCGTCATAGCGAGTGAGGGGTCGATAGATGGATCTGTTTTCGAGTAAAAAGAGGAAGCATTGCAGACCTTTCGACCAATCAATATGACCTTGTAGAGCAGCTTTTGCTAAAATTCGAGCAATTTCTTGAAAACTAGCCCATACCAAGTTGGCAGTGACCCTCTCTTTTAATAGGCTCCACCCCTAACTAAATAAGTATTTGACCCTCTCCTTTATAATAGGCTCCACCCCTAACTAAATAAGTATTCCCTCAAAGTGCAAATTGCATCCTTTCACTAAGGTGGTCGGAGGAGTGGCAGGGGAGCCGTTTCAGTTCCACTTCCAGGTGTGAATCCTTTATGGAAAGTATGATGTGAAGCTGAGCTAGATATATGGGCCTCATCGCTAGTGGGTTCCGCGTATGGGGCGGGGAAGAAGCCAAGGTGTTTTTCATCCCTTGGGGCGCCTCTGCCCCTTGGTCCAATGCCTCCTTCCAATTGTCTTGATTTCATTCCATTTTAATTCCTTTCCAACCAAACAAACAGGGCCAAAACTTTATGTTGGCCGAGTAGTCTCCACGGACACCAAAGCTTTGCCATTGCCAACCTGCACCAAAGTTTCCAAGTCAAAAACCCTCGTCACATTACCCATGACTACAGAAACGTCCACTTGCTGCTCAAGATCGGCCAAAAATGGAGGCCCATGGGTTTCCTTGACCTTAACCAAAGGAATCGTGCACAATATCCAATTCATGGAAGTGATAGGGCCGTCAAAGGTGGCTCCCGGACTAATGTCATTCCTCGGATCAAATAAAGCTTTGGAAGTTGAAATCAGGTTTGGACCACGATCTGACAAGGAGGGTCTTTGGTCTTTCCGATCAAAACTGGCGGCAGGAGCTCAAAATGGGAGCCCTGAACGGCGCTCCCAAAAAGGAAGGAGTGGAGCATGGAAGACCGTATCGCGATATATCGACGATATATCGGCGATACATCGGTATCGACAGGTCACCGATATATCACCAATATAGTCGATATTTGGCCTTACAAGGCCATTTTATTCACAATCTCGATTCGGTATCGGCAATATGACGTCGATATATCGTCGATATATCGTATCGAAGTCGTACCGATATCGATACCGATATCGATATGGCCGTCCTTAGAGTGGAGTCTTGGAAGCTCGAGTGTTGGAGAGAGATACTCGTTGCCATAAAGTTCGCTTGAAAGGTGTTGCCATCTCCTGATCTCACGAAAACATTAAAGCCTCGGAATTGGAATCATCCTCCCCCAAAGAAGGTAAATAGCTTTCCGAAATGAAAGGGTATAAGATCTGTTACTGTCATAAAGGCATTTTTTTCCAAATTATCAACACTCGAATTACTTTTGAATGTCTCTAATGCACAACATACGCTTTTGGGATTCTTTTTTTTTGAAATCCATAAACGAGGGGGAGACACTCGATGGTGCACAGCCCCAAAGTTTTTTTCAAAAGACAGAAAAAAAGAAGGGGGGAAAAACAATCACACGCCGATAATACAGAACCATTACACAGCCCAATCCTCCACCAAGCGTTTTGCAAAAATCCCTACGTTCTCCTTATAGAATCTTTGGCCCGAGAACAACGAATAGTTCCTACCCCGCCAAATCACCCACAGTATGGCCACTGGATATAGTATCTCCTTCGTCGGACTATCCTTATTTGCCAGTAACGCATTCCAGAAGGTCTGGAGATCGTCCGTGCAGCACCACTCCAATCCAGCCCCCTGCCAAAGTTGAATCACCAAGGAACACAAGAACAAGAGGTGTTCCACGGATTCAATCTCGCCTCATTGCAATAGCAAGCACCTGTCAGAGATGGAACCTAAAAGTCTGGCACATCAGTCCCTCATCATCAGCCTCAATCTCCTGAGCAGCCAAAAGGAAGAAAGCAATTCTCTCAGAAAGCTTGAGAGCCCCAGATAAAAGCACAATCCCGGATAAGAATCTCTGATTGTGACGTCGACGGTCGGGAGATAGCCCAAAAAGCCTTCTTGACCGTGAACGGAGCTTCCCGCCAGCACCAGTGATCACGCTCCCCCCCCCCCCCGAAGGACGCCCCACCTACCTCACAGCATCGAGCAAAGCCAAGAAGTCCTCCAATCTCTGGTCGGAGAAGTTTGCGGAGAAAGTGGGGCACCAATTACCATCAAGCCAACAGGCCGCAACCGAACATAATTTGTCCTCGGCCAGGGCATACAAGCGAGGGAAGCGCGAGCAGAGCCCCCCCCCCCCCCCCGGTCCAATCGTCCGTCCAAAAAGAGAAAGAGTCTCCCCCACCAAGGATCGGCCTAAAAAGCCCGATATTCTTCAAGAAAACCTCCACGACCGCCCTCCAAAATGGGGTGGGGGAGACCACCCAAGTGACCTGCGAAGGCAACGCTCCCCCCACATTATAGATCCTCCGTACCACCTCGCAGCAGAGATCCTCCCCCGACCCCCATATCCTACAAGCCCACTTGAGCAACAAGGCGTCGTTCATTTGCTCGATCGACTTCACTCCCAAACCTCCCTGATCCTTCCTGCGCGTAATATCCTCCCACTCAACCAGGTGGACCCCTCTCGCCCCACCATTCTGCTTCCCCCATAAAAAGGCACGCATCCGCTTCTCCAGCCGAGCTCTGATCCCCTTTGGCACACGCCGGTTGGAAAGAAAATAAATTGGGATGGATGAGAGGACAGCCTTTAGAAGAACCAGCCGGCCTCCTCTCGATAAGACCGCGGATTTCCACCCAGCCAACCTTGCCTCCACCTTCTCTACCACCCTTAGCCAATCTGTCAGCCGCGTTCTGCCCAAGGACAAGGGGATCCCCAAATACTCCATCGGCAAGCTAGAGCAGCTTGACCCCAAAGCCACCACACCCTCGTCGGCCTCCTGTAACGCATGGTCGAATGGAACGAACTTGGACTTGCAATCGTTCTTAAAGCATACCAGACAACTCGCCAAAGATCTCCAGGGCCATGGCCATGCCCCTAGCCTCCTCCGGACCCCCTTCAATGAAAAAGAGTGTATCGTCGACGTATTGCAGAATAGGAACCAGCACACCCTCCCTGGAGTACCCCTTCGATAGGCCGTTGTTGACCACATGAGTCGCAATATCAGACAGGACATCGACCGCAAGGATAAATAGCATGGGCGCAAGAGGGCACCCCTGGCACACCCCCCCTCCGGGGCTGGACTAACCCCCCCTCCGGACGGCCATTCACCATGATCGAAAAAGAGGCAGTGGTGACACGCCGCTTCCTCCATGAGATCCACCTCTCCGGGAACCCCTTTCTCCTAAGCACCGACCATAGAAAACTCCAATCAAGGCTATCGTAAGCCTTTGCAAAGTCTACCTTACAAAGGACACCACGTTTGTCCCTCCTATGCCAATCCGCAATGATCTCCGACGCAAGTGTGAGACAATCCGATATCTGTCTCCCAGGGATGAAGGTCGACTGTGTCGGGGAGATAACACTGCCAAGAATGCTGCTCAGTCGGGTAGCAAGTACCTTTGTAGTAATAAGATATAGGGCGTTTCAGACAGCAATAGGGCGACAATCATCGATGGAAGCCGGCGCCGAAGACTTGGGCAGCAAGATGATAAGAGCACGGTTGACCCTATTGAAATCCGCGTTCCCCCGACAAAACTCCAAGACCACCTCCAATACCTCCTGGCCCACAAGATCCCAAAAATCTCTGTAAAACGACACCGGGAACCCATCAGGGCCAGGTGCAGCGTCAGCATTCAGATCCAACACAACATCTTGAAGGATACAGTGAGATCCTCAAGCGCATCAGGGAAGCGTGAGCATAGTATCGAATACGAAGAAGAATGACTAGTCGCACTAGTTGTTCTATGCAGCGGAAATTAAAAATTTTTCATGCGACGAAACCACATGATCCAAGAATACTTCTCGGATCGTTTCGTCTAAACCACAAAAAAGTAATAGGATTACCTCTTGAAGCATGGTTGCGATCGAGTCTCTAAACGAAGAGACCTCCTGTCTCAAGTCTGATTCGACAGAGGAGACACTTCCGAGCGCGGGGATGAATCGCGTGCTTCTCCCAATCCATATTGATGATCCAGCGGTGGATCTCCTGATCTCGACACACGAGATCCACTTTTCTTCTTCACTCCACTCACTTGGAACTGAGCGAGGCGCACCGAAGGAGACGGAGATCCACGAGCAACCGATCGGGCAGCATAACGACGACGCTGCGGCGATGGAGAACCTCTCTAAGGCATCCAAGGAGGACGGCCATGAGAGGGAGAGAGAGGGCTGACGTGTAGAGAGAAAGAGAGAGAGACTAATGTTCTCTCTTGTGTTGTGTAAAGAAGAGCAATGGGGTACTTCTCCTTTTATAATATTTTGGGATCCATGGGCAACACAAATCCAATGGCTCTCATTGATTTGTGTTTCTTTTAATGGCTAAGATTTGTGTTGGTAAAAATCAACAACAATTAATTTAATTTAGATTAAATCTATATTGATAAATCAATATAAATCAATCCCAAATTAAAACAATCAAGCATGGAGATTATGGAATGAAGATTGCCTCCTTCCATAATATTGGATTTGGTGGCAATCTCATGCAATCTCATGACATCTCATGAGATTACATTATTCCATGGAAATCTCCAAGATTTACAACAACACTTGTTGTAAATTATTCTACAAAAATAATTCATAATTATTTTATGAATATTGCAATCTTGCCATTGGAAAATTGTGAATCACATTTACAACCCAAAATAAAATGTGAATTACATTTTCAATTTAATGTCCAATGTGAATCCAATTCACATCAACATTTAATTAACAAATGTAAATTACAAATAGCTGTCTCCTATATATTATAAATCATATTTATAATATATATGACTAATATGGATATTGCTATCCACATTATTCATATCCATGATAATTAAATCACATTTAATCATCTTGAATCTCCATTCTCTTGTTCTCAAATAATATGAATCACATTCACATTATTCATGTCTTTGATAATTAAATCACATTTAATTATCTTACATAACTCTCCTTATAATATGAATCAAATTCATATTATTCATGATAATTAAATCACATTTAATTATCAATTTTCTCAATGCTTGGATACACATATCAACAATGAAATTATCCTGAACTCTTTCAAGGATAATGCGCTTTCTCCGCGGATACTTGGAGATAAGAACAGGGCGATTGTATTGTTCCACGTATAGTGACTTAGATATTGAGATCGTATATCAAATCCAGATCGCGGACCTCCCATAGATGCTCAATTAAATCAAGACGGCAAATCTAATCTTCTCATTGCATCTGAATCACATTCAGATCAATGTCCAACATTTGGACTAAGATCAGATTACTTCTCTATCGAGAGGAGTCACTAAAATCCAGACCCGTTTCATCACTCCCTAGGAATGGAAGCGTCATGGTTATACAATCGTTTATGATCACATCACCCTCAGGTATTTCCAATACCTGTACATCCTGTATACTGGAAGACTCATAATATACCCGAAGCATTGGATCAACTTTATATTGTCTACTTCATGGTTTTATCATTAAGTTTCTCATTCGAGAATTGGGAGTCGGTATCGATCATATACTTTCCAAAAGCATATATCATACCTAGGTCTTAATCATATACTTTCCAAAAGTATATATCAAACCAACAAATTCAGTTAAGCTCCAAAGCGAGACGACCGTGCGCACGGAATTTGATTCTTCCCAATATGTCATGAGTGAGCTTATGTCTTCCTGTTCAGTAATTGAACATGTATGATCCCTTTGAGAGATCGTATTACTCATATGCCCTTATATGCACACTGGTGCACCGGTGTATAGACTTGGTTAGGTCATCAACCTATTGGTCTGCCAAATGTAAATACTAAAACATATAGTAACACATCTGTCTCCGGTCAGAGGATGCATGCATGTATCGTGACAGCATACGATATAGGACTTTGGTTATCTCGATCTCATTAAGTCAACTCTTTGACCTAACTAATCTGACACCTCCAAATCTCTATTCCTATGCAGAGGACCTACATCAAGAGGTCGGTCAGATATCCCTTTAGAGATAAGGATTGCCATCTCCTACTACTCAGGCTGGAGATCATCTCTTAACAATCATTTGGCGGTGCTTGATGAGTCATCAATCTAACTCTTTAGATATTCATCCAAGCACCAGCCTCTATGATTCAACTATTGAATCAACAGCTGTATGATCATTAAGACGGCCATGGTACACAACCCTAATTGTACTAAGGGACCTATTATGCAAATTATTTATTCTTCATTTCAGACCAGGGAGTGATATGTGCAATAACATTTATTGCATAATGGTTCGTCGTGCGCTCGCATGTCCAACACATCTTTGAGCTCCTCAAAAGTCACATCACGAATAAGCATGTCATGGTAAGAGTCCGCCACAACAAGAGTATCAAGGCCCAGCCACCTCCACTTCCTCAGAATAGTTCTTGAAGAGACGTTCTTGAAGTGGGCCGCAATAGCTCTCCACATCTCTTTGTTCCCCTCCACGCGGACCACCCAATGGAGATGGAACGAAGTGCATTGGACCTACGCTTCCCACTAGCAACACGATGAAAGAAGGAAGTATTCGCGTCCCCCTCCCGAAGCCAAATACTTCTCGACGCTGCCTCCATTCCGTGACGCGCTTTCTATCCTCCATAGAGATTTTCCTCTGAGCATCAGCACGGCAAGCCAATTCCTCCACCGAGAGATCCCTGTGGTCCTCCAGGGCAAAGAAATTGTGAATGATCTCCTCCGCGTCTTTCCTTGAAGCGCATCTGGCCGCCCTAGACTCCCTCTTGAAAGCCAATAACCGTACCTGCGGCAAAGACAATTTCTGGACAAAGCGAGATGCAGCGGACCCTGAAACAACCAATCCCGACCAGTGCGACGCCACCAACTCCCTAAAATTGTCCTCCAACAGCTAGCACTTCTCATACCTAAAAAGCCCCCTCTGCTTTGGGGCATCCCCGGAGCACCAAATAATTGGATTGTGATCCGAACAAGCCCGCGACTTGACCTCCACCGAGGCCAAAACGAAAGCCTCCAGAAGCTCGTTGGAAGCCAAGAAGCGGTCAATACGCGATCGAGAGCTGGAACTCCTCCAAGTATAAGCGGTGTTCTCCGCATCCATCACCTCAAGGCCCAGCGAGTCCACGGTGTCCGCGAAGTCAAGCGAACCCAGGTCCTACCCCCCCCCCTGCCCCCAGGCTTGTCCGAGGTGAGAAAAGCAACGTTGAAGTCCCCCCCAATGAGTCAGGGGACTCTGCCGACAGTCCTACCAACTGCAAGAAGATCTTCCCAAAGTTCCCCTCGTACCATATTACTGCAAGAACCATACACGCAAGACAGCCATCTAAAGCGAGGAAGCCGTACATACCAGAATCACCGTCAGCACGTACCTCCCCTGAATCATCGAATCGAAGGACAAGGATGAAGATCGCCACGCCACCAGCAACCCCCCCGAGGAACCCGCCGCATCCAAAGATCGAAACTGGTACATGGTCCCCACATCAAAGGATCTCCACAGGCCTTCCGACAAAGACTGTAACTTCGTTTCCTGCAGCAACACGATGTCACACCTCCATTCAGTGAATCTGGACCCCAAAATCCTCCGTTTATCTGGATCACTGAGCCCGCGAACATTCCATGAGAGGATTTTCATCTGGTACCGTCGAAACTTCCATGGACCTTGGCCACACCCGCGGCCTCCGCAACGAGAATCTTCAAAGGCGGGCAAGGCTTCTCCTCTAGCATTGAATGTGATTGCCTTGATGACGACGAGGACATTGAACAGTCATCGTTTCGGGCCACTGGCAGCGATGATGGAGGCGAAAGTATCTTAACTGAGAGGCGAGACACAGCTCGCCCTACCTGTAAAAGGAAACAAGTCTGCAAATTTACAGGCAGTGTTGTAAAAGTCGTCTGACTGGCCCGACAAGTCTGGTCAGTGGGGTGGCTGGCCGAATACCGACTAATTCCGACTAGACACGCTAGTTGACCATTTTTTCTTGGAGATACTATATTTTTTATGTTTTACTTTTTTTATAAGCAAACTTATTATAGTATGCTTAATGTTTTATTTAAATTCAATTACTTCTTTTATTTTATTATGATGGTATAAAAATGTACAAAATCTATGTAAATATATGTATAAAAATGAGTTATATATTTAAAATAATCATAAAATTCAAAGCCGATTAAAGTTCGACTAAATCCGATTACTTGCCCGACTGTCGATTAATCCTTAGTCATTGATATGGGCGACCGAGCCCTGACTACCAACTTTTGCAACCTTGTTTACAGGAGCTTGACCCCTCTAGAACCACCAAAGTAACATGGGGATCTGTCCCTAGCCGATGCCCATCAGATAATATTCTCCTGACCCAACCAACATATCTCAGAGCCGGTCAAAGCGCTTCCACATTACACGAAGGAAATGAATTCCTAACACATCGGTCACGCACAAAGTTCTGTTCGAATCATCACCATCAACAAAACGTGGAAATCACCAAGACACGGGAGAAAGATTTCCAGGACACAAAACATTTGCTTGTTGCTTCGATAAACCCCTCGCATAGCAATGAGCCAGATCCAAAGTAACCACATTCTCTCGTGAACGTAAAGCCCAAAGTTCCTTGCACCCAAACGTGTATCTCAGAAAGATCCAAGGCCTTAGAAAAAGAGGTGCCAATAAGCACTCAATTCTTCAGTTCCTTGTCCTCGATCGAACCTTTCACGAACCACTGCGGTGTAAGACCTCCTTGTAGTCTCCTTCTCTTTGACAATCTTCGGGAGCGACGAACCTCAGCACATCTGAAGTAGCTTGCGGGAAGACCGCATGAAGAAGCTTGATGGTCGGTGAAGCCGCAGCGGAATCATCGTCTTCCTCATTTGCAGTGAGAGACCACTGACCAGTCACTCTCTCCTTTCTCCTTCCCATGATTGGTAGCCCTCAGAGAATCTCCCTCTCCTTGCTTGGTAGCCCTCACCCACTCTTGAAGGCCTCAACCTGCTTCCCAGTGAAGGCACTCCGCTCGCTTCATGAGTTGTTCCCTTTCCACTATTGGATTCCATACCACAATAGTACAGAATATGTCAGCATTATTTCTGAAATGTGATTATCTAGGCATTATTAAGGAATAGCCCTGTAAACTTTTGCAAATACACGATAATATATGCAAACTTCATAATTAACTAACCCCTACAAGATTACATTATCTTACACCATGACCCATGTTGTCAATTTAACTCTTCTTGAATAAATATTCTTGAGTTAAACAATCATGTCGAAAAACACTCACATCCAACGGTTAGTATTGCATCTGATTTAGTGTTGGGGCACCAAGGGGCGACGACCCTGAGTAGTTGCCACTATGATCCAAGCAGCATGGTCGACAGAAATGAGGGAGGAGATTGTCCCGAGGCAAAGGTGATAGTTGTCCACGAGGGCGGTGATAGCTAGGTAGCTTTAGCAATACACGGCGGAAAGGAGCAAATGAGGGAGAAGAGGGGTGAGTTAGATAGTGTTCGGAGATGATAAGGAAGAGGAGAGGGAGGGGAGAATGCAATGGCAATGTTTTGTAAATTTGACTTAATGTCAGTGTAGATATGGCATTTTTTACGATTTTTTGTTCAATTTGACAGTAATACGGATGGAAGTTAACCACATGAGTTATAGTATAAGAGTTAGTAAGTTTGCAGGGGTTGTGGGGTAAATATGAAGTTTGCAGAGGATAGTCGTGTAATTGCATAAGTTTATAAATGTTGTGGTGTAAAGATCCCTATTATGTTATATATAATGCTTTTGCTTTCTCTCCTTGATTTGGGATGAAAATTGCTTCATAAAATATGACTTCAATAATATGTTCACTTCCAACAAAGCAGGATCTTAACATAGGAATCTCATATGAACAAGACAAGGGATTGTAAAGAAACCAAAAGATTCCATAGTCATATATAAATTTAAAAAAACCAACAAAAAATATATCCATCTTGACCATAAACTAAACTAAAAGTCATCTCTTTCGAATAGTGAAAGGATGGTCGTTTAAACAGTCACCCGAGAGCATATACGGCATGATTAGTTGGCTAGGTGGCCTCGACGGACTCAAATCTAGCAATTGAGTCAATACGTGAATCCGTTAACAAGCTGGTTAAAACCCCCCTTAAAAACACTGTTATCTCTGGCATTAAACACCCATCTCCTTCAACTCTCCTTCAACCATCCCAAGTAACCATCCCTTTAGGATCGCTAGCACGTCACTCCACTTCTAGCAGCTCATTGTCCCAGCCTCTATCAGCTCCATCAACTACATAGCTTCCGTCACCTCCACCCTTCAGCAAGGTTGCTATGGTATTCTTGGCCAGTCCCTCATTAATGCCAATTCTTTTAAGATTCATTGTCATATTTAAATTCTGTTGTTTTCTTGCCACTAAATTTTATCATAATACAATTCCTACGCATCTTACACCTTTTTTAAATCTAGAAAACAATTTAGGGCTTATGAAAAAAGGACACACACACTAACCTGTTGGTCCCAGAGTTCCGTTCAGAACCTACAAAGATGAGAGATAACATTAAAAATGAAACAATAGAAATTTGAATTGCTTGTAGAAAAGAAAAGGTAAGGCAATCCTTGTACAAATGATGAATGGTAATAACCCTGCCAACATACCACATTGTTTTTATTATCATCGAAATTGTTTTTCTTCTCTAAAGTTGTAATATTGGTCCCCAAAAACCTGAGATCCATCAAGGCCCTCAGATTAACAAAAATAGGCACAAAATTCTTCTAGAAGGATGGTATAATGCATGTAAGCTACAAAATATACACAAATATACCTGCTCTCTTCAGTAGATAAATGACCGTGAACACCCACAGATACCAGCTGGTTGTCCCGATCAAGAGAACTGGAATTGTTGGCAAGTGTTTCAGATGAAATCTGAGATGACGGCTCATTCTGCATAACATGGAAACAAAGTCACTATGACAAAAGAATATATTCTTTTTTTGGTTTTGAACAAAAGAAAAGTTTCTCGATCTTAAGAGGAAGTGAAGAAGTGAAAATGCATCCATTTTTTTGGAGTACTCTTACATGCAGAATTTAATGGTTCCAAGAGATTATCAATCTGCTATATCCCAAGTAATGGAGCTTGCAATCTTGGGTTGTGGACAGAAGGTACAAAAGTGCACTGTTAACATTGGGAGTTAGCAGTTGAAAAGATACCTAAAAAACAATAGCATGCAACTAGAGGAAGGTTGATGGTTATCTAAGGCCTCGAAACAAGTGCTACAAAAATGCACTCATAGTCTCATAGTCATTGACCATTCTGAAGGAAAAAGATGAAAATGAACAGAGGTGAAACCTCATCAAGCAAGGACAACTGATGAACTACCTATTTATGCTGATCATATTCTCTTACTGGTTCAAATGAGCAGAAATACACCCATAAATAAGGGTTTATCCCCAGATAAACTTATCCAGACTTATCCTGAATCCCTGATATAGGTACCAGTCCTACTCCAACCACTTAGCTTTTAAAAAAAAGGTGGAAGATTCATCCTTCACATACTGACATACCTCAAACAATGATTAACATTTATCACCCGTTCAAACTAACTAACTCACAATAATTATAACGTGTCCCACATTCCAAACAACAGTGAAAGGCAGTTAAGGAATAACTCAACCGATTTTCCCTATTAAACCTCACACACAATATCTCACAAATGTAATGGAAGACAAGATCACACACCCCCTTATTCCCCATCCCTCCAACATGTCCCTCGTTCAATATCCCACATCCAAACAGGCCAGCATCTTGTATATAACATAATATTTATCCATCAGTCACAAGAACAGATACAACCAGTTAACCACAATTTCACAAAAAAAAAAGAATATTTATTGGATAAAAACATATAAATTTAAGGAACCTAATCGTTTGAGGTAAAGAAATTTACAAATTTACATGCTAATTCATAAACGAGAAAAAGCTGGAGCATTATAAAAGGGAGACCCTTGATAGAATCATTAGCATTGTGTAGCATCCTCCGTAGTAAACACATAAGCCATGCAGAGTCAAATTGTTTGGAGAAAGAAAAAACAAATGCTAAAACAAGCAATTTTACTAGATGACGGAATGCATTCAATCACTATGATAAGCCTAAGAGATTTATATTCACATTCCCAATGATTATAGAAAGAACCTGTTTAATTGCACAGGTAACATATGGTCATTAAAAAAACTAAAGAGAGCAGAATGGCTACCATCTGCAATGATCCAGCATTGCAACTTTTCCTTTCAGAGGTATCGCTAGGTTGTTTTTTAGCAGATGCATCAAATATTCTTCCTGAACTTCCTTCATTTTGGAAACCCAGCTGAACATTCTCATGACGATCATCAGGGCCACCTCTGTAAACAGCTGAAAACCTGGTCTCTTCATCCACTTCATAATCTTCACTGAAGTCGATACCTCTTTCCTGAAAAAAAGATGAAAATATGTGTGAAATGCAGTCAAGAGAGAGATCCTAGTGATCATACTAAATTCACCTCAGCTAGATGAAGATCATCAGTTTCCTCTCCCTCAATTTCCCTAGCTATCCTTAGAGCTTCTCTTTCAAGTTCTCTTGTTTGAGGTCCTCTCTCAAGCTTTGTTGTATACAGCTCCTCATTGAATGTACTCTTTACACCGAATAATACCTCGTTTGTTTCAAACTGATCCCACTTTCTGAACAAAAATAAAGCAAATTAAAAATTAAATTAAAGTAGTTTTCATTGTGTATGGCAAATTACTATTACCTATCAATAAATATTTATTACTTGGAGGAAGTCGTACTATATTCAAAGTCCTCTTGCATCATGTATATCACCAACATGCAACAGAAATTTGAATCCAGTTGCTAAATAAACAGTCAGACATCACTGTGCAGATGTAAGAAAGGATTTTTTCCTTTGGAGGAAAATTTGATCATATTCGTCTTCTACAGGGTCTCATCACTACCATATTCCACTCCTCTTTGCCTTGGCAGCTAACCGTGGTGCACGGATGTTGGAGTGTTGGATAGATGGAAACTGGATGCCACGTTTGTGACGGATTTCTCTTATCAACGACTAGAGGAGTTCCTTCTCCTTCTAGAATCCCTCAGGAAATTACATCGACCGACTGATGGGCTGGATCACTGGGTGGAAAGATAATACATTTTCAATTAAGCAAGCCTACAAAGCTATTTCCATACCACCGCCGTCGAGGACAAACACTCTAGTTTGTGACTGCAACTTTGAGTGGGAGATAAAACTACCTAACAGAATTGGCTTCTTTATGTGGCTGATGCGCATAAGGCGTATTATGATGAGGGATCGTTGTGCAAGATTCTTTGTGGATCACCCTTTTTTTCACTGCGTGAAGGAATTCGTAATTTGGACAGAGATTGATGTGGACAGGCTAAATATACATAATCTGGACTTGTTCTAGAATCCCCTATTTGAGGCAAAACATTGTTCGAGAGAGGAACTTCTGTGGACTATGGCAACCATATATCAAAAAAATCTGGGCAATTTGGCTAGTTAGAAATAGTGTACTCTTTTCTTTACAACATTTTTACCATGAGAATGTAACTTTTATTCTAAGACTCTTCTCGAGTCGTAACTTCTGCAAGTCTTCTTGTAACTTTTCCTCGTCTTTTAATATATTTGGGGCGGGCATCATAGCATGTTTACCTCTCTTTTGGCTCAAAAAAATGATGCACGAGAGCTTAATACGGGTAAAGAGGCATCGAATTACATAAACACATTTATGTCAAGGCTACTTCCCATCCAAAATATTAGCGAGTGGGGAGGGAGGTTAGCGGGGGCTGCAAGGGGAAGGCGATGCTCGGCTCGAGCAGCGGTGGGGAGCGAAGTGTCAGCGATGGGGGAGAGCCTCAAGGGCAAGGCGGCGGTGGGTGGACGGAGGTGACCCACAAGAAGCCGGAGCGCAGGTGCTTTCGGTGCGGTGTCAGGGGGCACGTTGCATCCTTCTGTCCGTGCCCTCCGAGGTGCTTCGCTTGCGAGTGTGTGGGGCACCGACAGGCGACCTGCATGGCGGTTCGTGGCTCGTTAAGGGGGTCGGGCTATGCGAAGGAGCATGCGGAGCGTCATGGCAACCGCAACGTGCATGCTTGTCCTGTTCGTGATGGAGGGTCTTCTTTCGCGGAGGTGGTACGTAACAACTATCAAGGTACGTATGCGACAAGGCATGCGGAGGTTCCTATTCCTCTCGGTGGAAAAGGGGTGGACGTGGTCGCGTCGGAGGGTAAGAAAGTCGAGTGCGGTCCAAAGCTGCATGCGGTTTTTCGAGTTGCGGTGCGGGGAGTTATCGATTTGGACGTTGTGTCCTCGCACGTTCACGGTATCCCGGGCCCGCGGTTCGCTGGGGACGTGGTGAAGGTGGCACCGGGGAGGTGCTACGTTCGTGGTCTTTTGGCTGACCAGAGGGATCGGTTGCTTCGAAATGGGGATGTTGCCAATGTTTGCTAGAGAAATCTTCGTTTTGCGGATGGTGTTTGCTCAGAGATGGAGGTTTGCGTGGCCCAGGTGAAAGGCGTCCCTTTGCTGTCGCGTTCGATTGGGTGCTTGAGGACGGTGCTCAGACGGTGGGGGATGGTCTTGGCGGTGCTGGAAGACGGGCTCAGGCCTGGATCGGATCTGGAGGTCACGCGGGCCCTGCTTGAATGCAACAAGGGCTTCCTCGACAAGTTCAGCGGGCGAAGCTTGTTTGTGGAAATGAAGGTCGACAGTTTCTCTTTCAATATTGAGTTGCTGGTAGAGGTTCCTCCGCCGCCGCTGGAGCTTTCGAGGGAGGAGGCCGGTGGAGGGTCAAGAGTCGGCTCGGGCGCCACGATGACGGTTGGGTTTCCGAGGGAACCCTTCGATGGATGGCCGCGAACTTTTCGATACACACGGCGCTTCGAGAACTCCTCACAGGCTCTGTACTCGCCGCCATCTATATTCCCTTTGCATGGTGATGTGGACATTGGATTGCTGGACTCTTCGGCGTATGTGCTGGGGGCGGGGTTGGATGCGGATCCTAGTAGTAGGGCCTCTGAGGTGGACCCGGTTACGGATCCTAGTGCGGACTCGGGTGCGATCTTTTTCGCCATGAATGATCCTCGAGGGCCCTCTTTTTCTGTGGCGGATCCTGGTGCGGCCTTTGCTCCTGTGTCGGATTTTGGGGAGGACTTTCGGAAGGTGCGGGGTTGGGGAAATTTCTCGGATGCGGGCGCTCTTTGGGGATCCACGGATCCTGCGGTGGTGTCGTCGGCCGTGGCGTCTACGACCTCGCCGGGTTGGTTCCTACCCCGCTGGGGGATGGGGATGATGCAGGGTGGCCCTTCGAGGGTGGTTTCGGTCGTCCACCAGGTCGCGGAGGTGGGGGGCGCGCGGGTGCGGCCCCTTGTGGCCCTGACGGTGGGGGGACATCTGCTCTAGCCGCCTCTAGTAGCTCCTCTCGGGGGGGGCGCGGCCACTGTTGTTGAGGTATTGTCGGGCCTTTCTTCTGATGCGAGGCCAGCCGACAGAAGAAGCGGGAAGAGGTATAGAAGGAGCAGATCCAGGTCGGTGAGGCCGGAGGACGTAGCCGGTGCAACTGTGAAGGACCTCGTGGCGGAGGCCGTCGGGGTGGTCAAGTCCCATGGGAGAGTTAGCGGTTGCAAATGAAAATTCTCTCTTGGAATGTTCGTGGGCTTGGGGACCCGGATAAGAGGAGGATCGCGGGGTCCAGAGTTATTGAATGGGGGTGCGATGTCGTTATGTTACAGGAAACAAAGCTTCAGACTGTGTCGGATGACCTTTGGAGTTCTTTTGGCGCGGGTGCCATTGATCAGTTCCATTCTTTGGATGCGGCGGGCTCTAGGGGGGGTTGTTGGTGGCGTGGCGGTCTTCGGCCTTGGTTTTTAAATCGCTGATGGTTGGCAGGCATGTGCTCACGGTGTTTCTGGTATGTACGTCGTCCTCCCTTCGGTTGGTTGTTCCGTGCGTCTACGGGCTTTTGCTGCAATGGTTTGCGGGATGAACGGTGGGATGACCTCTTCGAGGTTGGAAGTGATGTCGGTGTCGTCCCCTGGCTCGTTGGGGGGGGGGGGGGGGGAGGGCAGGATCCGGGGTCGCTTGCCTTCGCGGACGCGGTGGACTCCATGGGCCTTGAGGTGATGGATGCGGTTGGCACGGCATATACTTGGAGAAGCTCCAATTCCAGGTCGCATATTGACCGTTTTCTGGCTTCTAACGAGCTTTTGGAGGCTTTCGATCTTGCGTTTGTGGAGGCTAAGCCGCGGGTTTGCTCGGATCACAACCCAATCATCTGGTGCTCTGGGGATGCCCCATTGCAGAGGGGGTTTTTTAGATATGAAAAATGCTGGCTCTTGGAGGAGAACTTTAGGGAGGTGGTTTCTTAACACTTGGCGGGCTTGGCTGTTTCCGGATCCGTGGAGGCTCGCTTCGTTAAAAAATTAACCTCGTTGAGGGCTAGGCTTTCCGAATTCAAGCGGGAGACTAGGTAATGCAAATAGACTTTGGCGACAGCGGAAAATATTTTTTGAATGGTGGAAATTGTTTGGTAGAAGAAGTTGGAGGGGTTGAGAGGAGAAAACTCGTCGGAAAAACGAGGGATTTGCAAGAGAGAAACGTGAAGACCATGTGGGGAAGAGGAGAGACTAGAGAGGGAGAGAGAGATAAATCTCAAAATTAATTATCAACTG
This sequence comes from Ottelia alismoides, assembly GCA_037367405.1. Taxonomy (NCBI): domain Eukaryota; kingdom Viridiplantae; phylum Streptophyta; class Magnoliopsida; order Alismatales; family Hydrocharitaceae; genus Ottelia; species Ottelia alismoides. The sequence goes on from JAZKJV010009420.1 coordinate 266,871, forward strand.
AACTGACTAAATAAGAGCTTATCATCCCTTTATATAGGAGGGATGAGATTACAAAAATAGAAACTCAATTCAAATTCAAACTTCAAAACAACTTATCTTATTTTGACTCTAACCGACTAACTACGAAATTCAAATTCCTAACTAATTAATTGAGATCACATGCGATCTCATTTATTTAATTAAAAATACAACGACTCAAATAAACGTAAATAAAATTAACGGATAAAAATAGATAAAAATGCGGCCCTATTTCTCCACGCTACATCAACTCTCCTCCGCTTGAAAAAATTCGTCTCCCGACGAATTGCTTGATCTAGATGCGTCGTTGGAGAATTCGTCCTTGAAATTGTAGCTTGCAATTCCTCCAATTAGATCTTTTTCAACGTTACGTTTGTAGTCTTTTTCAATTGAAGGGCGTCTCTGCAATTTCCTACCCCTTCACAAAAAATATTCTCCTGTTGTCTATTCTTTACCTTTACCCTTTTGTAAAAAGTTTTTTGGTAGGGGGCATGAGTATAATATATCCAGTAGATATTTGATTCTCGTTTCTTGAAGAGGAAGTATCCGCTCAAAATGAAAAAATTTCTCCTCTTAGGGATTGGTCCTCCCAAGATTGATGGTTGCGCCGCCCACGACGAGGATGGCAGTGGAGATTGTTTCGGAAGCATGCAAGATACTGAAGACAATGGGCTTCGGAGGGGGTGGCGACATCGGGTCGAGAGGAGGGTTGCGACGTGGCTTATGGGGAAGGAGGTGGATCCACAGCCAAGGTCGAGGACGCTACGAGAGGGTGAGGCTGGGCGAAATCTCGGGTGTGGGGGGCTACAGGAACAGCCGAAGGGGAGGTGGTGGGTCGGTGGTAACGATAAGATAGGGTGATGTCGGCCCCGGCGGTAAAATAGAGGCAGCAGCGGTGTTGACGTGACGGCGATACAGGACGGCTGCGCAAGAGGAGTGGGACGGTGGCTTTGGAGATCAGTGAGAGAGGTGGTGTTGGCGTAGGAGAAAGAGTTGCGAGCGAGGGCGTTGGGGTTGAGGGGGGTGCTACAGGAAGTACGAGGGTCTCTGTGGTGGGAAGGGGGTGCAGTGGAGCTAGGGGGGTTGCTGGAGATGCGGGAACGGCAGTGGGAAGGGGTAGCGGCAGTGGGCTTAGGGCTGCGAAGGTGGCGCCGGGGTCTGGGGTTGGTGCGGGGGTAGGTGAGAGGGCCACGGGCGGGCTGTAGTTCGATATCGGTGGCCTTTTCAAGTCTGCAAATACCTGGACAGCAATCGGATCGGCACTTTTTCCTTTCGGAACAGGCTGGACAACGAATAAATCATTGGCGACGGCCTCTTTTTCCTTTGAAATGGGCTGGACAGCGGGCGTTTTGTCGTCTACACTCTTCTTTTCTTGTTTTTCTTCATCAAAATCGGCTTCGGTGGTTGGAGACTTTGATTTGGCGGCATTTTCCTCAAGTTGGCATGTTATTTCAATATTCAATGTATCTCGCATCTGGGATGCCACAACTTGCATATCGGCACAAACTTGGCGCATATTTGATAATGCTTGTCTAACCTCGGTATGCCATGCACGGTCATTGGAGCGAGATCCGTTGGACTTTCCGTGTGAACGTCTGGACGGATCGCCAGATCGTGAGGACGATCTATAGGCCATGCTATGATACCAAATGATGCAAATAGACTTTGGCGACAGCGGAAAATAATTTTTGAATGGTGGAAATTGTTTGGTAGAAGAAGTTGGAGGGGTTGAGAAGAGAAAACTCGTCGGAAAAATGAGGGATTTGGAGGAGAGAAACATGAAGACCACGTGGGGAAGAGGAGAGACTAGAGAGGGAGAGAGAGAGATAAATCTCAAAATTAATTATCAATTGAACTGACTAAACAAGAGCCTATCATCACTTTATATAGGAGGGATGAGATTACAAAAATAGAAACTCAATTTAAATTCAAACTTCAAAACAACTTATCCTATTTTGACTCTAACCGACTAACTACAAAATTCAAATTCCTACCTAATTAATTGAGATCACAGGCGATCTCATTTATTTAATTAAAAATACGACGACTCAAATAAACGTAAATAAAATTAACGGATAAAAATAGATAAAAATGCGGCCCTATAGGGCAGCTAGGTGTGCTGTCAGGGAAGAGGCTGAGGAGACCATTCGTTCTCTCGATGCTGTGGAGGACCAACGGGATCTCACGGCGGCAGAATTGGATGGTCATGCTGCCGCTCAATTGAAGGTATTGTTGGAGGATAGGAAGCGCGTTACGGAATGGAGGCAGCGGTCGAGAAGTATGTGGCTCCGGGAGGGGGACGCCAATACCTCCTTCTTTCATCGTGTCGCTAGCGGGAGGCGCAGGTCCAATGCGTTGCGGTCCATAACCATTGATAGGACTTGTGTGGTGGGGAACAAGGAGATGGGGAGGGCCATTGCGGCTCATTTCAGGAGCATGTCGTCTATAACTATTCCGAGGCTTTGGAGGTGGCTGGACCTCGACACTCGCGTGGTGGTTGACTCCTACCGTGACTTGCTTGTTTGTGAGGTGACCTTAGAGGAGATTAAGGATGTTGTGTGGGACCTGAACGATGACGCTGTACCGGGCCCTGATGGATTCCCGGTTTCTTTCTACAAGGATTTTTGGGATTTGGTGGGGCTGGAGGTGTTGGATGTGGTATCTGAATTTTGTCGTCGGAACGTTGGGTTTGATAAGATCAACCGTGCCCTCATCATTCTGTTGCCCAAGACGGCGGCGGCGGTTTCCATTGATGACTTCCATCCAATTGCAGTGTCGAATGCGCTGTATCTTATTACCGCGAAGGTTCTCGCCTCCCGGCTGAGCGACGTTCTCGGCTCTGTTATCTCGCCATCTCAGTCGGCTTTCATTCCTGGAAGGCAGATTGTTGATTGCCTTACGCTTGCGTCTGAGATCATTGCGGAGAGGCAGAGGAGGGACACTAGTGGCGTCCTGTGGAAGGTGGACTTTGCGAAGGCCTACGATAGCCTGGACTGGAGATTCCTATGGTCTGTGTTTAGGAGAAAGGGGTTCCCGGACATATGGATTTCTTGGATGAGGAGGTGTGTCACCACGGCATCTTTCTCGGTCATGGTTAATGGCCGTCCGGAGGAGGGTTTGGTTCAGCCCAGGAGGGGGGTGCGGCAGGGGTGCCCTCTTGCCCCCATGCTTTTTATCCTTGCGACGGATGTCTTATCTGATATTGCCACTCGGGTGGTCAGGGGAGGCTTGTCGAAGGGGTTTTGCAGGGAGGGTGTGTTGATCCATGTCTTGCAATACGCCGACGATACGCTTTTTTTCATTGAGGGCGGTCCGGAGGAGGCTAGGGGAATAGCGGCAGCCTTGGAAATTTTTGGTGAACTGTCATGAATCATTAAGAATGATAGCAAATCAAAGTTTGTTCCTTTCAATCTTACGGATGTTGAGGCCGATGCTTGTGCAATGGCGTTGGGGTCGGTGTGCTCTTCTTTACCGCTGAACTATTTGGGGATGCCCTTGACGTTGTGCAGAACGCGGACGAGGGACTGGCTGAGAAGGTCGAGGAGAGGCTGGCGGGATGGAAGTCCGCGATTTTGTCGAGAGGGGGGCGGCTAGTTCTTTTGAAGGCGGTCTTTGCGTCCATCCCAATATATTTTTTATCTAATCGGCGAATGCCTAAGGGGATCAGAGCTCGGATTGAGAAGAGGATGTGTGCCTTCTTGTGGGGGAAGCAGAAGGGTGGATTGAGAGGGATCCACCTGGTTGGGTGGGAGGATATTACTTGTAGGAAGGATCAAGGTGGGTTGGGGGTGAAGTCGCTGGCCCAAATGAACGATGCTTTGCTCCTTAAGTGGGCTGGTAGGATTTGGGGGGAGGGGGAAGATCTCTGATGTGATGTGATTAGGCGGATCTATGGCATGGGGGGACGTTGCCTTCGCAGGTCCCGCATATTGCCTCTCCCACTAATAAAGCTTTTGGGGCGAACACCATGTCGTGTCTCCCCCGAATCGTTTGATTTCAAAAAAAAATATTGCCTCTCCCACGCGGTTTTGGAGAGGAGTTGTGGAGGTCTTCTTGAAGAATGTTGCGCTTTTTAGACCGGCCCTTGGTGGGGGAGGTTCTTTCTCCTTTTGGACCGACGACTGGACGGGGGGAGGGGGGACCCTTTGCTCGCGTTTCCCTTGGTTGTATGCCTTGGCTCGTGACAAATTTTGTTCGGTTGCATAATGCTGGGTTGATGGTAATTGGTGCCCCACCTTCTCGGCGAACTTTTCGGACTAGAGGATGGAGGAATTCTTGGCTTTGCTCGACGTTGTGAGGGAGGTGGGACGTCTTTCGAGAGGCCGAGATCACTGGTCTTGGAGGGGGGGCCCTTTCATGGTCAAGAAGGCTTTCGGGGCTATCTCTCGATCGCCACCTTCGGTTTCGGACGTGCTTAGCAGGGATTGTGCTGTTATTTGGGCTATCGGCCTTCCGGAGAGGATCGGTTTCTTTCTTTGGCGGCTTAGGAGGCAGAGGCTGATGACGAGGGACCATTGTGTGAGGCTTCTGCGATCCATCTCCGACAGATGTTTACTTCGCACTGATTCGATTGAATATGTGGAACATCTCTTCTTCCTTTGTCCAGTGGTGATTCAGGTGAGGCAGAGGGCTGGCGTGGACTGGTGTTGCACGGGCGGTTTGCAGGCCTTCTGGGACGCGCTTCGGTCAAACAAGAGTAGGCCGAAGGGGAAGGTTCTCCTTCCAGTGGCCATTCTGTGGGCGATCTGGAGGGGTAGGAATGATTTGCTTTTCTCGGGGCAAAGGTTTTATAAGGAAAACATATGGTGTTTTGCTAAGCGTTTGGTGGAGGATTGGGTGTTGTAATGGGCCTTTGTAACGGCGTATGGCTGTAACCTTCCTCTTTCTTCTCTTTTCTTCTGTTTTTCTTTTTTTTTAATAAAGGATTGGGCGTGCACCATCGAGTGTATCCCCCTCACTTATGGATTTCAAAAAAAACTAGCCTGTAAGTACATGTATACCCAGCAAGAAGGCCAACAGATCCTACAACACGTAAAAAGTCATGCCAGTTGCATGCTGCTTTGTTGCATACTTGTAGTATGTAAGGCACCTTTAAAGTCTAAATCTAAACGAGGCAGAAATCCTGATAGCAGGTTTGGTCTAGGTGCAGTTAATCGTGAGGGCTTCTGCAAGGAAAAATTTGCAAATGCAGTTTAAATGAACTAAATACTATTGGAGACATAGCATCTGTCGAACTGATTTAACATCCTCCTCAGTCGTTGGAAGGCTCGTCCCCATTGGTGGGGAGAGGTGTGCGTATAAAGGATAGGAACTTCTTGCTCGACGCTAGTTAGCCGTCAAAACGACCTTTTCGCATCCTTCTTGTGTAACATCCGATTTCCAATCAAACTCAAACCCAATATGATTAGGGTCTGATTAACCCAATAAAATTGTTGGTCAATGCTAAATAACTTAAATCGATCAACTGATCGTAAATCAAAAGTCCTTCGGACAAAATCGACTAAAAACTCAATCGCATCGTAATGCGTGCCCGAAAAAGCTGCGACACAAATTCATAAACTGCGAAACTAACCGAAACCGTCATAAGATCCAATTTGACGAAACAAGACTAACGAAATTGATCGTTCGTCAATCGGATATCATTTGATATTTTTAAATCGCAAAATTTAACCCCAAATCAAAACCGTATCTCGAAAAGTTCGGGCATCCAAACCCGACCAAAAGTATATCAATATTATACTCATTTCGATCGTCCTTGAAAGACGATCAGATCGAGATATTTCGCATCAAATTCCGACATTCGAGGTGCGAATAAGGTCAACTTTAAGTATGTCAAATAAAGAGAGAAAATGGTTTAAAAAAATAAATATTATAAAAAATTATTAATTCCTGCTACAGCAGTCTGTACGTATGAAAAATAAGAGGGAGAAAGGTTCCAGAAACCTTCCCCCTTAATTACCCTCCCTCTTTCCTATTTAAGCCCTTCCCCAACGTCACCTCTCCCCATTTCATTCCACCACCTCCCTCTTCTCACATTCTCCAAAAAAAATTCCATCGAGAGCCACTTCTCTTCTTCCAGTTTCAGAAATCTGCAGTTGGGTATCAACTGCTACCCAAAAAGATTGATCTCCATGTGCTCCTGGACCCTCCTGTTGTAGCCATTAGAGCTGCATGTCGCAGTTGCTCTACTGTTGGTTAAGGAAGCATTGTTGCTGCTCCTTGTAGCAGCCAATGCTCCTACCAATTCCATGATTTTCTTCTCCTTTTTGAGACCCAAAAGAGGTACTATCCTTAGCTTCCACTTTGCTGCCATGCATGGTATTCTCACCATTTTAAATCCCCAAATTAATACTTTTCTTGAATAGTTATGATGAGAAAAATGGAGGTTTGAATGTATATTTATGAAATTTGGTAAATTCTACTTACCAGTTTTTAAAAAAGAAAAAGAAAAAGAAATTTTGAACTCCATTTCCTGGATAATACTGGATACTGTAAGTCTGCTTACAGTTTTTATATATAAAAAAAAGATTAAAGTGAAATGATCATCTGAATTTTTATTCATTGATCCTACTATCTGTTGGAAAATACACAAATTTCGAAATATTATACATTAAAATCAATGAAACAATATAAATCTCCATGAAATTAGAATATATATATATATACCTAGTTATGCTAAAGAATGTCATTCTCATTATATGAAAAAAAATAATTACAAGATAATTATGTTATGATTAAGATAAATACGATTAATATATATATATATGATGTCAGTAGTAGGAGAAATCAGGGGAAATGGAGGTTACGCATTCGCGTCAATTTTCTCTTCTTCAAACTACAGACTAAATTTTATCCAAGCTTCCTGAAAAGATTATTCAGGATATTGATAATTGAGGATGAATGAAAGTTAAGCCCTATCCATTTGAAGTTTTACGATCAGATCTATTGATCACTAGGAAATTTCATGTAAAAAAATGAATGATTCAATTCAGTTAAAATTTTATCAGGCTAACAATATTAATCCCTCGTGATTCCAGTCTTTAGAGTACTGGCAAAATGTCTGTACACATTCTTTGATTGCGTTAGTGGAAGGCCTCCACTCGGATGTGGAGCATAATGTGCCAATCGAAACATTCTGAAATTTGTGCCTTCTATGGTTCTTAATGTTTGCCTCAAAAGGAGAGGTGTTGGAGAACTGAATCCTAAGTTAAATATATGTGCTAAAGATCAAATGTCTTGTGGTGTAATGAATTCAGTAAATTTATATAAATTAGATGATTGATACATATATAGTAAGTTTGAAGTGAGTCTATTAAGGGAATCTATTTACAAATAACATCCATAGATATACATTATAATAGACTGCCACAAATGGACTGATTATCTGTTTTATGAGGGTGGGTAAAGAGTATAATTGTTGTTATGTAAATTTGGTATCATATATTTAACTATCAAGATCATGACAAAAAAATTTGAGATACAGTTATACTCTTGGAAGTCAACAAATAATCTCCAAAAGTCATTATGACTAGAAATCTCAAATCAATTGATTTGTGATAATAATCTACTACTTATAGATACCACCAAAGAAAAGATGTGACAAAATACAAGATCTGTAAAGTCAATGGCAGAAGAGATGGAGAAAGATTTGGATAGATTATTAAGTAAAAAGGTGACGAGGAATCTGTAATTTAATACGCCGGTCATAGCGATCCATACACCTGACCATGCGAGAGTGCGGTGACTCTCAACTGGACGGAGGATAGGAAGCCCAGTTAGGGCAGTGGCCGCCAAGTGCGCAGGTCTAGGATCCCAATCCCTTTCTCGATTTTTACACGAGCTCGCAATGTTTTTACGCCTCATTAGGATCCCAACTTTTGACCAGTTCCGTTGACTCTCTGTTTTAGGATACCCATGCGGGGGATCCTCGATTTTTAAGTTTTTCATACAAGCTCGTTTGCCCGTTACCGATCGGGCCAGTTTCTAGAGTGACTTTCCGGAGAGTCTCTCCCACCCATTTCTGGGACATAGTTTTGGAGTAGACATTTCCCTCTATTGGACCGCACTTCCAATTAGAGGGCGAGACGGAAGATCCCTTTGTAGGCTACCTCACCGCTTGAGTTTTGTTTACTTTCGCCAGCAGACTTGGCGATTCTACATCCAAAATCATCCATGTCTACATCTAAGTCATCTAGAATTACATGAGACAGTTACAGTTGAGGGTTGGAGGAGTTACAATCAAAGTTGAGTTGGTAGGAAGTGACTAAAATTGGATTCGAAATCTCTATAAGCTAGTGGACGTGTTGGGAACTTAGGTAGGAAGCATTATACAACACCGCATGCACATGGAGGCACCCCAACCCTATGGCATTATTCATGTCTTAGAGTCATAGTGTGAGATTATACAAAGACCAAGATCACATACTATCTACTAGACTTGAGAATTAAATAAATCAATAAACATTTCCAATCTCACCTTTCCCAATGTCAAAAATCCACAAACATGAATTCTGAATAATACGAGTATATATATATATATATATACACGCACACACTTATGAGCAATCAATTACAATATAAATATATTTTATACGGGAAATGTTGGAATAAAGGGTGAACTGAGGGGAGGTACATACATGCCACTTGGAAACCTTTTACATTACAAGTAGAAGTAAATTTTAGATGTTTCTGCCGTTGTACGTGTTTCTTTTGAACATATTACATGCCTGCTTATTTTAAAATATAAATCAAGGGTAAACCAGTGCTTACCAGTGCTCGTTGATAACTCTTCTTCCTGACATGTTTTGGTAGGCAGAGAGCCTATTACTCAGTAGTTGTCGATGACTTCGGAAAATCGTATATATACTAGACGGTACGTTTCTTTTGTTTCAGTTTTTGATTCAGCTTATGATGTAATATGCTTCCGTCATCCTTAGTCGTGTATTTTGGGATCTACATGTACATTGTAATACCTTCTTTTTTTACGTGTAATGCCATATGGAAATGAATGAAATATTGGTGGCACTTCTTCTTGTCTATGTGGTTTATTCGTTGAATGTGAATGTCATGGCAGAAACGCATGAAATTTCCCCACATTTTCAGTATCTTGTGCGATCTCTAGCGAATATAATACCGCGAAAGTATGTAAACGGGTACCCGGATCCTAAGGGGGTTCACATCTTGCCCAACAATCACCTGTGTATAGAGTTTGTGTTCTATCCCTGTTCAATTTGTCCTCCAGCCCATACCCATAATCCCACCAGCAAGTCGAGGGATCATGTTCGGAGCGTAGCATCTAAGTTTTGGGAGGATGTTGTAATAGAGCGTGTGGAGACCCATCCTCATGAATACATCTTTTTGTGACCTCCTCTCGCAGATATGTTTCTGACTTACACATACACCTTGGAGCACAGGCTTCAAGGGTTTCTTGTTGGAAAAAATAGAAGAGATCCTTATTCCATTGAACCATGGGCTCTCTTTTATAGAGAAGAGGCATATGAGTAAATTACATAAAATGGAAACAAAGAAATGAGAATAAAGAAGAGGTACATAGAAAACATGAAAATATCCCTACACTCCCTCCTTAAGATGGAGCATGGATGCCAATCATGCTCAGTTTGGAATAACACTTCTGAAATGATCCTCTGAGCAATGCCTTGGTAAAGATATATGCAGTTTGTTCTCCTGAACTGACATGAGAAGTATAAATTAAGCCCTTCTGAATCATATCTCTAGTATAGTGGCAGTCCACCTCAATATGATTTGTTCTTTCATGGAATGCAGGATTGTTTGAAATGAATAAGGCAGCCTGATTATCACATTGTAGCTGCATGGGTAGAGATACATTTATATGCAAATCTGCAAGCATTGCACGAACCCACATCATTTTTATACTTGTTTGTGCCATAGCCTATACTAAGATTTTGCCCTGGACCTTGCTACAACCATTTGTTTCTTGCTTTTCCAAGAGACAAGAGAACTGCCAATAAATACAGCAAAGCCTGAAGTAGGTTTCCTATCCTTAGGACACTCTGCACAGTCTGCATTAGCACATGCAGAGAAAGAAAGGGTTGCTCCTTTCCTGAATAATAATCCTGCACCTAGAGAGGATATTAGATATCTCAATATCATGTATATAGCATCCATATATACCTATCGAGGTTGCTCCATGAACTGACTCACCCAACTCACTGCAAAGGAGATATCAAGTCTAGTAGTCGTCACATAAAGGAGCTTTCCCACCATCTCTTTATATCTCCTTTTGTCAACCTCATATGTATCATCATCGTATACCTTCATGCTAGGATCCATACGAGTAGACCTTGTGTATTCCTAGCAAATTCTAACCTTAAGAAATACCTTAAGGTGCCAAGATCCTTAGTAACAAACTGTCGACCTAGAAAATCTTTGGACACCTTTATCTCCCTGCACATCATCTCTTGTAAAAGGAATGTCATTAACATAGACCATGATAGCAATAGTACATCTAGGTGTTCTTTGCACAAAGAGTGAATGTTCTGCATTTGACCTCTTGAACCCCTGCCTTTCAATCAGATCTGAAAGCTTTTGAAACCATGCCCTTGGAATTTGCCATATGGAGTCTACACACCTGCTGACACTCCCCCTCAGTAGCAAACCCCAAAGGTTGATGCATGTAAACCTCCTCTTGTAGATCTCCATATAAAACGTATTTTTAACATCTAGCTGAAACGCACATACCACTGCAACTGAAAGGAGTACTCGTAGAGTAGAGTGACAAGCAACTGGGGAGAACGTTTCCATGTAATCCACGTCGTGGGTCTGAGTAAATACGACGTGCCACCAATCTTGCTTCGTAACAATTAAAACTCCCATCGGCATGATGCTTAACAGTAAACACCCACTTGCAACTGACAATAGACGTTCCAGGGGGAGCAGACACCAAACTCCAGGTACCACGTGATAGCAATGCAGCCATTTCTTCCTCCATAGCTAAACGCCAGCGATTATCCTTCAAGGCATCATGATAATTCTATGGAACAGCCACGAGTCCACAACAGATAGAGCGGCTGTAAATTTCTGAAATTCCCCTGTCAAACGATGAAAGGAGACCTAGGAAGCAAGTGGACATGAAGCACAGGAATGTCTTCTATGGGCTAGTCGCCTGCAATTAGCCCTGCATAGAAATATCTTCAGACTCATCATTAGAAACCTTGTTATCAATACAAACCTGGGGCGTGTTGGACGAATGGCGATGACCATGAGCAAAAGCAAGCCTACGGGTATAGTATTTTGGTAATGGTGGAATAATGGGCACATGTGTCTATGTAGAAGGAGGTGAAGGTGGTGGAGGAGGAGGTGGTGGTACAACATGTATTGGTAGATGAGATGACAGACTCATAGGAGGAGTGGCATGTAAACTTCATCATCAGAGTCTAAGGTATCCAACTTGTCACATGTAGGGGAGAAGTACATCACAGACTCAAAAAATGTGACATCAGCATTGATATAGTATTTTTTGCGCAAAGGATCATAATACCAGTGTTCCTTCTGGGTTCTGGAGTACCCAACAAACACTCATTTGACAGCCCCAGGAGAGAGCTTATCGAGACTTGGAGCCAACTGATAGACAAAGACAACGGAGCCAAACATACGAGGAGTAAGTGAGAACAATTCCTTTTCAAGGAAAGCAAGTGCAAAAGTAATTTTCTCACCCGAGACAAATGATGGCATGCGATTAACTAGATAACATGCCGTAAGAACAGCATCGCCCCAAAAAGAATGCAAGGCACGACTCTAAATGAGAAGAGTCCGAGTGGCATCAAGTAAATGGCGATGTTTTCTCTCTGCAACACCATTTTGTTGAGAAGTACACGCACAGGTAGTTTGATGAGTAATGTCATGGGGATAAAGAAAATGTGAAAGAACATGAGTACAAAATTCCAAAGCATTATCAGTTCTCACAAATTCCACAGAGCAAGAGAAAACATTCTGCACATCATTAATGAACGTTTTGATCGCATCCCCTGCTTCAGATTTATTCTTCAATAAAAAGACCCATGATAAACGAGAAAAATCAACTGCAACAAGGTAAACATGTGTCCCTGGTGATCAAGGAAACGACTCGGACCCTAAATATCAACATGAAACAACTAAAAAAGGGAGCTATTGCTCTGACTCTGATGACTAGGAAAAGCATAACGATGATGCTTTCCCAATTGACATGCTTCACACTAAAAGGAAAACCCAGTGAGATCTGCAGCAAAATATGACACGTCTTCTGGAGAGGGGGTGGTCAAAATGTAGGTTCCAAGTGAAAGGAGAGACATATCCTGTTCGATGAGAGGATATGCCAGCATAAGGAATTCGAACCAAGCGATAAAGACCACCCTATTCATGGCCACAACCAATCACTCTGCCCGTAAGAATGTCTTGAAAAACAAGAGATGATGGGTCAAAGATATCTCGACAATGCAAATCTTCGTAATGATAGATAGTAAATTCAAAGAAAAAATCAGGAGCTTGCAACACATTCTCTAGACGCATCGAAGGCGTCGACCTAATCTTCCCATGTCCAGCGATTAGGGAATGATTCCTATCGACCACCACAACACTTCTCCCTAGTGGAACATGTCTATATGTTGTAAGTTGGTCTCAGTTCCTGTAAAAAAATGTCACTCCAGAGTCCATGATTCACTCAGTAGTCTCATATCCATGACAGGATGTAAAAGCATAAATACTACCTGAGGTACTAGTCATAGCAGAAGAACTGGCAGATGCGGAGGCTGCTACATCTGAGGGGCCTTCGATAGATGGTGTAGAAGAAGGCATGATATCTCGCAGTCTGGCCACGAGGTGATCAAACCTCTGATCTAAACTCGATCTGCTCTCCTACGTAGGCTGATGCCGGGAAACCATGTTTGGAGTAGCATATCTCCTCGGTATGACCTGAGTGATGACACAAGTTGCCGGGCTGATGAATGTGACCTCCTTTACCACGAGGTCCACGACCACAAAAATAAGGACGAGCCCCTGCCTCGGGAGGCTGCCATCGCCGAAGAGGTATGAGTCGTAGCAGTGGACGGAACAATAATTCTGTTGAGCCTGCGGAAAGCCTCCTCCATGGGTGGAATAGTAGCATCCGCGAGAATATGGGAGCGAGCAGCATCGTACTCAAAGTCCAGGACTGCTAGGAACACACCTACCATGGTAGCATTCGTATACATCTTCTATTGCTCTGAAGTTGCCGTGAGAGGCATGAAGCAGTGGAGCTTCTCAAACATCCCACGCAAGGATGTCTACAACAAATGAAGAGGTCGTCTTTCTACTTGACAGTGAACATATCATGTTAAAGATGCAGAATCTTCGTCTCATTCCTCGCCTGAGAATAAGTAGCAGCGAGGATATCCCACATCGCCTTGGCGATGGGCTAATGTAGCACATCATGGGCGATCTCTACCGCCAAAGTACCAGAGAGCCGAACCTTGGCATACGCATCATCCGCCTCCCATGAGGCATTAACTCCAGTTTTCTCCACCAGCTCATCCTCAGTAAGAATGTGTTTCTTACCATTAGACTTTATGAGGCTCACGAACTGCATATCCCAGAGCTCAATTTGTCCCGTCCACCTTAACTATATGCGTTGGACCTCTGAAAGAGCTCATGGCGGGTACGTTGACCTTCTGTTCTGATATATTGTCGGGAGAGTACTAGGGTCATGTAGACCAAATGAATGAATGTCTATACAAACATGTGGGGATTTGAACACATATGTTGACCTATGAACTCCAATCCATTAGCCCAACCGAGGGCCAGCGACGAAGCGGAGAAGATGAGGCTGGCAACTACGAAGAGAGTCGTGGTGTAGGCTGCTACTCAACAAATGGATACGACCGTTGGGGCGGGCGGTAGTGGTCGCAGGAGCGACTAGAGCCGCAAGAATTGCAGCGCTCGCAAGGGCAACGGTGGCCGCAGGAGCAACGCGTGAGCTTCGTGGGCAGCGAGGGCGGCACACGAGCGGCGCGGGCGGTAGTCGCGGTGGCCTTGTAGAGAGAGAGAGAGAGAGAGGATCGACGGGTGGGGTAGGATTAGGGTACGAGAGCTCCGGTCTAGGACCGCCGCTCTGATACCATGTTGGAAAAAATCGAAGAGATGTTTATTCCATATAATCCTAGTCTTAAAAGGAGAGGACTATGGGTAAATTACATAAGATGGAAACAAAAAGATGAGAACAAAGAAGAGGTACATAGAAAACATAAAAATATCTCTACAATTCTTATTATAATATTGTGCAAAAACAGTTAACTCTTACCCTCTGGATAACATCTTAGAAATGCAATTTTTATGGTGTTTTATGAACAGGTAGTTAGTTTCAGAGGTACGGATGTTTGTAAAAGCATTTAAGTGTCCATTTCAACAGACATTCCTAAAAGATGTGGAAAGGTAGCTCTTTCTCGATGAAGAAGGCTTACGGTGCGATCTGCAGGCCGCCACCTGTGAGATTGGATCGCTTGGACGAAGATGCGGGTTGCGCGCCATCATTATTTGGAGGGGTGTTTGCAATGTGGCACATGAGATGCGTATTTTTATGAGACATGTGTTGGCAATGGTACATGTTTCAGCTTCTGGATTGACGATTAGAGCGAGGGAGGGGCCTTAGAGGTGAGATTCCAAAGGCTAAATGCATTGGTAGAGCATCATGGTTGTTCGGTGGCGAAGGTATGGGATGGTCATTTCTTCTTCTCGCGATACAGATCCGATCTCTCTAAGTAGCATGTAGTGGAGCTCATGATCATGTTGTCAAAGATCGAGGGTATTTGTGGCCCTACGGTTGGCCGAGATTACTGGACGTGGCGGGCTAGGGTGTTCTCGGTTCGGAAGGCTTATAGGGTTCTGAGGGGTCCCATGACTTTTGACCCCGGGGGTTGTGATGCAGACTGCAGGCACATCTGGAATTGTAAGGTTCCAACTCGAATTAAGATTTCCTTATAATTCTTCAGGAGGGGAAGACTATTGACGAGGGCCATATTTGTGCGGTTTATTCAGGGGGCAAACCATGAATGCCCAAGGTGTGTGGAGACAGAAGATGTTGACCATCTATTCTTCATATGTGAGAGTTCTACGGAGATCTGGAATCAGCTCGGTTTGCATGCGGTGCATCTCGACAATGTTGAGAGTGTCTCTGGCGATCTATTGGTGCAGATTGGACCAGTATGAAAAAAGAGAGATCGAGGGTTATGGTTGTAATATGGCAATTTGGTTGGCCAGAAACGAGGTTTTATTTCGTCAGGGTCGTTTTATGCTGAAAATGTTGTAGCACACGCCAGTGCATTGGTTGAGAGTTGAATCCCCTAATTTTATGTTTCTTGTATATGAATCTAGGTCTGTAATAACTTTTGGTGATAATGCTGAAGTTTTTGGGCATGCACCTTTATGGTACAGGCCCTTTTTTTCTTTCAAAAAAACATCCTCCCAGTCGAAGATTCGAAACCAAGCCCACCACCAATTCCCGGTATTTTCCACAATCATGCATTCATCACGTACCAATTAACAAGAGAAACTATGTAATGAAACTCTACATATACCTCCACTGCAAATAAAAAAATCATATAAAAACGTAGACAAATTTCAAATCAGCAATCATCATCTGAAAAGAACTCTTTCCATATACTACTACAAGTTTGATAATCACATCAACATAAGGATGACATGGGAAAGGTGTCTTAGTTCCTATATGACTCTGCAAACCAAATACCAAAGCAAGTTAACTAATAGACCAAGAATTCTTTTAGCAATTCAACGGATAAATCATGATTTGGATCACCTTAAAGGTTCACTCGTTCTAACATTAGCAATAAAAGACAGCAGCATTTACTGTGATCAATTCAAGAGTCCTGAACTGCCTGCCACTGCCAAAGTCCAGGCACATTTAAGCAAATTAAAAACTATGATGCGAAAAATTGTGCATGTTCGTTGATATAAATCAAACCACCAAAAATATCAAAGATGTAACTTTTCAATGGGCTTAAAGTGCTGGACATTCGGGATAATAAATTCCAAATAACTAGCTTAGTAAGAGCAGGCATCCATTCCATTATCAAATCAAAAAAGAAACCAAATTACCTATTTCGACTGCCATCAAAAATATCTTCCAGTTCAGGGCATAGGGGGTCATTGTTATCTGGGGTCCATCTCTCAAGCTCTCTCTCCTCCACAAAATGAGAAAGCGATATTGCAGAATCTATCATAAGATCTTGCCGTTTTTCATGTAAATGCCCATTACTGAATTCCTCTCCAGTTAATGGCACGTCCTGATAAATGAAAACAACCAAGTGCAATACTATCATAAATAGGTGAACAGCATTAATCTAGCTAATAATAATATGAAGAAAAAATCGGACAAATCTCTTCATCGATGAAATTACATACAGTACTTGTGAAAATGAAGACTTCCATTCAAGAATTAGCTCAACACATTCAACAATATTGATTATCGAAAGCATAAAGACATGAATCGCCAAATTTGCACTCAGGAATAGGGAGGGTTTGAAAAAGGCACGTTTCATTAACTGAGGGACTCCAAACGAATATTATGAGAAAGCCGCAAGCAATAATTAAATAGCTTAATTGACTGACATAATAAGCTAAAGAAATGGCTGCACAATTTAACCTTTGCTATAATTTGGACAAGTTCCCTGGAAGGTATGATGATGGTCTGAGGCCTGGTAGCAGTGCTGGGGGTGTGCTTTTGTTCTCTATGGGAGCCATCGCTAGCTACCCGAGCCATCTTCAAGATGATGCCTGAATATAATAATAACCAAGACAGAGACCAAACAAAACCTAGTAATCCTTTACTGATTGACCAAACAAAAACCACGAGAATGGTATGTGAGAATACCGAAATCTTTTTCCGTATTTGTTGAATGAAATATTCCAGAATATGATGATCCATTTCTAACGGTGACTTCCACATGAAGACCAATTAAACATGCTGAAATATATATCAACCGATCACGAGATGGACTTCCAAGAACTCCTGCTTTAGCACCGACTGCTGCATCTGATGATGCCACATTGTAAGAAATTGTTGGGGTAATGAGTAATATACGATTTAGAATCTTAGATAACTTACTAAGATTAGTTTGTGATTTCCCAAACTGCATCCTGCTATCCAACTGTCCCCTTCTCTCTAATTCGGCCAACTGCCCATTAACAGAAAATTTGGGGGGTAGTGTTTGTGGCAAACTCATTGTACAGGTCTTCAACTTAATAACCAATGCTCGAATCTAGTCACTAATCAATCAAACACGTGTACCTAGTGCAGAATGAACAATAATATCATCGACGGAATCTTTTATAAAGACTTCCAGATTAATATGTGAAAAAAACCAACTTTTGGTTTGGAAACAGAGCAGCTAATACAGTCAAATTTGCTCTGAATAACAGCCAGACAAAGAAACCAAACATTTACAATTAACAAGCATATATCAATCATTTTCAGCCGATTACCAGCTGATGTATCTAACGTAAATGCAAAGTATATATCCTAGAAAGTACAATTGCACTATCTTCCCAACTAAGATGAGAAAAGCCATCTTTCATGTAAAACCTTTTAACAAAGATGAGGAGTCCACGGATAAATGTGTCAACTCCCCCCCCCCCACACACACACACACAACCACTCCATGATCTACAAACTGACGCATAAATACATTAAACGATTATTTTAAAAAATATATACTAGAAAACTCTCAAAAAAATACCTGTTAACTTCCACACATGCAACCAGAACATTTGCTCGTTCAGTCTGTAAACCATGCATTGACTTCAGCTAAAAAAATTAACATTAACAAGGATTGCAAGTTGCAACCCAACCAACAATCAAGCATTTTGCCACTTTAAATGCTTTGACTACAAATTGGTTGCCTCCAAAACAAATCCAATTAGGTCATGCCCAAACTTAGATCTCAGGACCGCATCATTCTTTGTAGCTTTTTTGTTGTAGTTTCTTTTAGCTTTTCTTTTGTCGTGTTCCCCTCTTGCAAGGCATTCCTTACATGCCATTCTTTATAGTTTTCTTCCCTTGTAATTTTCTTTTAGCATTTTTTTTCTCAATGGTCTAGTGGTAGTACAGTGTGTCTACCACACAAAAGACCAGGGTTCAAATCCCACTCTTGCAGGGGTTGCGTTAGTCGACGGCCAGCGTAAAAATAGTCGAATCTTTCAACATGGATTTGAGCAAGAATCCATGTAGCCGACCCTACTTATAGTGGGAGAAGGCTTAGTACATTTTTTAGCAATTCTTTTCTCAAGTTTCCCTCTTAGCATTACTTCCAACCTCTCACGCATTCAAATTAAAGGTAATATATATCTTCTAGAGGTTAGCTCATGATTAGTGCTTCTGGGCACGATTGAGAAAGCCATCTTGCCCTCGAACTGATATGCAGTGAATGCCGACTTCCTGCCTTCTCTACGAAATCCATCCAGCTTCTCACGCATACAAATCCAAAGTGGCTGGACTTCTCTCCATATTCCCAAACCATCTTGAACACGTCCTCAGTTTATCATCTATTACTTCTAGATCAACTTTTGTTCAGATTATCACATAGCAAACACGGACCATCTTTTCTTTGTGGCCAGGTCAAAACTAAACAACTTCAATCTCAGCTACAAATATTCCCTAAACATGTCTAGTTACTTGTCCAACATGTAACGCCATAAAGCACAGTAGATCTCACTGCATCTACATAGTATTATCTTTTACTTTTAATTGTCGCAAAGAACATAATAATCAAGTGAAATCTCATAACTTCTTACACTGACTGATCCATAATATTTCATAAAAATGAAATGCAAATATTTACCACTTAACGTCGATCACATCTATAATTTCCCCCATCTGTTTCCATATATTCCAACTTTATTCTCCTTAATCTGAAACACGTAAACTCCATAACCTCCTCATCATTTCATCTCCTATCTGACCCACTAAAACAATGGCATCTGAAGTAAATCACTTGATCTCCTCGGAAAAAAGTGCTTCAGGACATAAATCAGTCTTCTTTTCCCTGAAACAGTAGCTCTAACCAAAGCAGTTTTTCAACCTCCTTCATATGTGGTTCGTATTATCTGTTTCTCCACGCTATCTTATGTTACTGGAACTAGAAAACCAAGAAAGTCAGCATTTATCTTGTCAAAGGAAAGGAGAATCATCTTAAAGTGCCCACTTGGAACAACTAAATTAACACATCCCTCTGAGCAATCTCAAAACCTTCTTCATAAATAGATTCAATTGCTAGTGGATTCCACTTTCTCTTCTTATCTCGTCAACAAAAGTTTGAGAGGCCCTTTCCCTCTCCCTCCCTCCATTAAACCCTAACCTAAGTCCCGCCACCATCATCACCTAATCTCCAGCTCCCCAAAGAGATCGTTGTCCAACCTCACCTGCATCAATCCCCTATCACTAATCCAACCACCTCTCTTGTCACCACCACTGGTTACCTCTACATTCCTGCACTATCATTCCTGTAGAGATAGTTCGTAACATTATTATCTCTTTATGTATATGTTTGTTATTTCATTATCTTTGATAGATCTCTCTGTAATTTACCCTTAAGGTCTCTCCCTATATAAGAGAGCCTAGGGTTTTCTGAATGATTATCGAAGTCTTTTCTCACAACATGGTATCAGAGCCACCCTAGGGCTCTTCCTACCCACCCGCCGCCCTCTCCATCTCAGCGCCGAACCTTCCCAGTCGGCCCTTGAGCGTCGGCGACTCCTCCAGGGCGGCCCCAGCTCGCCACCGAACATCCTAGGCGGCTGTCAGACCGTCGCCGCGCCCTTCCAGGCGTCTTGGGCGTGACCCCAGTGCAAGGGTTGTAGGCCTCATCCGAGGCGTGCCCTAGTCAACCTCGTCTCTTCCGCAGATAAATGGATTTGAGTGCGTAACGTCTACATACGCACTAAAATCCGATGCAGTTGGTGTAGACAATCATTATCCTGTCTACAAACCCTAGTTCTTCTCCAGCGACAGTATGTCAGAATCGAAGGTCAATATGCCCTCCACCGGCGCATTCAAAGGTCCTACGCCAATAGTGAAGATGGACGGGTCTAACTACGAGCTCTGGGCTATGCAGTTCATGAGTCTCATGAAGTCGAATGGTAAGAAGCACATTCTTACCGAGGATGAGCCCGCCGAGAAGACAGGGATATATGCCTCATGGGAGGCTGATGATTCCTACGCAAAGGTCTGGTTGTCTGGTACATTGACGATGGAGATTACTAATGATGTCCTCCATCAACCCACTGCTAAGGCAATGTGGGACATTCTTGCCGCTACATATTCCCAGGTGCGGAATGAGACAAAGATGTTGCAGCTTCAGCAAGACATTTTCACAATGAAGCAGAGCGGCAGACCTCTCCATTCCCTATATACATCCCTAAGAGGGATGTTTGAGAAGCTATACAGTATCATTCCACTTACTGCTACTCCTGAGCAGCAGAAGGCGTTTCGGAATGCCACCATGGTTGGTGTTCTACCGCAGCTCTTGATCCTGAGTATGACGCCGCCCGATCCCAAATCCTAGCTGATGCAGTTATCCCTCCAGTGGAGGATGTTTACAGAAGGCTCAGTCGCATTCCAGACTCTCCAGCTCTTCTACTCCACCCCCATCAGCGATGGCAGTCTCGCGTGGGAGAGGTGGACCGCATTCTGGTCGTGGTCGTAAACGTGGCCGTGGACCCCAGGGAAGGGGTGGTCGCTTCAGTCAGACATGCTCTTATTGTCACCGCACAGGACACTCAGAGGAGACATGCTATTCTAAGCATGGATTCCCAGCATCGACATGTGTTGCAGAGCATTCTCAGTCTCCATTACCCTCTACTGCAGATAGTCGATTTGATGAACTTGTGGCCCGTCTCCGAGATATCATGCCACATTCATCTGCTGATTCGTCTGGTGGCTCTTCAGATATTGCTGTCACTGCCTCTGCTAGTTCATCCGCCGCTGCGAGCACCTCAGGTAGATCTACTGCATTCACAACACCTCATGATATATCTGACTAGGTTAGATTCCGGAGCCACACATCATCTCTGTCGAGATAGAGGTAGATTACAGGCCTACAGGGACATTCCTCCAGGCCGTTCAGTACAGATAGCTGATGGTACCCATTCGCCCCTGGTTGGACAGGGGGAGGTCTTCCTATCCTCCACTATGCAGCTGCAGAATGTCTTACATGCTCCTGAGTTCTCAATGAACTTGCTATCTATTAGTCAGATTACGAAGGATTTGAAATGCCGTGCTATATTTGACCCGTCTTCTCTCATTTTTCAGGACATACTCACGGGCAAGGTGATTGGTTGTGGCTCTGAGCAGAATGGTTTATATCGACTGGTTCGGGATTCCTATGCTGGCGTCTCATCTCTTTCTGCCGGACCAGTCTCTCCGTACATTTGGCACCTCCGGTTTGGTCACCTTCCGCTCCAGAAAATGCGTCATCTTATGCCCCAAATCTCTCCTAGTTCATCCTTCCGATGCGAAGCGTGTCAGTTGGGAAAGCATCACAGGTCGAGCTTCCCACGTCGTCTGAGTCGGAGTAGTAGCTCCCTTTTTGAGTTGTTACATATTGATATATGGGATCCGAGTCGTGTTCCTGATCATCAGGGGCACAGGTTTTATCTTGTGGTAGTGGATGATTTCTCGCGTGTGTCATGGGTCTTTCTTTTGAAAAATAAATCTGAAGCAGGAGATGTGATCAAGAATTTGCTTAATGAAGTGCACAATGTTTTTTCTACCTCTGTCAAATATGTTCGAACGGATAATGCCCTTGAATTTTGTACACGCTCACTTTCTCTATTCCTTTCGTCAAAGGGTATTATTCATCAAACCACTTGTGCGTATACCTCACAACAAAATGGTGTGGCGGAAAGAAAGCATCGCCATCTCTTGGACATTACTCGAACACTGTTGATTCAGAGCTGTGCTCCTATTTCATTCTGGGGCGATGCTGTTCTTACTGCATGTTATCTGGTTAACCGAATGCCATCCTCAGTTCTTGGTGATAAGATACATATCTCTCTTATTTTCCCAAGCAAGGAGTTATTTTCACTGACTCCACGGGTTTTTGGTACTGTGACTTTCGTTCATCGTCTATCTCCCGGACTTGACAAACTCTCTCCTAGAGCTGTCAAGTGCGTCTTTGTTGGTTATTCCAGAACTCAGAAGGGCTACCGGTGTTATGATCCTGTGACTCAGCGGTACTTTGTGAGTGCTGATGTTACTTTCTTTGAATCGGTCATGTATTTTTCTCCTGCAGGTGACAGAATGGTACCATCCACTACCACTGATGATATCTATGTTCCTCCACCACCTACATTGAGTACTCCTGAGTTGTCTCATGTGCCCGTCTTCACGCCAGCACCACCACCACCACCTCCACCTCCACCCATTCCACGACCTATCGTATCACCGTTACCTAAATTCTATACACACCGTTCAAGTCCTGCTCAGACTACACAGCAGCCAATCATTACGCCTCAGGTATGTTCAGATGGCATTACTACTGACGGGTCAGGTTTGGTACATGTGCAGGATCCTTCAGTACAGGCAGACACTAGCCCATCCAATACGACAGATGATAATCTTGATGTTCCGATTGCCATTCGGAAGCAGAAGAGGCAATGTGCCTCTTATCCATTTGCCTCACAGGTATCTTTTCACCGTCTCACTGGTGATTTTCAGAGGTTTGCCATAGCCCTGTCTTCCGTGGATATACCACGTACATACCAGGACGCTTTGAAGAATGATTGCTGGAGATTAGCAATGGAAGAGGAGATGAGGGACTTACAGTCTCGTGGCACATGGTCTTTGGTCCCTGCACCTTCTGATGCTTCAGTTGTGAGCTGTAAATGGGTATTCACAGTCAAATATCATGCAGATGGCACGTTGGATAGGTACAAAGCACGCTTGGTCGCCCGTGGGTTTACACAAACATATGGTGTTGATTACATGGATACATTCTCTCCAGTGGCGAGAAACTCTACTCTTCGTATTCTCTTATCCGTGGCTGTGGTCCGTGATTGGAGTATATCTCAACTAGATGTCAAGAATGCCTTTTTGTACGGGGACTTATAGGAGGAAGTCTACATGCAGCAGCCACCTGGGTTCACTGCTGAGGGGGAGACGCAGATGGTCTGTAGACTTCACAAGGCGATATACGGCCTCAAACAGAGTCCGAGAGCATGGTTCCAGAAGTTGTCCAGCCTAATTGAGCAACAAGGATTCAAGAGGTCAAATGCCGATCACTCATTGTTTGTCCAGAAGTCATCGGCAGGTACGGTTGTCATTATGGTTTATGTGGATGATATTCTTGTTACAGGAGATGATGCTCAGGGCATAGAGAGGGCGAAGGCATTCCTAGGCCGTCAGTTTGTTACAAAGGATCTTGGGACCCTAAGATATTTTCTGGGGTTGGAATTTGCAAGGAATGCACAGGGCTTGGTGATGACCCAACGGAAGTACATTACAGACGTCCTGACTGAGACTGGCATGGATGGATGCAAACCATCAAGTATTCCCATGGACCCTAGCGTGAGGCTGTATGATGGTGATACTGATGAAGTAGATAAGAGGAGATATAGAGAAATGGTGGGAAAACTCCTCTATATTACCATAACTCGCCTAGACATTCAATTTGCAGTTAGCAGGGTGAGTCAATTTATGAAGCAGCCAAGACAGGTTCACATGGATGCTATACACATGATACTGAGGTATCTGAAATCTTCTCCAGGGTCAGGGCTGCTATTCAGAAAGGGCACAGACTTATCCATCTCAGCATGTGCAGACGCAGATTATGCAGGATGTCCTAAGGATCGGAAATCAACCTCAGGGTTTGCAATCTTTGTTGGAGGCTCTTTGGTTTCTTGGAAAAGCAAGAAACAAACTGTTGTGGCAAGGTCCAGTGCCGAATCCGAATATACGACCATGGCTCAAGCCAGCACGGAAATGATGTGGGTTCGTTCAGTACTAGAAGATCTACATGTAGCGGTGCCCTTACCTATGAAGCTTCAGTGTGACAATCAGGCAGCATTGTTCATTGCCAATAATCCAGTTTTCCATGAAAGGACCAAGCATATTGAAGTTGACTGTCATTATACTAGGGACCTGATCCAGAGAGGATTGATATCTACTGTACATGTGAGCTCAGGAGATCAGACTGCAGATGTGTTCACCAAGCCACTGCTCAGAGGACCTTTTCAGAGATGTTCATCCAAGCTGAGCATGATAGACATCTATGCTCCACCTTGAGGGGGAGTGTAGAGATAGTTCGTAACATTATTATCTCTTTATGTAGCTATTTGTTATTTCATTATCTTTGATAGATCTCTCTGTAATTTACCCTTAAGGTCTCTCCCTATATAAGAGAGCCTAGGGTTTTCTGAATGATTATCGAAGTCTTTTCTCACAACAATTCCCGTCCCATCCTCCACCACAACACCATCTATCGCCCTCCACCATAGCCTTTTCCACCTTGGATACACGATTCCTTCCATCGACCTAACTTCACCAAGTATTCCCAATCACCCGCCAGACTGCCACCATCTCATATTGCTTCCAGTTCCTATGCATCTCTAGCAACAATCCTTGAAGCACCACCCGATGCTACACTATGGTTTGCTACTACACAATTGGTCACCTTCTCACCTTGCATGCACCACCCCTAAAAGCATTCACTGAGAAAACAAAGCCTTAGTGCATGTGGAAAGAGATTTGACAACGAATAGCATAATTTATTCAAAGGATACAGGGTTTATTATATAGCATGAACCCTTAAAATCCAAAAGGAAATAATTACATAAGTGAGCCCAAAGGGGCTACAGTACTCAAATAAAGAGATGAAGAAATAGGAACTAACAAATAATACTAACACTCCCCCTCAAGTTGGGGCATATCTATCATTCATGCGCAACTTAGAAATCAGCCAAGAGATGTGTTTCTTTGGCAGAGCCTTCATAAATATATATATATATGTGTGTGTGTGTGTGTGTGTGTAAGCTAAAGATCTATAGAGATACGAGTGGAATATATCCCTCCTTCTAATGCATCTCTAATGAAATAACAATTGACTTCAACGTGCTTACTGACTTAGTCCTAGACAAAACTACCTTGCACAGACATGTAATTCAAATGGTCACATTTCGTGTTCTTATTTATGAGAATAACTTCGTTTCCCGTATGTTACAGATTCATGTTAACATTCAATTTATCATGCATCTAATTTAACAACTAGACTAGCAACTTTAGCATCATGATGTAGTTACTTATCGATCGCTGAGAAACGGAAGGGGCATATCATACAACCATAACTTCTTAGATAAGGTGCCAAGTAAATTGATTATCAACATTATAAACCACCACAAAATATAGTGCCTTTAAGTTGTTCAAGTGCTGAGGGGAAACCTAGCACACAAACATGCAACATAATCACTTGAAACGTGCAAGGACTCCAGGAGAGTAACATTAGTTTATATAAACAAGAAAGATTGCCCTTTACTGGATTTGGTTGGAATTGTTGAGTTGAGTGGATAGCGTCTACCTTGGGGAGACCCTTTTAGTGTACCACACTTTCATACTATACTATAACTGCACCACACTTTCATACTATACTATAACTATACAAGGACTACAGGGCCCAAAAATCTGTTCATATCTAGACCAATGACAGATATCCCCAAAAGAGGGGCAAGTTGACGTTGGGAATAGCCACAAATAGGAGATTAGGAGGAACATCGTCATATATGTCTTCGCCAACTTTATCCACTATCAGACAAAGAGAAAGAATGCCTATAACCTAAAGGTTTCTACGAAGGTTTTAGAAAATCTTGTGGAGGGCTTTGCACTCTATCATCTACGAGAACTTTCTGACAAATACTCTTCATTCTAGGTTCTTACCCCTTATGCATGTATGGATTGAACATGGGTGTGCATGGAGGCATGGCTACACAAGGAACCAATGCATATCAGAGTTGTTGATGAAGAAAGCACATGCAAGCATCACCTTGCTTAGTTAAGGCCAAAAATGGCAACGGATTCCTTCTTAGGAGTAGAACATGTCATAGTTTGGTGTAGATCCGATATCCCAAATTAGGATCAAATTACTTGAATTCTATGTCAAATATCTGACTTAATAGAACAACCCACATCCATCGGGGCATGGTGAGAACAAAAGAAGCCAAGTACAAATTAGGCATCCATGCATAGGCTCCACAACTAAATAATGTGATTAATTTAGGATGTTTTTATAGTTGTGCCCCTCTTAGATTCCACGATATCAGTTATGCCCCTCCCTTTTTCGCAGTATCAGGTGTGCCCCTACCTTCTTGCACCACTATCACTTGTGCCCTTCGGGTTAGTTGCCATCCATTCACATCCCAAACGGACGTTAACTTATGGACAAAATAATATTTGAAAAGAATAGAGATGGGTCAAGTGTAGAAAATCCTAGTTTGTATCATCTACTTATTTTTTTCCTCCTCTCCCTCCTCCAGGACTGAGCCCCTCCGCCATGACCTCCTCCTATACCCTTGTAACGTCCGTGAATAGCCTCCCACGCTATTATAGGGGTGAGTGACTAGGAGTGGATGCTCGACTGGCAGCACATAGCGTGTGAGTTGGGCATGCAGTAGTGCGAGGCACATTGGGTGTTAACCTCAGGTGTGTAAGCATCAAAGCATAGGAGGGTTGGCAACATGGACACGACACGCAGACTAGGAGGTTGAGGCATGTGCACGTGTAGGTAACAGAGTATGCGGAGGCATTTTTGCAGACCGAGAGATGCGGGTGCTTGGAGCGTCAGTCGGGCATCATCGACCTCGGTACGGTGGTTCATGGAAATGAACTAGCGACAGAAGAATCCACGAGAGATGGAGTGCTTCTTATTGATGACAGTGATAAAGGAGAGATTATGTTGTTGACTTCCTTAAAAAATCCTCCTCCTCCATTTTTTGTGAAAAGAGAATAGGGTGCGCTCCCGAGATGGGAGTCACCACAAATTGCATTGAGTATTAGAAGGATGGGTTACATTACGGAGAGGCCCAAAAGTTATACAAGGCCTTAATGATTTGCTTTTGTCTCACCCCTGTTAGACATCATTGTCTTTGCCAGTATCTTAATCTCCTTAGAGAAGTTTCATAAGTTTTTTTGGCTTAAAAAAAGGTGTCATAAGTTTCTATAATGAGATAATTTTGTTACTTGTTCTCATCTCGGGGTAAAGTCATTTTTTATTGAATATCCTTGAGGAGAATAATACGCAACATAAAGGAAATTTTCTCATGCAATTTGCTTCAAGAATTCTCAAATGCATCTTAAAACTAACCTTTCATTCTTACTCAAAGTGGATTCCTAGCAGAAAAGAAAACACAATAGCATGTTTTGTAATCTATTATATCCTTACCCTAGATCAATGATTTTTACCTTTGTGCCCATCTTAGATTCCGCAGTATATGTTATACAATCCCCCTTCTCCATTGCAGATGATGATGTTCATATAGGAAGGGGAGAGTGATCATCGTTAAGCGAACAATGGCGCGAGATGGTCGAGCTTTAGTTTTGGGACAGTGAAGGTTGCAAACACAGGGACCATGTGATGCAGCACAAAATTAAAATATAGGGCTTCGTGTTTTTATCTATTAATTTTATTTACGTTTATTCAAGTCATCACAATGTTTATTTAAATAAAAGAGGTCGCGTGTGACCTCTAATTAGTTGGTCAATTTTAAATTTAATTTTCGAATTTTGAATTATAGTCAAATTAGGATAATGTGGATTTGAATCTCGATTCAAATCAATTAAGATCGAGTCAGAATTTATTTTCGATTCACTTTCTATTTTTGTAATTCCACCTCTACTATATAAAGAGGTTGGTAGCCTATTGTAAAAGACAGTTCAAAATATATTAAAAATTGGAGTTATCTCTTTGTCTCTCTATTTCTCTCTCTCTCAATGTGATCTTCACGATTCTCCTTCCCAAAACCTCGTGTAACCGACGTGCGTCCTCCTTCTTCCCCTCCTCCCTAAATTTCTTCCACCGAAATTATTTTCTCTACCGTTGCAAAATTCTTTTTGCATCACCATGTCTCAATGTTAATGGAGATACATGACAAGAGGATAGATCGTGTCTGAAGGTGAATACTAAAATAGAGGCAGACGATTGCATGGTGGAACTATTTAATTAAACTTTTAACCCTCCCTTTTGATGCCAATTACACTTGTGCCAAAAAAAACTTTAACCTGGCATTGGTTTGAATAAACTATGATTTGGTTCATCCCATTGAAGGCTAAATTAACAAAAGGAAACAAGTGATAACAGTGCAAGAATGGTAAGGGCACAAGGGATATTGCAAAAAAGGGAAGTGCATAACTGATACTGCAGAATCTAAGAGGGGCACAAAGGTAAAAATCATTTATCTAAGGTAAGGATATAATAGATTACAAAACATGCTATTGTGTTTTCCTTTAATTCTTAATGCAAATTGCATGAGAAAATTTCCTTCCTGTTGCGTATTATTCTCCTTAAGGATATTCAATGAAAGAATGACTTTACCCCGAGATGAGAATGAGTAACAAAATTATCTCATTATAGAAACTTATGACACCTTTTATTAAGCCAAAAAATATATGAAACTTCTCTAAGGAGATTAAGATACTGGCAAAGACAATGGTGTCTGACGGGGGTGAGACAAAAGCAAATCATTAAGGCCTTGTATAACTTTTGGGCCTCTCCGTAATGTAACACATCCTTCTAATACTCAATGCAATTTGTGGTGACTCCCATCTCGGGAGCGCACCCTATTCTCTTTTCACAAAAAATGGAGGAGGAGGATTTTTTAAGGAAGTCAACAACATAATCTCTTCTTTATCACTGTCATCAATAAGAAGCACTCCATCTCTCGTGGATTCTTCTGTCGCTAGTTCATTTCCATGAACCACAGTACCGAGGTCGATGATGCCCGACTGACGCTCCAACCACCCGCATCTCTCGGTCTGAAAAAAAGGCAAAGCAGATGATTTTTTGCTTAAATGTATTATTAAATTCCCAGCTCAGTGAGGTTCAGAAAGTCAGTGTGACAAATAGTCTGACTCATCGGTGCAATATGCTATTTTTAATCACGAATGTTTTACTTTTATGTACTGTGATGCAAAGACTGGTATCTGGCAGCACATGAATGGTATGCAATCATGTAAACAAAAGCAACAAGTACAAAAATAAAAAAATACACATTATTATCGGTGAACCAAAAAAAGAAGGGAAATAGTTGTCTTCAGACACAAGAAGGCAAATGCCAGGCCAAACAGAGAATCGAATCTAATTGACCAAGGAAAATTATACGAAGAACAAAGGACCAATGCTTCAGAAAGATGATAGCACTGTTCGTTTCACCGGATGGACGAAAAAGAATACTCAGTATGCAGACAATTAGTCTGACTTGCAAGCGGAATGTGCAGCTTTGCTGTTTTACAAATTCATAGACACGAACCAATGATAAATTATAAATATTTTTACAATTGGTAACATTGTTGTTTTAAGTGATGCAAATATTAATATTGGGCATCATACACCCTGATGAAATAAGCGCGTGGTGTGCACAATCAAAATAAAACGACAGCTGCATAAGCATACATAATATCGATCATGAACCAAATTGAGAAAAAATAGAGTTTTCTCAAACAGCAGGTGTTCTTTTATGAGGAAAAACAGCAGATGTTAGATGGAGAATAAAGAGTATTCGAAGTAATGGAAAATACAGCAGTTATAGCCCAATCAAGTAAGAAAGCAACGGAAATGTTAACTACTCCGAGAACAAAACCCAGCAATAGAATTGGAGTCATCAAACCCCAATAAAGCTAGACGTGGGGGAGGAAATAGTATAGAAAGAATGAGAGGGAGCGGAGATAACTCACCTCGTCGTCGGTCGCCGGAGGTATATCTCGACTCTCCTCTCTTTCCGAAACCCTAAATGGCGCCAGCGACCGCTCCTCCTCTGCTGCTGCTGCCGAGGCAGAAGGTCGAAAGGAGGGAGGAACCGTAATCGGATCCGGATCTAGATACCCACTTACACAAGAATGGAAGGGGGAGGTAAAGGGGGGAGAAAAGGAATAGATGAAAAAAAAAGAACTTTTACCCTCGTGCTCCTCTCAGTTTCTGCAAATACACGACTATTGTTTTCAATAACACGTGTTAAATGTTACTTATGCCTTTGCAATTTTATAAAATTTACATTATTGTCCTTCTGTTGATGTATGAAGGCATTAGTGCAATAACGGTAGGAAAATGCTATGAATTTTATACAGGGACACAGCATTATTACGAAAAACCAAAGGGCACGTGTTTATTAGCAAAAACTCGGAGGGGCACAAGGGTATAAATCCCAAAAAAGGCATGTATATTTACTGCATGCTTCATCGTAGCACGTGTTAAGAATACTTTGTTATTAACAAGAGTTGTTTGGAATAATGAAAGAAGATTAAAGGGTAAATTACCATTCGGGGCCCATCTATGGGTCCGGTCCTAGATTGTGTCTTCATCTTTAAATTGTAATGATTCGGTTTTCAGGATCGCTAACGTAATGAACTTTTTGGGGGCTGATGATGAATACGCCCTTGTTTAAAAGTTGGAACACGGCCTCCATTCCCTTCCCGACAAGGACTTATTCGTCATGAACTCGTCATGAACCTCAAATTTTCCATTACCTAAACGGACTTGGAACCCGAATCGTTACAATTTAAAGATGGGGACACATTCTGAGATCGGACCCATAGATGGGGACCCTAATTGTAAGTTAATGCGGAGAAAGTATACTGATGATGAAAAGGAAGAGGGATATGTGGTTACATTTATTAATGGCTCTACATATATCGACTATATAGCTCGCATCTAGAAAGTTGTTTATATTGTTTAACTAAAGTGATATATATATATATGGGAAAAAGAAGCCTACCTCGGCGGGTGTAGGTAACTTCCTACACCCGGCCTAATTTTTCATTATTTTTGATCCTTTTGAAATGAAACCTTGGGGGATTTAGATCACCATGTATCACCATGTTGTCATTCCAAATTCAACTTAATTCGAGACTTCTATCATCTCCATCAAGACTACCAAATTTTAACGGTCTCAGAATTGCTGAAATCGACCCTGTCTAGATGAACGTGTTAGGAATGTTTGTTTTGTATGAAACTTGAAACACGTATTCCTCTTAACATATTAAGTTAATCCCCTCAACTTTTAATCCAAAAAAATAAAAAAATAATTGAAAAATGGGGGTGGGTGCAGGGAGTTTCCTACACCCTAGGGTGCAGGCTCCCTGCCCCCTATGTGTGTGTGTGTGTGTGTGTGTGTGTGTGTGTGTGTGTGTGCGTGTGTGTGTGTGTGTGTGTGTGTGTTGGAGATCATTTTGTCAACTTTTTCAGCATGGTGTAGTGTTTTGATAATGAGTAGAAAAAGGAAATCTTGATGAAGTCTAGTGATAAATCATGGTTATGTGATTGTTATTGGTGTTGTAACAACGAGTATAACATTATTTATAATTTAACAACTCAAAAAAAACAACTGAAGATCTTTATTATAAATTTAAATTAGGAAAATACGACAATAGATATGAAATTCTCGTTGTTATAAATCAAATTTGGTATAGTGTTAATTTAAAGCTCCTCCATTTCCGCATTTTATATGCTATTCATAGAGCTAAGATAAAAATAATGTTGAATTACCATCCATTTCAATCTCTTTTTATTTTATGTTTTTTTCTGACTAAGAGATGGGCAACTAGTTCAATTTGATCAGCTGTAGATGTTATCTTTACACAATATATCGACACGAGTTCATTATTCAAACGATGCTCCAATATGTATACATAAATATGCAGGCATGTGCAGAAAATTACTATATGTGTTTTTAATGTTGTGCGGGCATGTTTGGTTGCTGGATTAGATTGGGTTGGGTTGAGTTGGATTACCCATATGAATAGTAAACTGTGAGGAGGATTTGAAGGGTTGGAAGGACGGGTACACCGGCGTACTCCTAATACAACCCAACAACCAAACAGGCCCTTTGAGTTCTTCCGATGACACTTATGCCTCAACTTTTTTGTAACTGATGTTACATTCCTGCAAATTCCATAATATTGCCCTTCCATCGGTGTAATACAAGGACACAGGAGTAATAAATGTTAATTTCCTAAGAATAGATGACCACAAGTGTAACTGGACCAAAGTTAAAAACATAACTGTTGGAAGAGAAACTCTGAATAACACGAGTAAAAAGTCTCCGCAATATATTTTTTTAGAACATGCAGCAAATTTTTGAATCTGGTATGATTAGAGACCATGGTCGGATTACTGCAGTGTAAAAAGATTTCATGGAATTTAATGTGACCTCTAGAATGATGGTGTAATCTATTGGCTTTTTATTAGGTTACATTGCGAGATTGCAAAATAGATCAAACATATGTGCCTTGATCTTTTTCATTGACCACTAATCAATAGTGCAGCCAATATTTGAGAAAAGTCACAATAGAAGCATCTTTGAAGTACGCATGGTGTAAATAACGTATGTAAATGCCTCCCAAAGTTCCCGAATCATATACCTAGTAAAAGTTGTTTGCGGGTCAATTATGCAGAGGAACAATGAAAGGACCGAAGGACGACTATAAGTTATAGATATCCACAAATCACTGTGAAATATAAAACCCTTTGCATATATATTTATAACCATACATAAAAATATTATATGTATTGTCTCGTTTCATATATATATATATATATATATATAGCTTATCCAGATATGAGCACCAAACGTAGGTTCGCCACGTGTATAGATTGGATTTATTTGGTAGGAGATGGTTTTGGCAATAACAATGTACTTTGGATTATTGACAAAATAAGAATTCGAGTTAAATCATTTCTTTAAAAATACGCGGTCGGTTTTAGTAAGATAAAAATCCATGTTTAAATTATTGTTGGCATAGGATTTATTTATGGAATGTTCACTCCACGTATAGATTAGAAAAGAAAATTACTAATATAAAATAATTTACTGATTACGTAAATTAATAATGTCCTTACAAAAATTTCCGATTACAAATATACATATTACTGAACGCATTGTGATTGTTACTGAATCTATAGTTATTTAGTAGTTTTTGAATGTGTACTAGACAATTGAATAGATAAATTACTTATGTTTATATGAACAATTACTGAATATTCATGTCTGTATTACTACCTCAATGTTATTAGTTACTGAAATTATGGTTACACGTCAATATATTCATTTGATAATTGTATTTATTATTACATCTTGTATTAGTTACAGAATGATTGGTTCTTATAAAATTATCAAAAAATCCTTCTCGCAACTTTAATTAGGAAGTATACAACAATCATCAATGTTATATTTTTTACTTTTTTCATCCACGAATGTTGTTGCGAGTTGTAACACATCAAAAGTATTCGGACATCTGACATACCTGAAATAAAAATGAGTTAGTAAACCAGTAGTTGCGAGTTGTAAGAACTAAAAAGAAAGCAATAACAATTATGTAGGCAATAGTAAATAAATTCAAATCCTTAATTTCAGACTGAAGAAACATTCATTGTACATTTAATCGGTAATGTACTTGTTTACTCAAGTAATTATTTGTTGTGAGATCAGTAATATTGAAAACAAATGTCAGTAATTTACATTTGTAATATTACATTGTATAGAAATCAGTAATTCATGCATTCTACTCAAGTAATACATATTCATAAATCCAGTAAATTTTGTTGTGAGATAAGTATTTTGTTCAAACGTGAAGGTAAAAATTAATAATGTCCACATAACAAATACTGATTACAAATATCCATATTACTGAACTCATATTGATTGTTACTGATTTTATAGTTACTTAATACTTTAAGTGTTACTGAGGCATCCCTTGTTTACTTATATAACATTTTTAATTACTTACAACGCGTCGAGTGTTACTGATAGCAATACGTAAGTTATTGGTCTCGTATTTTTTTACAATCATTCGAAGTTACTGATTCATTGTCTTTTCTTACTTTACAATTTGTTGCATGTTACTAATGCTTTTCTCAATCTTACTTATTGTATTATCTGTTTTGAATTACTATCAAACCACCCCCTCTTTACTTAAGTAATTTATTTTATTACTTGTAATACGTCAAGTGTTATTGATAGCCACACGTAAATTACTAAATTATATGAAATCAAAATGCCTTGGATAAAAAAATCAATTCTGACTATAGATCATGAATTATAAAACATCTGCAGGTCATCCATCGTCACTCTTTCTGATATGAATTTCGTTCATGATACGATCAACCGAGGATAGGGAAGTATCGCTCATATTGTCTTCGAATACATAACGATCAAACTGAGATCAAAATATGAATCGACAATAATAACTAAAGAACAAAAAAAAGAAGAAACGTAAATTTTACATGGAACGATCGATTAAAAAACTTCAACAAAAATACCTTCGAAGAACGAAGATCCTGCAATTTCAGAAGCTTCGTCGTCACACGAGATCGATAAGAATGCGCTAGAAATGATCAAATCAAACACCACACGAAAACATTGACGAACGCTAAATTTATAAAGTCTGAAAATACCATTTTTAAATACACACCAAATAATATGACGTGATCATAAAATGAAGGAATTGAAATTATGCTAATCCAACAGTCGTGGGGATGGGCTCATTCCAACTCAAATGCACTTAGAGCTCATTGGATAAATTCCCTATATATATACGTGCAAAGATATGGTAACACTTGCATTGGTATCTGTATCCAACCGTAACAACTGCACACTAAATTCTTTACAGTTGAAGGGATATTATAATGCTAGTAACTTGGTGGGTTGAGTCTAATTTAAGTCATTGACAACAATCTAAACTATTTGAGCCCCAAGTTATCAAGTAATAGTCTCCCACTATTGTTACACGCTCTCACACTTCATCAGTATCCGATGTACGACTCATCCCTTGCTTATATTCACAAACATCCTCGTTGTAAGATGGCTCTCACTTATTCCAAGTAATAATGACAGTTGCGTACTATGAATAATAAAATCCACCTAAGAAGATGTGCTTTCGAGTCCTTCATCTCCATTAAATATCTAATTGCTATGCAAGTAGTAAAAAATGTCACCTTAGAACCCAAAACATACGATCAACTTCTCTAGGGCCTAAACTCCTATGTGCATTTCCTTTTAGTGATCATCTACTCCCTCCTCGTTAGTGACTACCTGAATGCCTGACTTCTTTGATACAACATGTAAAGGGGACATCCACTTAGACTCTGAGATGGGGTAAATAAAATTGGCTTCATAACATTTCTCAATTTCTTTCTTAAGGACCTCTCTTAAATGTGGATGTAATCTTATTTGAAACTCACAAGAAGGTCTAGCATTATCCTCAACATAAAATATGGTGTGAACATATAACATGTTTAATACCCAGAGATCCGACACAGTCCAACATATTGTCTTGTGGTTCTTCTCTAGAACTTCTAAGAACCTAAAAGTGTATTTGAAACTCTTGTTTAAAATAATCCTAAAATCGAAAAGATAAGCATCCGAACTCTCACGTGCCATCACAAATGTCCAATTGGTAAATCAGTGGGTTTGATTTGTATGTGTACAAAAACTGTACATATGTACCCAATGTGTATTCTATCTTTCTTGATTCTACCTTCATGCTCTTCTCAGTTTCTTCTTGACACCGGAGATGAATATCTCTGAGAAATCTAGTTTGGATTTTACGAATACTTCACAAAACCCGTTAGATCTCATGTCTCCATGGGTTCAAGATGACCCTCTTCTCAAATCCACCTAATCTTGGGATGAGCCTCTACCCAAGGCCATGTTCAATAAGTCATTATTAGGTTCAATCGATCTCGGACTAACACTCTTTTTAATTCTCCTCCCACCAAGGAAAGCTTTATATTTCGTAAGACCCCTCATCCTTCTACACCTATATCTAATTCGAATCTCTCAGAAGACAATATGCCTCCCAAGAAACATATGAATGACGACGGCAACAACAATGACCTAATGGTATCCACCCTCGCTTGATTGACTATAGCTAACCAACAAAACGAACAACTCGGAGCATGGTTAGGACTACTTCAAGCAACTGGGAATAGAACTAATAATGACAGAAAATCAATTCTTGGGTCCTGCAAGAAAGACGTCCTTAAGTGTATGAGGTAATGGTTTCAATTGCGGCATATATGTGCATCAAGCAAATCAGGTTGCGTCATCTCTAAATCTGGCTCTGTGTTGCATGAAGGTGGCTCTATTTGTGCTATGTTTTCCACCTACTCTATTGTGTCTTGATTCAGATCACCAAAAATATGTGGTAGTTCGGCCAAAGTTGTGCCCGACTATCATCCTCACCCACGATTTCCCATGAAAGATTGAACTGGTAAATCTAAAGGGACTTCTAAGTCATCAGGGGAGTAAGGGGATGCATCAATCAAGAAACTCTACAACACTTGTCAATTTGCATCGTGAATATTGTCCTCTCTAAATAATAGTGTCTCTCTCCGTATTAACTAGGCATGTTTCCATAGCTGATCTGTGTCTAAAATTCTGCATTTTGCCTCAGAAGATAAGTTGTCACGACCCCAATTCTGGGTCGTAGGATCCTGTCATATCCGGATACGGTTACTCAACAATAATTTATTCAGCAATCATAACTAAAATATAGAAATAAATTACAAATAAAAATACTCAGAAAGAAGTATTTAATACTTTTCCATTCACAAAATAAAGTTTACATGACCCATGTCTCACTACAACCATTTACATGTACATCATCTGGAAGGAAAATACATAGAAAGATTACCAACTACCTTACAGGGTAAAGCTAATGTGGCTGACTGGGTTGCTAAAGTCCTTGCGATGGTTCACCGATACCTATTGAGTTTTCCATAAATCATAGGACAACAATTAGCGAATGCTAAGTAATAAAGAACAGAAAAGCAAGCAAAATGGTGTAATTTTGCAAAACTTGTTGTCATAAAAAATTACATTCTTTCTCATTCATTCAAATCATATTCCTTCTATTCCACAACAAGGATTAGTCTAGGAGAACCTGATGATTACAATATATACACAGAGATAATATGATCAAATTAGGTGATATACAACCTGAATGATTGATCTATAAACTCCAAAATCACATAACCCATGTCCAATTTATTCCATGTACACAACAAGAGAAATAACTTTTTAATTACACATAAATCGATAAATCATGGTTTTTATCTGGGAAAATATTTTCAAAGATGTGGATGGATATTTTATTCGACGGGATTATTCAAATATCGAGATGTATAATTGTCCATTATTCTAAATAAACAATCATATTTTTTGAGAGAAAGAAAAAAATGTATTCGGATCATAGTTTGACAAAATAAACAACACTTTCATTTAGGCTCTACAAAAGCCTATACCTTTTTGTTGGAAAGAAATGAGAAGGGGTAATAGTATAAATTTTCAAAACCTTTAAATGCTTAAAGCCACCCATGCATGTACATTCACCTTCTCTCTCCCATTACCCATGAAGATAGTCGACCACTCATCCTCTCTCTCCCCTTTCCATGCAACTTTCCATGCAAGTCCCCATACATACATTGAATGCATTTATTGGTTTTGTCTTACATGCATGTGACCCTTCAAGAGGCACATACGGCTAGTATAAGACCCCATCATCTCTCGCACTCTCCTCCGCCCTCCCTCATTCTCTCCCTATCTCGCATGTACATTCACCTTCTCTCTCACATTACCCATGAAGATAGTCGACCATTCATCCTCTCTCTCCCCTTTCCATGCAACTTTCCATGCAAGTCCCCATACATACATTGAATGCATTTATTGGTTTTGTCTTACATGCATGTGACCCTTCAAGAGGCACATACGGCTAGTATAAGACCCCATCATCTCTCTCACTCTCCTCCGCCCTCCCTCATTCTCTCCCTATCTCGCACTCCTCATTCTCTCCCTATCTCACGGGCCTCTCTCCCCAATCCCATTCTTTTCATCCACGCATAGCACTCCTCTTTCATGCACGCACAACACCTCTTACCCGTTCTCTTCTCATCTCTCTCGCACTCTATCTCCCTTTCTATATTCGGTGTGTATTTTTGTTTTGCAGGTCCCCTTCTCTAGTGCAACTCGGCAACATCTAGTCACCTCTCTGTGTGACCCCGCGGGCTGCAGTAACTCCCTCGTAGCAGCATCTTCTACGCACAAGACCAGCCCCTGAGCATATCCCTTACCCGTGCAAGACTCCAGTGAGTAGCCTCTACGTGCCGGCCTCCTCCCTCGCACCTCCGTGCATTTCTGTTCACGCGCGGACGTCCTCCAACGATTCCCAGGGTCCACGCGGGTACTGCTGCTCCAACTCACACCTTCAAGCCGCAACTCGACAACATCCAGTCACTTCTCTCGCAGCCAACGGCCATAGCCGCCATCCACTCTCGCGGGCAACCATGCACTTCTCCTTACGTGCATGAGGATAACGATTTCCACCTCTCCCTTTATCTATTTGTTGACCTTTTATTTACATGTCATTTGCATTCCATACCTTGAGCTTTCCTTTATATTAAGTATTTCAAGTAAAGTCCTCATTGTTTTATCAATTGAAGTGCATATTTTTGAAGTCAATCTTGTCCAAACTGCACCTATATTATCGATTTAGCAATTTAAGAGTTAGATGTTGAATTAAAATTGCAAGCTTACTTGGTCCTTGTGGATTCAAACCTCTATTTGCCATATGCATTTTATATGTCTCCATTGTGCTTGTAGTTATAATCTATTTGATTGACTTGATTATTCGTGGTAACACAACGACTCGATAAAATCACCTTCTTAAACCGCGAAAAATCGTGTCAACATTTTGGCGCCGTTGCCGGGGACTAGGCAACATTTGCAATTTTTTCTTCTTCATTTCTACTCATTTTCAATTATCTAATCCGTGTATTTTTTGTTTTGCAGGTACTTAGGCTTCAAAAAGAAAAAAAACTTGTCTTTTCATGCATTTTGTTTTAGCAAACTTGTAATTTGAAAAAAAATTCCCTCCCCTCCTTCTCGGAAAAGCTCGCCATCAGTAGGACAAAACATTACGGATTAGCGTCAGAAGTGCAGGCACTGTGAGTCCCTCTTTCTCTTAGGCATCTTAGGTTTTTAAAATTTCTTGCATTTGTTTGTGCTTCAAATTAAACCGAAAAAAAAAATTAAAAAAGAGTTCTTGATTGCATCATCTCTGTGGTCTTCTCCCTTTGATAATCTAATTCAAAGACCACCAAATCGTGTATTAATCACTTAAAAAGATAAGCTTGAAAGGCCACTGCAGTGGCCCGAGCAGAAAGCGGGAAAATTTTGATTGCTTGATTTGATGCACATGTATGACACAAAAATCACGAGCACATAGAACCCTTGGATAGTGACAAAAATCCCTGGTGCTACGTGGGATTGCAGAGAGAAATCGTAACTCCTCGACGCGTTGGGCATAGGTTCTTGTGAGAAAAGCAGATCTAACGATCTGAGTACCAACCCTGGATCCCCCAGCCGGATTAGGACATCGATTTCTTACAATCTTCCACACTCACCTCATCCTTAAGGACTCTAATTTCTCTGAAAACTTTTGTTGAATCATTAAATTAGAATCGAAAAGATAACCGCTTCTGCGACAATTTTTGTGTGAGTTGGTGAATCAACAAATTGTCTGGTGTATTGTGCGGTGTATGCTAGGTCGTAGGTCTCTGAAAAATCCAGTGCAACAACCATTAGAGTACGACCCGATTTATAGAAGAAAAACAAACCCATCTCCTTCAACTAAGAATTCATCTGACAGAGTAAACATGGGTGAAGAAAGACCAAACCCTGTGGATCTCATCTTGCATCAACTACAACTGCTGAGAGAAGAAAATGTCACAATCCGCCACACCATAGAACCTCTCATCCGACCACCGCCCATAAGCACACATTACAACCCGGCTGCAGAGGACTTAGTTCATTGGGTCCAAATCCCGCCTGAAGTAGGAGACTTTGAGATAAAACCCGTATCACTCTCCTTAATCCCAAAATACTATGGAAATGACTCTGAAGATCCCTTCCTCTACATCCAAGACTTCCGATCTGCTTGTGACACCATGAGTATCCCCGGGGTAGAGAAAGAATACATCTACATGAAAGTCGTTACCCACTCACACAAACACAAAGCACTCCAATGGCTTCGAAATTATGGAACTCCACGCACCTCCTGGGACGCCTTAAGAGAGGCATTCATCAAGAAATACTTCCCAATAGGAAAGACAAATACCTTGAGACAAGCCATATCATCATTCACTCAGAAAACAGAGAGCCCATTCACGAAGCTTGGGAGCGTTTTAAGGAATTACAAAGGAAATGCCCTCATCATGCAATCACCAAATGGAAATTGGTTCAGATATTTTATGAGGGCATAGATACATCATTTAAGAGAGTAATTGATGGCTCATGTGATGGAAACTACATCATTCGTGATGAGCATTTTGTTTGGACTTTATTTGAAAATATGACTGACAATTCGGTGAATAGTTCCTCAATTGAACAATATAGTGGAAATACGAGGACAATCAATATCATTGATCATGAGAGATCTAGCAATGACAATCCTGATAGATGGGAAACCCTCTCAAAACAAATGAACCTCATGACTCAAGCCTTAGAAAAATTGGCCATGAATAATCGACCAGCCATGAAGTTGACCACACCACATTCACCCATAATCAAGACATAAATCCTGAGACTGTGAATTGGGTGCAGAGAAATCGAGGAGCACCTTCAAATAACCACAACACATGGAGAGATCAATCAAATTCTGGGTGGAATGCACAGAACAACTATCATTTAATCACACCAATCCAGACAACCAATGGCACAACCCATAGCTCAACCCACCACCACTGCGGTTAACTTTGATGCCCTGCCTCAAGCAATACAACAACAGGCCACTGAAGCTCAACAAAAAGCCAACTCTGAGAATGCCCGGCAGTTTGCCGAAATCAGATCTTATATCCCAGCCTTGTCACTTCAATCTCTACCCAATCCCAACAATAACAAGGCTAGTTCATCTGAAGTACTTCAAACTCCATCACCTGTCGGATCTTTCACCTCACCACCTGGTTTCCAAAACCAGAATCAAGGAGTCTTTACATTTTCTAGGACAAACCAAGGGAACCCACAACAAGCACCTAGAAATCAAGTCAATTTCAAAACCCCACCCCGTCCAAACC
The DNA here is from genome assembly GCA_037367405.1 of Ottelia alismoides. Classification (NCBI taxonomy): domain Eukaryota; kingdom Viridiplantae; phylum Streptophyta; class Magnoliopsida; order Alismatales; family Hydrocharitaceae; genus Ottelia; species Ottelia alismoides. The sequence continues at coordinate 308,213 of JAZKJV010009420.1, forward strand.
AATCTGCTAATGCTGTCACTTTGAGAAATGGGAAAACCACTTCTGCCTACACCAGACCGCTAGTTTCAGAGGATTAAATTGACATAGAAGAGGAGGTTGATGATGAAGAGAAGCTGACTGAGATAGCCATGCCCCTTCCTATTTCCCCATCCATGGCTATCCCCTTTCCCGGAGCTCTTCACCGAAGAAAACCTCGATCTTCCACCATCGATACAGAGCTAGAAAAACTATTCTCGGACATTGTCATTGAAATCCCGCTCTTAAAAGCCCTCGAACAAGTCCCCGCCTTCTCCCGCTTCTTAAAGGAAAAATGCACGCCAAAAAGGAAAACAAGAGAAAAGACAAAGGAAAATCAAGAAGAAAAATATGTGCTTCCTCAAGCCACATCAAATGCCATTTCCCAATTCCTACCCCCCAAGAAAAAAGATCCAGGGGCACCTTTGGTTAAATGCACGATTGGTGAGTTGACCTTCGAGCGCACCTTATTAGATAATGGCGCCTCAATCAATCTTCTCCCTACCGCCATCATAGAACACTTTGACTTAGGGAGAGTGAAACCTGTTTTAATGATTTTACAAATGGCGGATCGCACTGTGAAGAGACCAATAGGACTTCTTGAAGATGTTATAGTCACAGTGCAAGGACATAAATTTCTTGTGGATTTTGTTGTTATGGATATGGATTCCCCCAACATACTGAGTGAAACACCCATCATTTTGGGACGACCCTTCCTAGTTACAGCTAAGGCACATTTTGATTATGAGGGGGGGCAAAGTCGAATTTTCAATCAATGGCAAAACCGTCCCTATTGAGCTGATCATACCCAATTCTATTGACTCTGAGACTGAAGACTGTGGTTGGATAGAAAGATGTGTTGTTCTCAACATACAAAATGACTTTGCTCCAATCCATCTCACTAAAGATCCTTTAGAGGTTAGTCTGAACACCTCTAGATCCACTTACAAAAATACTTCTCATGAAATTGCCACATACAATCTGAATCTCGTACTGGAAGCTCCACCATTCCCTCTCACTGGACAAGAAATTGACGAGCTTGATAATGCCTGGGACACATTAGACTCTGAACTTACATTGACCTCAACCATGATCATATCCATGATGGAACCACCATTTGAGACTATTTCTGTAATAGACTCAGGAAACACTACAACTCTGACTCCATCAACAACCAATGTTGAATTAAAACCACTACCCAAAGATCTGAAGTATGCTTTCTTGGATGATGCTCACACTCTACCAGTCATTATCAATGCCAACCTAAATCATATGCAAGAGAGCCAACTAATGGAGGTTTTGAAAAAGAATTCTCAGGCTATTGGTTGGAAAATAACTGATTTGAAAGGAATAAGCCCGACATTCTGTACACACCATATATATTTGGAAAATGACACTAAGCCCTCTCGAGAAATGCAAAGACGGTTGAATCCTAATCTACGAGAGGTTGTGAAGAATGAAATATACAAGTGGTCGAGTGTCGTCATCATTTATCTGATAGCCGATAGTCCTTGGATTAGTCCCCTACAGGTTGTCCCCAAGAAAGCTGGATTAACAATTGTGAAAAATGAGAAAGGAGATGATATCCCTACTCGGGTGGCAACATCTTGGAGAGTTTGTATCGATTATAGAAAAATCGATAAGGCTACACGAAAAGACCACTTTCCATTGCCATTCATTGACCAAATCATTGAGAAGCTAGCCGGAAAAGAATTTTTTTGCTTTCTTGATGGATATTCCGGTTATAACCAAGTAGCCATAGCACCAGAGGACAAAGACAAAACCACTTTCACTTGTCCATTTGGAACATGTGCCTTCCGTCGCATGCCTTTCGGACTATGTAATGCTCCAGCAACATTTCAAAGATGCATGATGGTAATTTTCACCGATATGATCGGCGATTTTATGGAAGTATTTATGGACGATTTCTCTATTTTTGGAGACTCTTTTGAAGAAACACTAGGATTTTTTGGATAGAGTCCTCAAGAAATGCATCGAAGTGAACTTGATATTATCTTGGGAGAAATCACATTTTATGGTGAAACAAGGGATTGTGTTAGGACATGTTGTGTCAAAGAAAGAGATGGAAGTGGATCCATCAAAAATTGAGACAATCACTCATTTAGGTCCACCAGTGAACGTCAAGGGTGTAAGGTCCTTCCTAGGTCATGTTCGCTTTTACCGCCGCTTCATCAAGGACTTTTCAAAAATTTCCCGCCCTCTCACCAAACTACTTGAAAAGGACCAAGATTTTACATTCACCGAGGAAGTATATGAGTCCTTCAACACACTAAGGAAAATCATCACTGAAGCACCCATACTACAACCCCCTGATTGGAACTGTGAATTTGAAATCATGTGTGATGCTTCTGATTATGCCGTTGGGGTAGTATTGGGTCAAAGGAAAGATGGAAAACCCTATGCCATCCACTATGCCGGCAAGAGCCTGGATGATGCTCAAAGGAACTACACTGTGACTGAGAAAGAACTGCTGGCTGTGCTATTTTCACTAGAGAAATTTCGATCTTACATCCTAGGTTCCCACATTATTATCTACACAGACCACTCTGCTTTGAAATATCTCTTCACAAAAATCGATGCTAAGCCTAGACTCATTAGGTGGGTTTTACTGCTCCAAGAATTTGATTTAGAGATTCGAGACTCATTAGGAGCAAAGAATGTCGTGGCCGATCACCTTTCAAGACTCCCTTCATCAAACGCAGATAGAATCCCAATTTCTGATAACTTTCCATATGAAAGTATTATGTCTGCCTCTCAACTCCCTTGGTACGCCGACATCGTCAATTACATCATCACTTCCACATTTCTTGATGATTGGCCAAAACATAAGAAAGATAAAACTAAAGTCCAAGCCCGATACTATCACTGGGAAGACTCTTTGCTCTTAAAAGAGGGTACTGATTTGATATGGAGACGATGCATCCCTGAATCTGAAGTCAACGATGTCCTAACTCACTGCCACACTTCTGGGTGTGAAGGACACCACTCAGGGAAGCGCACAACCGCTAAAGTCTTACAATGCAGTTTTTACTGGCCCACACTCTTTAAAGATGCCCATCATTTTGCTCAATCTTGTCCTGCCTGTCAGACTAATGGAACAATGACCCGTGGTAACATGATGCCCCTCCAACCCGTGCATATAGTCGAGATCTTTGATACTTGGGGAATAGACTTCATTGGACCTTTCACCACATCACATAGTTACTAACACATTCTTCTCGTTGTTGATTACGTCTCTCGTTGGGTAGAAGCCATCCCCACTCGTGCTACTGATAGCACAGCCGTTGTCAAGTTCTTGAATGACCTATTCTCACGATTTGGATGGCCAAAGGTGGTCATTAGTGATGGAGGCACCCACTTTCTGAATGCTTCAGTTAATAATTTACTCAAGAAAAATGGAGTCGAACACCGTGTCTCAACTGCCTATCATCCACAGACCAATGGAATGGCTGAGCTGTCGAATCGAGAAATCAAGACCATCCTCCAGAAAATTGTCCGCTCTGATCGTAAAGATTGGTCTCAACACTTATCTTCTGCTCTTTGGGCCTACCGTACAGCCTTCCGTACACCCTTACGAATGAGCCCATATAGGTTGGTCTATAGAAAGCCTTGCCATCTACCTGTAGAAATACACCACAAGTCACTCTGGGCAATCAAGAAATGTCATTTGGATTATGATGAGGCTGGAAAGAAAAGACTATTGGACTTATCTGAACTGGAAGAACTGAGATCACAAGCCTATGATAACAACCTGCTATACAAAGAGAAAATCAAGTTGTGGCATGATGCCAACATTTTGAGGAAAACATTCAAAGAAAATAAAAAAGTATGGCTATTTGATGCAAAACTGAAGTTATTTGCAGGAAAACTGAGATCGAAATGGAAAGGACCATACATTGTAACTCAAGTATTCGATAATGGCTCGATAGAAATTTCTGACCCAAACACTAAGGCCACTTTCAGAGTCAATGGTCAAAGACTAAAACCCATTGTTGAACCATCTGGTCCTATGCCTGTATGCACAACATACCTTCTGCAGGAAAAATGAACCACCACATCGCCAAGCTGAGGCGTTAAATCATGCACTCTCGTGAGCCTCTCCTCACAGGTATCTTTTCGTTTTACTGCTCGCATGTTTATTTTCATTGCATTGCATTAGATAAGTATGGGGGTACCCCTCTGCATTACATTCCAAAAAAACACAAAAACAAAAAATACATTTCACATCCCTTTTGATCCTCCTATTGCACATTGTTTTCACCATGAGGACATGGTTTCTGTTAAGTATGGGGGTGTCTGCATAGTTTTTCAAAATTGCACACTCTTTCAAAAAAAACTCTCTTTTGCAAAAATTCCCCTAAAAATATTTTCAAAAGCAAGAAAACCACCAAAAATACATCCTTCCTAGTTTTATCCTATTTTGAGAAATCAGATCTTCACTGCATAAATCATAGACTGAGGTTGAGTTGACCCTAATCCACTTAACTTCATCAGAATTTCACTAGGCATGAGTTTTTAAGCTTTCTTCAGGTCCATATGGACTTTATTCTCTCAGTTCCACTAACTCTACTGGTGAATGAACTTCTGTATCTAACTAGATCACCTGAGAAACTAGTAGCACTCTTAAACTCTTCAGTTGATATTAAGCAACTGCACACTGCACTTAGCTTGATTGAGTTTATTTTACGAGATACAATTACAATCTAGTTGAGGTGAGGAGTTGTCCTCTTGGTTGTGCCAATGCCTGAAACTTATCTATAGCTAATGAAGGAACTTGACTTAGGAACAACATGATCTCTATAGTCTAAGTATGTCAGCAAATAAGCCAGTATCGTGTCAATATTAAGCCGATACTACCTTTTGATGCCAAAACCCAAGACAAAAACACCACAAAAAAGCATATCACAATACAAATGCCAAAAACCACCAATCATGCAAAGATACGCAAAGCAAAAGCAAAGAAGACCACCAACTAACCTTTCTCCACCAAAAAGCCGTGGTAGCAGCCCAATGATGCTACCTAAATTTTTAAAAGAGGTCCAAAGAGGCCCAGGGTTATGCTCTGCAAAAAGAAAAGAATGAGAGCAACGGACCAAAGCGGTCTACGGAAAACCCCGAAAGTTAGGTCCCATTTTCCGAAGAATTATGGCCTATTTCTTTATGCTGACATACTTGGGTGAAAAGAGAATATGCCTGAATTCAGGTGAGGACTGAGGCTATATGACTAGGGAATCATTCGGTACCTTGATAGATTGTGTTGTTAGCTCGTTCTCTTGACTCACGAAAGCTAAAACATCACTAACACTGTTTATATCCACTCAAGGTCAAAGGGAATACATGTTTCTTAGGGATGAGCTGACTTGATCGACCTTTTGAAACCATGTCTGATTTTGTTGGAACTGTGAGGCTGTTGAAACTATAAAACTCGAGTCAAGTAGACGATTCAAACAAATCATTAATCCATGGGTCAACTCTACTGAAGTTTGTGTATTTGTGTGGTTAGGGACTGAAAATTCAAAAGACTTTGTGGGAGTGTCTGCTGCAAACCCTCACCAGATATATCTTGGCTATTCTCCTTGTCCTTCATTATTTCTTATCTTATTCTTGCTCGGGACTAGCAAGACTTAAGTATGGGGGTGTGATGATTACAATATATACAGAGATAATATGATCAAATTATGTGATATACAACCTGAATGATTGATCTATAAACTCCAAAATCACATAATCCATGTCCAATTTATTCCATGTACACAACAAGAGAAAGAACTTTTTAATTACACATAAATCGATAAATCATGGTTTTTAACTGGGAAAATATTTTCAAAGATGTGGATGGATATTTTATTCGACGGGATTATTCAAATATCGAGATGTATAATTGTCCATTATTCTAAATAAACAATCATATTTTTTAAGAGACAGAAAAAAATATATTGGGATCATAGTTTGACAAAATAAACAACACTTTCATTTAGGTTCTACAAAAGCCTATACCTTTTTGTTGGAAAGAAATGAGAAGGGGTAATAGTATAAATTTCCAAAACCTTTAAATGCTTAAAGCCACCCATGCATGTACATTCACCTTCTCTCTCCCATTACCCATGAAGATAGTCGACCATTCATCCTCTCTCTCCCCTTTCCATGCAACTTTCCATACAAGTCCCCATACATACATTGAATGCATTTATTGGTTTTGTCTTACATGCATGTGACCCTTCAAGAGGCACATACGGCTAGTATAAGACCCCATCATCTCTCGCACTCTCCTCCCCCCACCCTCATTCTCTCCCTATCTCGCGCTCCTCATTCTCTCCCTATCTCGCACTCCTCATTCTCTCCCTATCTCACAGGCCTCTCTCCCCAATCTCATTCTTTTCATCCAAGCACAACACTCCTCTTTCATGCACGCACAACACCTCTTACCCGTTCTCTTCTCATCTCTATCGTACTCTATCTCTCACGTACTCTATCTCCCTTTCTATATTCGGTGTGTATTTTTGTTTTGCAGGTCCCCTTCTCAAGTGCAACTCGGCAACATCTGGTCACCTCTCTGCGTGACCCCGCGGGCTGCAGTAACTCCCTCGTAGCAGCATCTTCTACGCACAAGACCAGCCCCTGAGCATATCCCTTACACGTGCAAGACTCCAGTGAGTAGCCTCTACGTGTCGGCCTCCTCCCTCGCACCTCCAGGGTCCACGCGGGTACTGCTGCTCCAACTTACACCTTCAAGCCGCAACTCGGCAACATCCAGTCACTTCTCTCGCGGCCAACGTCCATAGCCGCCATCCACTCTCGCGGGCAACCATGCACTTCTCCTTACGTGCATGAGGATAACGATTTCCACCTCTCCCTGTATCTATTTGTTGCCCTTTTATTTATATGTCATTTGCATTCCATACCTTGAGCTTTCCTTTATATTAAGTATTTCAAGTAAAGTCCTCATTGTTTTATCAATTGAAGTGCATATCTTTGAAGTCAATCTTGTCCAAACTGCACCTATATTATCGATTTAGCAATTTAAGAGTTAGATGTTGAATTAAAATTGCAAGCTTACTTGGTCCTTGTGGATTCGAACCTCTACTTGTCATATGCATTTTATATGTCTCCATTGTGCTTGTAGTTGTAATTTATTTGATTGACTTGATTATTCGTGGTAACACAACGACTCGATAAAATCACCTTCTTAAATCGCGAAAAATCGTGTCAACAGAACCCCACCATTCTTGGACTCCAAAGCTATAGACAATTCGGGATTGGAGATTGCGTTGATATAGTGATCTTATGCTGTCAAACGTCGCCTCAACCAATCCTGTAATACTACCCTGATAATTTTACTTTTTCTTTTATTAACCAAAGTTTCAAACCCTCAGCCTGGCAAATAAAAAAGCACACTGACCTTGAGGACCTGGTTGCTTAAAACCTCAATCTAACCTTTAGTCACATAACCTAACGGCTTTAAATACATGTTATCGTAACCCAATTGCTATTGAACCACCTGTGCATCCACATGGCACGACCACATCTTATGTAGTTCAACTCGAATATTTTTGCTCCCGGTACCACACGTTGCAAATCATTCATTTCGTGGGCAATTATCATAACAAGGCAACCGTATACCACCTATGTAGGGCAAAGCCAATATGAGCTCCTTTCGATAAACCTACATGTTGCATGCCCGACCTGTAGTTCTACTCCCAGCCATTCTTAACGCAACACACGATCCTTTTCAGGATCCGAACCAACAAACATCAATTCCCATGATGTAATTCCTCAATTCAGCCTTACATTTGCATAACCATAAAATAGTGAGTATAGACTTATACATATATTAATTCATATATTTATATACTCATATTTATGCTTGATTTATCTTTTAAACCATATCTTTCTAAGCCATTGCATCCATGCGATGCTTAGACCTTATTTTAGTTGACATACCAAATCAACTTTTCATATTTTCTCCCAAAATAGCCAAATTAGGGTTCTTCGCAGCGAAAAAATAAAATCAGAAATTTCAATGATCTTATATGAAAAATCAATAGCAAAAGAAATGATTTCATTACCTAATTGATCTCTCACTCTCGTGTATGCAGTGCTTTATCGTTTTCATTTTCAGAAAGGATGATTTAAAGCTTCAGAAACGATCGAATTTCATTTTCGTATAAAATACGTTAAAAACGTGCCAAGAACGTGAAGAATGTATGAAGAACATGATTTCTCTCAAAATTTCGGCAGAGTTTCCCCTTATTTTGGGACATATTTCTATAAATTTTTCAGCAGAGTTTCCCCTTATATCAGGACATAATTTAGGAAAATTTCGGCAGAGTTTCCCCTAATATCGGGATATATTTCAAAATAAAAATGAAAAGAGTTTCCTTTATAAAATCAATCGAGAGGAAAACAATAACGAAACTGAAAGAATGTAATCAAACTGCAGGTGATGGAGAATCGATAGACACCTCACGTCTTAAGTGAGTGAAGGTATGACGAATTACAAGGTTCACTGACGTGCATAGCCGCTCGCACCTAAGTAGGGTATTACACAGATTTCTCCTCGAACCACAACAGAAAAGGAATCGGAAATAAGATGAATTGAAAACCAAATTAGAAAAAGAACATGAATCGAAACAAAACCAACTAGAAGAGGATCATACATTTCTCCTCCTCATTCTCCTGATAACGCTTCGCTAGCGCTCCTTCCCCGCCTCCCTCTCCTCCTCCTGACCTCTTTCCCTTAGCCCTCGGGGTGGTGGTGGTAGTGGAAATCATAGAGGATGAATGGGTAGGGGAGCTATTTATATGTTCTAGAAAATCACTAACCATGGTTTAGCCCTTAATCGTAGTTAGTGGATCATGGTTTTGGCCCATGGTTTTGGCCAAAGCTTATCCGAAACTCAGGGCTTAAATTATAACTTTTAAAATATTATGGATTCGCTAATGATGTTTAATTAGCGCTAATCATGATTAACTTTCTCTAATCACAATTTAACTCACGCTAATCGTAATTTAACTCTCGTAACTTACGCTTAACTTCTGTTGATCTATGATTGGTGTTTGCTAATGTTGATTAGTGGTCCTTGATCCATCATTAGTTTCCTTAATCACGATTAATCGGTCGTAATGATAGTCATCAAGATTTAATAACATCTAAATCCTCCTTGCTTCTCTTTCTTCCAAAAATCACAATAATTCGAAACGAAGTCTGATTTACACGAAACAAATTCTGTTGGTTTCCTCTTGACGAATCAGATCTTATGATACAGGATCCGAGAGATGCCTAGTTCAAGGATTTACATGAGTATTCTATGATGGTCCCAAAGTTAGGTTGATGCCAATTTGTATGATTCATCTCTAGTTACACTTCCCCATATGGAGAACATAACTTCATCATTCCACTCTGATAATCAAAGGAAGCTCTAGCAGTCCTAAGGAAAGGTTGCCCTAGAATGATCCGAGAACCACTCCACTGTTTGAGGATTTTCATATCAAGAACAGTGAAGTTCACCTTGTACTCATGTCCTACAATCGATATAACCACGTTCTTCACTTCACCTTTAGCTCTCTTTGTAGATTTATCCGCGAAATGGTGACACTCTTGTGGTGAAACTTCTAAAGCTGGGGAGTAACGTAGTAGCTCCGTAAAGTGAATATGATAATCTCGTACATTCTTGGATCCTTGGGTCAAAGAAGCTAACTCCCTCCTCTTCAATTCTTCTCAATGGGAGGGACAGAAGTGGGCTCGGAACCTCTCTTCAAAAACATCCCATGGAACAGGATCTGCTAATTTCTTGGAAATGGCTCTCTACCATCATCTTGCATAGTCTGCTAAGGAGTAATCAACAAGTGCACCCAAGTATCTGCTGGTGCATGTATTATTCTCAGCATTCTGCTCACGTCATCAAGTCATAGTTCTGCCTCAGCAGGTGTCTCTATGCCTTTAAATCGAGGAATCCTTCCCTTTCGGTAATTATCTAGTAATGTTTGGTATCTAAGAAGGGCCTTCTCCATTGCTCCTTCAACCAGGGTAGGAGCAGACTCAGTTGAAGGATGGTAACTAGATTCTTACTCAGAAAGATGGACATAACCTTCAATCCTGGCATCCGCAGGCTCAGATGCCTCGGGTCTCTCAACTTTTGCATTGAGCCTCTCCTCCAATGCTTGTTGCCTTTGCCCCATGTCTTGGAGCATTGCCATCATAGCCGCTAATTGCCTAGACATATCTTGGTCTGCCATGATCTTGGGATGAGTCAAGGTCAAAGGTCAGATCCTATATGTCTTAGCATGATGTACATGAGGGACAATGACTTGTGAATGATATTGCAGTCAATTATTAAGATCAAAGGATCTTAATACAACCTTAGTTTCTGAATACCGCTCATAGTTATTAATTACTAAATAAAATAATAGAGTAACCGGGCTTTGATACCAATCTGTCACGACCCCGATTCCTGGACCGTCGGATCCTCCCATATCCGGATCTGGTTACTCAACAATAATTTATTCAGCAATCACAACTAACATTCAGAAACAGACTGTAATTAAAATACTCAGAAGAAAGTATTTCAACATTTTTCCATTCACAAAATAAAGTTCAGATGGTACACTGTCCCACTATAACCATTTACATGTACATCAGCTTGAAAGGAAAATATACAAAAGATTACTAACTACCTTAAAAAGTAAAGCTACTGTTGTTGGCTGGATGTCTATTATGTAAGCTGGATGAATTTTGAAAATCCTTACGATGGCTCACCGATACCTGTTGGATTTTCCATAAATCATAAGATAAAAATTAGCGAATACTAAGTAACGAAGAACAGAAAAGCAAACAAATTGTGTATTTTTTCAAAACTTGTTATCATTAAAGGTTTCATTCCTTCTTGTTAATTTAAGTCCTATTCCTTTCTATTTCACGTCAGGGATTAGTCCAGGGGAATTGCCTCACCTTTCTTGGACTCCGAAGCTGTGGAAACGTCGGGATTGGAGATTGCGTTGATCTTGGTAAGCTTATGCCGCCGCACGTCGCCTCAACCAATCCTCCAATACTACCCTGACAATTTCCTTTTCTTTTCTTAAACAGGGTCTCCCCCTAGGCCTGGAAAACAAAGGAGCACACCGTTCTCGAGGACTCGGTTGCTTAAAACCTCAGGCTGACATTTAATCATATAATCCAGCGGCTTTAAATACATATTATCATGACCCAGCCGCTATTGAACCACCCGTACCTCCACGTGGCACGGCCAGATCTTCCGTCGTTCAACCCGAAGATATTGGCTCCCGGTACCACGCGTTGCAAAACATTCATTTTGTGCGCACTTAACATAACAGGACAACCGTGTACCACCTAGGTAGGAAAACGCCAATATAGGTTCCTTCCGACAAACCTACAGGTTGCATGCCCGACCTGTAGTTCTATTCCCAGTCATCCTTAATGTGACACACGATCCTTTTCAGGATCCAACTCAAGCTACATCAATTCCCATGATGTAATCCTTTCGTTAAATCTTCGATTTGCATAATTAGTAATATTTAGTATAGACTCACATATATATTATTCATATGCATATATGCTCGTATTTATGCCTATTTTAACTCCCAAACCCTAACTTTCAAAGCCACCGCATTAATTTGATGCTTAAACCCTATTTTAGTGGGAATCACAAAGCAACCTTTCAGACTTTTTCAAAATAGCCAAAATTGAGTTCTTCATAGCAAAGAAAATAAAATCAAGAATTTCAATAATCTCGTTTGAAAACCCAACAGCAAAAGGAAGGATTTCGTTACCTAATCGAGCTCTCTCTCGTTTATGCAAAGATCCGGATTACACAGATTTCTCCATCAAAATAATTATAAAAATATAATAGAAAGAATATAAACATAAACGATGGAGAATCGGTCGACACCACGCGTCTTAGATGAGTGAACGTGTGACGAATCACAGGGTCACTAATGTGCACAGCCGCCCGCACCTAAGTAGGGTATTACACAGATTCTCCATCAAAATAATTATAAAAGAATAATAGAAAGAATATAAACATAAACGATGGGGAATCGATAGACACCATGCGTCTTAGATGATTGAACGTGTGACGAATCATAGTGTCACTGACGTGCATAGCCGCCCGCACCTAAGTAGGGTGTTACACAGATTTCTCCTCGAACCACAACATGAAAACGAATCAGAAAGAAAGATGAATCAAGAACAAAACCCGGAAGAACAAGAGGATGAATTGAAAGCCTAGCTTACGAAGCAAACTAAGAGAGGATCGTACCTTTCTCCTCCTCGTTCTCCCGGCAGCGCTTCACTAGCGCTCCTCCCTCGCCTCCCACTCCTCCTCCCGACCTCTCGACCCTAGCCCTTGAGGTGGTGGTGGTAGTGGAAATCGTAGAGAATGAATGGGTAGGGGGGTCTATTTATAGGCCGCAGAAAACCACTAACAATGGTTAGATAACCATGGTTTAACATCCCATGGTTTTGGCCCATGGTTTTAGCCAAAACTTATCCCAAACTTAGGGCTTAAGTTAGAACACTCTAAAGGATTCTAGATTCACTAATGATGCTTAATTAACACTAATCGTTATTAACTTTCGCTAATCGCGATTTAACTTTTGCGGTTTATGCTTATCTTTTGCTAACTATTGATTAGTGTTTGCTAATGATCATTAGTGGTTTTCAATCTGTCATTAGTTTCTTTAATCATGTTTAATTAGTCATTATGGGTTAATGACATCTTAGCCTTCCTTACTTCTCTTTCTTCTGAAAATCATAACAATTCGAAACGAAGTTCGATTCACACGAAACAAATTTCGTTGGTTTTCTCTTGACGAGCCGGATCTTATTATATAATATTATAGATATGCCAAGTTCAAGGCTTTACAACTACGTGTTGGGAAATGTCTATTGCCAGTACATTCTCTTCGAATGAAGGTGAAAGGTCCTCCATAGACTCTGAATCAATACATCCATGTTGTGCTTTGTGCTCTTCATTCTCTCTCCACACTCAAATGATCTCCTCCTATTCTAATGAAGGGGTTACTATGTCTGATGATGCATGTCCTCCTCGTCCCCTAAGGTCTCTTCAGGTGGAGCCTCAGAGAAGTACTCCTCCATGTCCTTTGCCTGATTAGGCATGACCAACAATCCTTCCGCTCCTAAGTGACATATGATTTACATTATCAAACAAAAGAACAGTGTGCTCAGATCTAGATGAATCTGAGTCGTATACCTGATCATGATGATGTTGATGTATCTTGTTCATGTAATTGGGGTTAGTATGAACCTAGGCTAGAATGGAGGTAGATGGTGCAGATCGCCCGTCCTCCCACCGGGATAAGCAGTTGATGCCAACCCACATATCATGAATCTCGCTCATGTAAGAACGGAGATCCTCGAGAATCTATTGTTGTATGTCTGCCGGATTTGACGAAGAAGAGTTTTCCTATACACTTAGGTGTTGCCTAGGTTGTCCTTATTGAAAAGATAAGGAGAAACATGAAGACTAGCCTTTATGGCCCTGATACTGCTGTTGTGGGGGAGATTGAAAAATGGGCCCTATTGTCCTGACTGGCAGTGTTATTGTTAACACACAAATAGTTGCCTCGGTTGTTGTTAGTTGTAGGCTCCAGGGCTCGATTGTGTATAAAGGGGTGTAAGGGTGAAGATGGCGGTGTGGAAAGTCATTGAATGCAGATAGGACTATGTTGACAAAGCAGTTTAAAATAGTAATTTTATCATCTCATTTTCTTCCACGAAAAATAAAGATCAAACAAACAAATTGCAACTACTTGTACAAAGGGAAATAAAGAAATTTAAAGAGCAAGTTGAGGTTCGATCCATAGGGACCGAACATGCTAAACATAATTTGATTCGATTTTCAACTTGATTTAATTCTTAAAGTAAGAAAACAAGAACTTTTTTTAATATTAAAGGTGCTTAAAAAGAGATGCAACCTATTTTGAAGTAATTTAAATGTTTTACAATATTTTTGAGAAATTTCTAGAATTTTTATGGATTTTTAGGACATTTGTAAAGATGAGAAGGATACTCATGGTATAAAACGTAGAGATTTCAAACTTCTATGATCTTATTTGCAATTGAAAGAAATAAATAAACTAAAAGATGTTGGGCAACGGAATTCTTACAATATTCTGAAATAAAATAAAGTAAATGGGGAAATAGAAGTAAACTTATCTTGAAACCAAAGTTATCAAAAGATTTGACTTACTAAAGAAATTGCATTGAAGTCTAATCCAAACAAAAATAAAATAAAGATAAAAGGGGGATGTTAGATGGAAATGAGATTTCTCTTCTCCGCAAGGGTACAAAGGTGGGAGAAAGGCGGAGGACGACGTCGTCGCTCGAATGGGGGGCGAGATGCACGCAGAGGAGGCACAATGGAAAGAAGATGCACACGTGTTAGGGCGGTGACACAAGTGGAGACGCATGGTGGACTGATGACGAAGGCGCAAGGTGTGAGGGTTGGGGCGCATGCGATAGCGCGGGGAAGCTAAGAAGATGATGATGGCACGAGGGGGTGGGTGGGTAGCAAAGGCTCACGACCTGGATGCGATTGCAGGAGGTCGATGAGGAGGGGGGGCAACTTGCCGCAGGTGGCTGCAGCGGGTTCCTAGAGGAGATGTGTTCTTCTCCTTGGAGAAGAGGATGGTGTTGGTGAAGATGATGTGTATTGTTGGTTGTCATTGTATTATCCCCTATCTTTTTTTCTCTCCTTTTTTCGTGTGTAATCTATCCTCTTTATAGTGTTGAAGGCATCCATTCTCTTCGAGAATGGGATGAGAAGATATCATCTATCAAACTTGGGAGGAGGAGGAGGAGGTTGTACATGGCATAAGCTTTGTCCCAAAGAGATTTTAGTTTTTTGAAACTCGGCATAATTTCCATACCTCTTCCCAATGGAGATGGTGTGTTATACCAATAAAGAGAGAGCTAGGGATTTGTATTTTATGTGACAAGAATCAGGAGAGAAAACATTTAATCAATTGGATATGTATGTGTGACATGTATTTCTTTCATTGGTAATAAGAGGAGGTGGATGTGACATCCAAATCCTTTCATTGGAATAAGAGAAGAATGGATTTGATTCGGTGCTTTCTTTACGTGAGAGAGTAAATGGATGATGTCACAAGGTTTGGAACTTAAAAGAGATAGCAAGAGAAAATGCAAAATGTCCATGTTGGGCCTTTAAATACATAATGCTCATATTGGGCTATTTCAACACTAGTGGCATGATGTATGAATTTTATACGTGTATGTGTGTGTATATTATATTGGGTCTATTGTATCATAGTCATAAATATATATAATTTTTATAAATTATATTGATATCTAAAAGAGATTAGTAGAGCTAATATAGATGTTTATGTGCCTGGTGTGTGGAATGTATATAAGGAAATTTATCACAAAAATGTGGTGATGTGGAAGCAAAAAGAATATTTTCTATATAATTCAAGTAAATACAATGTGACTAATTGATGATTCATCACAGATGGACGGCCCCCTATTCCTCCCTGAATGTTGGCAGGCTCCTGAATGTGCCATACACCATTCATCTCCCACACCTGAGGAGCCTCCTTCAAGATTGTCTCCACATATGGGTGCTATAGGAAAGGTTGGGAAAAGTAGCGGTCCTCTACGCAAGGATGCGGTGGCCCTAACATCAACTGCACTTGAACATGATGGACTCGTTAAATAGGAGCAACAGATGCAAACACAACATGTATCTTCATCTTAGATACCTTCTCAACTAAGTTCTCCATTTGCTTCGGAAGCTTGGACAAGCTCTCCAACTTGTTCATCCTTTATCCATTCGATCAAATAATGTTAACTTGTCTTACACGATTCCCTTGTTAGGATTAATTCTTCGACGAGTTCAACAACATCCTTCTTGCCCCTCTTGCTGGATTGGAGTGAAAGAAGGGACTCAATATACGCCCTTGATGAATATGTGATTCATCACTCCAAAAGTTGAAAATAGATTTTTGTTCCCGAGTAATTAGTTGCATTTCTCCTTTTATTCTGTATTATTCTCATTCATGCATTTAGAATTAGTATCTACATCTTAACATGCATATTTGCATAAAATAAGAAGCCAAATTCATTTGTAAATATCACATGTGTATTCACCATATTTTCACTATTTTTTATCTATTTTTCACTAACTCGGAATTGAATAAAATCAACTCTATAATGTACATATTACTAATACTAATAAAGAAATTATGTCAAAAAATACTAACTTGTAAAATTGATCAATAAAACCCAAACCCTCGTTTGAGACTAAGAACCTTAAAATATGTTTTCTCTTCTATACAGTCTCCTATAGACTTTTACTCACTTCTGAATTAATGTACATTCAATTACCTTCAAAACAAGACCAAATTCAAAAGAATCGGAGTTCACATATGAAGCTTGGATTTTGGATTCGTTTGTATATTATACATATGTCCCTTTTATTTTCTATTATCTTTTTATTTTTTAATTATTAAAAATTCCAAAAAAGTAGATTGAGTTATAAATATTTATTTCATTTTTTATCTTATTTCAAATGCCAAAAAATACAAAAGACAAAAATTTGGTATTTTATATCTATAGGATAAACTCGTTGTACATATGATTTATTTTGACTTTAATCTCTTCATGAAAGATGCAGATATCGTCGAGATGAACAACTTTCACGAAGAATTTTTTTTCGATTTGAGATCGTTCGCTATTTTTAAAATTTTTTTCTTTAATTTTTTATTTTGAATTTTGTGGGGCTGACGGTGGCACTCTTTGCGGCATGTCCCCACTTAAACCCTCTTGCCTCTTTCATTCCCGGCCGTTGATGAATGGTATCTCATTAACGGCTCGGATATTTTTCTCGCCTCGCGCGGGGTGCGCACACCACCTGCGACCCAGCACCTTGTGTGCAATTTCCAGTCACTTGAACACTTCCTCCCCGCATCTCGCGCACGACCTGCACTCCCTCTCGTCCCTCCATGATCGCCTCACACCTCCTCCAACTGCACATAAATGTACGATCACCACCCATGTCTCTCACCATCCGCCTTCCGATAGGAGAACCTCCAACATGGCCCCTCGTCAAGGTAACAGCTCCACACTCTGCCACGCACTTGAGGTAAAGACTAGACGCTTCTTTACTGCACTCCAAACCTCAGATGTACAACACATGTGATCCTCTCAACTCCATCCTCTTTCCTATTCTTTTCTCTCTTTCTTTCTTCTCTGATACTTTCCCTTCTTATTCAATATTTTCTTTGCTTATCTTTCTCCGCAATATCCCTCTCTAATTCTATCTCCTGCTGTAGTAACTGGTAATCAAGCCAAAAATCAAATCCGGGCAACCGACACCACAACCGCCCACCTACGGTTGCGCCCCCCACCGCCCATCATCTCTCCCATGGCCAACCGCTCCATCTCGCGTGTACAACGCCGCGACTCCATCCTCCACCCTGTGAGGAGCAACAGTCGTTGCTCTCTCTCAGCTGCGCGTGTATAGCGCCACCACCTCGTAGTAGAAGAACATCTCCAGCCCCTCCGTTATACTCCAGCAGTGGCCTCCAATGTCGCCCAATACGCGACCGTGCGTCTCTACACCCAGTTGCACCCTACGACCTGCCGTCTCAGCCCATCATCTCCATCAAGTGCGAGCCCCCATGCGCCTCCACCTCCACAAATAACTTGCGAACAGCAGGTCGCGCACCTACTCCACAGCCACCGTGCAGGGCCACGGCCTCCTCATCCCAGCCGCTCCACGCCACGCCAGCTGAACCACCTTGCAACACCAGCCATGTGTAGCCCGCTTTCTCTCAGTCGCGCGTGTACATCGTCGCCATCTATGTCCACACCGCGCAGGAGCAACGGGAGCGCCACCTCGTGCGGCCACTACGCACCTCCCAACGCGGCTGCCGCCAATCATCGTCCAGAGAAGCTCTGCCCACGATCAGTCGTGGGCTCCCTCTTTTGGAACCAACGTCGCACGAACAAGAAGGAAGAAGCCTCTTCATTTTGGGCAAATTGCAATATAGTTCCCTGAAATAATGTAAATTAAAGGTGTGCCCTTGGGCACAACCTTGTTAGGTTGAATTTTTATTTCAATTATTGCAAAGAGAACCCTATCCTTGAGCATTTGTTTAGATACTTATTTGGCATCATTTTTCAGAACTAAAAATTGCATTTTGTTTCTCAACCAATGCTACATCTCTTGGTTATTTAATTGAATTTTTGCAAGCTTTGAATGATTTATTAAAATCAGAGTGTTGTATTTATTGAAATTTTATCCATCTATGCAATGAAATTTGCACACATTAATTCATTGTCAGAAGTTCAGAAATGATGCGTCTAATTATGCTTTAATTTCTGTCCAGATTTAATTTAAATTACACGTGTCTTCTTTCTGCAATAAATTGTAGAGTGATTTCTGTAATTAATTTTTAATTAAATCCACATACAATATTTTTGCGAAAACTCAAGTCTCATGGATTGCACATAAAAATAACTTTTTGAAATAAGTTACGTTATGGATTTATTAGGAATTAATTACGTAGATTCACTATGTTTCAATAAAAAAATCATAAAAAATCATATATTGTTAGAAATTTCCAAGAAAAAAGCGTGGCTTTGTTTCATCAAGTTTAACTTACTGTAAAAATTTCATTAATTTTGCATTATGTTTAGATGAAAATTTGAATAAAACCCCCCAAAAAGTGTACATTTTTCTTTGTTGCATTTCAAACCCAAAATTCGAAAAAAAATATTTTGCATTCATCATTGTATTAGGTTTGTAGGAAAGATACAAATTGGTTTAATTGGATTAATTTTGCGTTAAAATTTAATTTGGCTAAGTTGCTTGTTTTCTTAATAGCCTAATTCAACTGCATATTTGCATTTGCATTTATATTGCATAAAAAATAAAAAAACTCGCTTAGAAAACCTTGTTCTAAGTGACCTAAATAGATCCTAAATTGCATATTTGCATTTGCATTTATATTGCTTAAAAAATAAAAAATCTCGCTTGGAAAAACCATGTTCTAAGTGACCTAAATAGATCCTAAGTTGTTCCTTAGCCTCTTTGAGTCGACCCTAGGGTTTGCCTAGGTTAAAAATATATAAAACGACATTTGCTTGCTTGATAAATAATTTATTTGTATGCTTATTTTTGATTGACCCCGATTGCCTCCATTAACCAAGGTGATTTACAGTTCTATCAGCCCCGCTGGCAATCTATGAGTGACGCGTCTCGACATCTACTCAAATACCCATACGATATCTGCACCACGCGAAGTATATCTGCCTCCACATATAGTTCTCACTAAACCCCGCATCTCACGGTTAAGACCAATGTATAGTAACTGGACCAGAATGGTATTTTCCATACCATGGCAAGGACACTTCTGCAGTATATTTTTGAATCTCTCTTATGTGTCAAGTAAAGGTTCATTTGGAAGCTGGCATATTTTATTCCAAGTTATATTAAATCGATTTGTCATTAACAACCTCGATTTTAATGTTGGTTATCAATTTATTAAATATGAACACATCACAAGTCACCTAACTTTCAATCCCTTTTCCTTTAATTTTAAGTTGTAAACTCAGGAAAGAGGAGTCAAAAAGCAGAATGCATGTGGTAAAATCAAATGTTGGATGCTTAGAAGAATGTATACTTACAGAGCTTCCCAGCACTCTCCATGTGTTATGCAAGACTGACTAAAATTTTACACTAAATGCATGCAAGTCGAGAAAAACTGCACATAAAAGCAAAAGTTCTATTAGCATGGTATAATTGGATTGAATTTAATGCTAAGTATAACGAACTAATGAGTGTATAATCGAGTGAATTTTTGAGATGTGAATCGGTGTGGCCTATTGGTGATGTCACATACAAACTGACATATAATAAGCTCTAAAAGTTGTGTTCCTAGTCCTAAATACACCACGCAAGTCAGGCCCCACCCTTGGAGAGGATGATTCATGCCTCGACACATCAAACTTAAAAAGTTAAAGTCT
Source organism: Ottelia alismoides (assembly GCA_037367405.1). Classification (NCBI taxonomy): domain Eukaryota; kingdom Viridiplantae; phylum Streptophyta; class Magnoliopsida; order Alismatales; family Hydrocharitaceae; genus Ottelia; species Ottelia alismoides. Next base: position 328,278 of record JAZKJV010009420.1, read on the forward strand.
CCTTTTACAAATGAGAGATTTTAAACAAGAGCAGTTATAAATACACAACTGAGTTTATAAATAAATACTAGAACACAAATTATTTACATAATTAATATAATTTAAATAAAATATCCAAAATCTCTTCTGCAAATTTAGCTGCTTTGGTCTTTTAAGTTGGAGCTCCAAGCTCCTCGCCTTCGCATCGCTCAATCGCACTGGTGATGGCCGCGAAAACCGCCTCTTTAATAGTCGTAACTTGTAGTATAGGAGGCTAAAATCGGTCGATAAAAAACCACAATCCTTGAATGTTGTGGAGTATTTATACTTGGCAAGTCTACCAAGGTCGAACACATGGGACGGTGATAGTTGCGTGGCTTCAAATTAGTTTTAAATAATTAATCAAATGTTCAATTCATTTCTGTGTTGGAAGAAAATAAAATGCATATGCGAAGAAATGCAATGACAAGGAAATAAACAGAGACACTAATTAGGCCCAAGATATGTGATTTTTCACGATTTAAATCCTCAATTAATATATTCAATTAATACTCAATTCACATCGCAGATCGAAAGAGATTAACGTCCATAAATATTTATCAAATTAACTCCAGAAGCAGGCAAGGGGGTAAATATTTATATGAATAATCCTGCAAATTACGGAGACAAGGAAAATGATTTTATTGATAAATTTTTATTCTATAATCGAATTCTCAATTAAATAAAATTTGATCACATAAAACAATGAGAGATCAATTTCTATCCTTCATGAGCACACCTCTGTTAGAATTGATTCTTCAATTTGTGTTATCAATGAATACGAGAGGAATGGATAAAAATATCCTCATTTTGGTACCCTGCATTTATTGAATCCTCGAATAACAATCCATAACAATTAGAAGAAGACTAATTCAATTTAATCCCTCAATAGAATCCTTGCAAATATATCGTTAATTTTTCAATGGAAGTATTACACAAACTGTCAACAATAAGCGTACATATGTCAAGATAGATTCTTAAATAATAAACCTTAATAAAGAGCCTCAGATCTGTCCACAATTTATGCAAAGAAATAGATCATGAAATAAGTTTCAAAACGGCATATTATACGCTAAAATTGGAGTTCAGATGCAAAATATATGATAAGATGAATCTGCAGGGGCCAAATTGTAAATAAAATGAAGTTTTTCTCTCAGTAAGTCCCTGGAGGGGATTATATGCAAAATCAAGGAGTCGAAGGGGTTCCTCTATAATTTACCCCTACCAGAGGTTTATCTGCAATTTCTGGAACTTTCGAGGGTGTCCACGTAATTTACCCTTCTCATGTGCGTTGCACGTACCTCTGGAGGCTCGAACGTCGGGGCGAAGGCTCGAGCACAGGGCTGTGGCCCGGTCGACCCGAGGCAGAGGCTCAGAGGCCGAAGCAGACGTGTGGTCCTGAGCCACCACGTAGCAGCTTTTGAGGACTCTGGGTGACCCGAGCCTCGTGGCTTGGACCGAGGCTCGATTAGGGGACGTGGCGCGGCACGAATAGTTGGATCCTCCGATCCAACGGTGGTGAATATGGCGGGCGGGTGGCGGAGCGCAGAGGGCGGAGGCGGTGGGGTGTGCGATCGAGGGCGAAGGCGATTGCAAGTTGTGCTCTTGGAGGAGGAGGATGCGGAGCTCGACGATGAAGACGGGAGACAGTCACGGTCGACCGACACACGATCAAAGGAGATTAAGTGCGGGGGTGGAGGTTGTGTGAGGACGAGGAGAAGTCCAATCGTTGGCGATGGCAGGGGATGTCGTGGAATGACTGCGAGGGAATTGTGGGTACCTGCAAAGGTTAAGGCGAAACCAAAGGGAAAAAGGGGCGGAGCTCCGAGCGGTGATGAGGGAGGGAGCCGAGCTCCGACCTTTGTGAGGCCAGAGTGGAGGGAGACCTGGGAGGTAGAATGGAAGATGGAGGGGACTGGGGATGGGAGTGGTGTGTCGTAGCAGAGGAAGTCACCTGGTGGAGGAGTTCGCCTGAAGGTTGGAGGACCTCGACCGGTCTTCGCTCTGAGGCTCCAACGGAGGAAGCTAGAGCTAAGTAGCTATTGCAGATTCTACAGGTGCTGCAACAAGATGCTGGAGCAACTTGGATAACGCCAAAACCGGGGCTTCTCTTCACTCGATGAAGTCTTCCTGAAGTTGTCGCCTCTGAGGAATTTCCGAGCTTGGACTCAAGGGTTGGGAAGAATGGCGGATGTCGACGAAGGCCGACGATGGTTGGATTTATAGGAAGGTGAGAATGCAACGACTGATGGAGGTTTTGTGCAGGTGGAGGAGGCACAATGGCCGACGATGGTGCGAGGCGTTACGCTGAGTAATGGTGGCGCATGGCTGCTGCAGTTACAAGAGGACGACGGACGTTGCTGTTGGGGAAGGCGAGGGGTAACGGGTCACGTGACCTGTCTAGAGAGGGTGATCACGTTCAGGGCACATGACCTCGGGAAAGATATGAGAGACTAAGATGGGGGTGTCACGTGGCATGCCCAGAGGCTGCCACGTGGCGCCCCAAAAAAATTCAAAAATAAAAGATAGAAGAAAATATAAAGGAAATAGAAGAAGACCTCAGATTGAAAAATTTCCTTCATGAAATTTATCTGTCTCAATGAGATCTACAACTTTCATGGATCGTTAGAAAAGGAGGTCATCTGTGTGAAGTGGACTTTTTGGTGGTTCTCCATGTGTATAGAAAACCGACTTTTTAGAATTTTGTAATTTTTTTGGTGGTTTTAAAGGAGGATAAAAATTATATAAAAAATACAATAAATATAAGAAAATTAATTACACGCTAATATATTTTTTGGATTTTTAATAAATAAGAAAATTGGAAAATAAAAAATAGAAATATGAAACACGCAACTTTTGTACAGACTCACAATAGACACCTAGACTCGGTCAATTTCTTTGATTTTAGCCTTGATCTGGATTTGAATTTTTTTGTTTCTTATTAAAACTTTCATCAAAGGACACAAATAAAGAAGAAATAAAATTAAAAGGTTAATTATATACATAAAAACTTTGGTCAAAAAAGCAAAAGGTTAAAGTGCGCAAAAGAGGCCCAAAACCCAACTTTCACATATGAGCTCGGAATTTTACGAAATTAGTCTTATTTTGAAGATATTTGAAAATGATGTACTTTAAAAGTAAGTAGACCAAAATCATATACTATATGAGGGAGATATGTATGCTTTAGTTCGTCAGATGTGAAATTAGACTTTGGGATTATTTGACACTTATTTGAGTTAGTAATTTTTCGGTATTTTTTGTTTAATATTATTAGTAATATCTACACAATGGAGGTGGTTTGGGGTTACTCGGAGTTAGGATGAATTAACTAAAAAATGTGGAAGTTAGAATCTTTTTAGGCCAATTTACACGGGGTTTTTACTGCAATCATGCATGATGAAATGTAGATATTATTTACAAATGTATGTATGCTAATGATGTTATATTAATGGTTTAATGCACATGGATTTTGGGGGACATAGCTTAATTTACCAATTTTAGCATGATGAATACAAGATTCATCATACCCTTATACTTAAATCATGCTCGTCCTCGAGCATCAATGAATGAATGACTTAGTTGAATACATCATTGATTGTGCATGTGAATTTTCAAGGCTCAATTTTTTTGAAAAACCCTCAATTTAAGTAATCCTAAATTTCTGGGCTCAATCATGCTTTAATCAAAAGGAATCCAACTTCTCTATTTTTCAGACTCTCTTTTTGTACATATAATATAAGGATATGACATTAGTGTACTGCATTCATGAGAGTCGAGTCGAGTCATCACTCGAAGTTCCAATGCAAGAGGCTCTCCTTTAGACCTAACCCTCAACACTAGGGAATAAGTCTATTCTTACTTCAGTCAACCATCTCATTAGTTTGTCAGTATTGAAATGTAGATGGACAATCAAATGATGGAGGGTATAGGATTGTGTCTATTTTTCTCTCTCACACATTGGAACAAGGGGCCTCTCGAGTGCCTTATTACTAAATGCAAGTATATTTTTTAGCTTGTTGATCAATGTGTCCATCAAGAGAGTTGGAGTCGTCTGCTCTTGTTTTTCTGGGAGTACACTAGGGCGTGTCTTTTTTTGAGTATCTAAGATACCTTCGACACCCAAACTTGTATCATTTACGATGCAGAGCTCTTTTATGGTGTCAGTCCGACTCCTTGGTCCTAATTAGCGTTTGGTCCAAGTGGACACTTAGAAAATATTTGGGAGCGCTCGCCATTGGTGGAAGCTCTTTTTTAATTTGACTTTGGAGGATAGAGCTTTTCTTTGACATTTCTTTCATTCCTTTTTCTTTGTTTGGCTATCTCCACTACTTTTACCAAAAATTAGCGCACACTGATCAATAATTTAATTATGTTTCATCACACCCTGGCACATAGGTAAATATCAAAAGATAGCACATGAACTTGTTCACATACTAGCTAAAGTTCTGCTGACACTCAGATTTCTTGAAGCCTTCATTACCTTTATCCCATCCTCGAATATCAGTAGATCGGGTCCAAACTTAAATCTCTAGTCCTAGTTTCTCAAGTGATAACTCAACTCATCTCATCAATCACGTAGTTGTGAAGTGAACTGTTGATCATATTCTTTTGAAGGTAGAGATGAAGAGTGCAATATAGCGCTCAAATCGTTCAAACTAGGGAAGCGTGGATTATTCAAAACCCTCATGACTATGGCTGGTTAACTCAGATTCTCAAGATCACAGAAATCAAGTGTCCTCAAAATCCTCAAGCCTTGGGTGATAGTGAATGTATCAAGAATAATCCAACCGAGGAATGCATGGGATGCTTGATGAAATGCAAGACGATGAGTGATTTTTTTCTTTTCTTTTTTTTCTTTTTCTTTTGTTCTTTTGAAAAATAGGTATTATAAATAGAAAGCACTTAGTGTTATATACATAATATACACTACTTGTACCCATCCCCGATGTTAGATGAAAACAATTAAAGTATGAGATATGGATAAAGTAGATAGAATATATACAACACCCCCCATACTGAGCAATTTTTTTTAAAAACCCTCAATTTAAGTAATCCTAAATTTCTGGGCTCAATCATGCTTTAATCAAAAGGAATCCAACTTCTCTATTTTTCAGACTCTCTTTTTGTACATATAATATAAGGATATGACATTAGTGTACTGCATTCATGAGAGTCGAGTCGAGTCATCACTCGATGTTCCAATGCAAGAGGCTCTCCTTTAGACCTAACCCTCAACACTAGGGAATAAGTCTATTCTTGCTTCAGTCAACCATCTCATTAGTTTGTCAGTATTGAAATGTAGATGGACAATCAAATGATGGAGGGTATAGGATTGTGTCTATTTTTCTCTCCCTCACATTGGAACAAGGGGCCTCTCGAGTGCCTTATTACTAAATGCAAGTATATTTTTTAGCTTGTTGATCAATGTGTCCATCAAGAGAGTTGGAGTCGTCTGCTCTTGTTTTTCTGGGAGTACACTAGGGCGTGTCTTTTTTTGAGTATCTAAGATACCTTCGACACCCAAACTTGTATCATTTACGATGCAGAGCTCTTTTATGGTGTCAGTCCGACTCCTTGGTCCTAATTAGCGTTTGGTCCAAGTGGACACTTAGAAAATATTTGGGAGCGCTCGCAATTGGTGGAAGCTCTTTTTTAATTTGACTTTGGAGGATAGAGCTTTTCTTTGACATTTCTTTCATTCCTTTTTCTTTGTTTGGCTATCTCCACTACTTTTACCAAAAATTAGCGCACATTGATCAATAATTTAATTATGTTTCATCACACCCTGGCACATAGGTAAATATCAAAATTTAGCACATGAACTTGTTCACATACTGGCTAAAGTTCTGCTGACACTCAGGTTTCTTGAAGCCTTCATTAACTTTATCCCATCCTCGAATATCAGTAGATCGGGTCCAAACATAAATCTCTAGTCCTAGTTTCTCAAGTGATAATTCAACTCATCTCATCAATCACGTAGTTGTGAAGTGAACTGTTGATCATATTCTTTTGAAGGTAGAGATGAAGAGTGCAATATAGCGCTCAAATATTTCAAACTAGGGAAGCGTGGATTATTCAAAACCCTCATGACTATGGCTGGTTAACTCAGATTCTCAAGATCACAGAAATCAAGTGTCCTCAAAATCCTCAAGCCTTGGGTGATAGTGAATGTATCAAGAATAATCCAACCGAGGAATGCATGGGATGCTTGATGAAATGCAAGACGATGAGTGATTTTTTTCTTTTCTTTTTTACTTTTTCTTTTGTTCTTTTGAAAAATAGGTATTATAAATAGAAAGCACTTAGTGCTATATACATAATATACACTACTTGTACCCATCCCCGATGTTAGATGAAAACAATTAAAGTATGAGATATGGATAAAGTAGATAGAATATATACAACACCCCCCCATACTGAGCAATTTTTTTGAAAAACCCTCAATTTAAGTAATCCTAAATTTCTGGGCTCAATCATGCTTTAATCAAAAGGAATCCAACTTCTCTATTTTTCAGACTCTCTTTTTGTACATATAATATAAGGATATGACATTAGTGTACTGCATTCATGAGAGTCGAGTCGAGTCATCACTCGAAGTTCCAATGCAAGAGGCTCTCCTTTAGACCTAACCCTCAACACTAGGGAATAAGTCTATTCTTGCTTCAGTCAACTATCTCATTAGTTTGTCAGTATTGAAATGTAGATGGACAATCAAATGATGGAGGGTATAGGATTGTGTCTATTTTTCTCTCCCTCACATTGGAACAAGGGGCCTCTCGAGTGCCTTATTACTAAATGCAAGTATATTTTTTAGCTTGTTGATCAATGTGTCCATCAAGAGAGTTGGAGTCGTCTGCTCTTGTTTTTCTGGGAGTACACTAGGGCGTGTCTTTTTTTGAGTATCTAAGATACCTTCGACACCCAAACTTGTATCATTTACGATGCAGAGCTCTTTTATGGTGTCAGTCCGACTCCTTGGTCCTAATTAGCGTTTGGTCCAAGTGGACACTTAGAAAATATTTGGGAGCGCTCGCCATTGGTGGAAGCTCTTTTTTAATTTGACTTTGGAGGATAGAGCTTTTCTTTGACATTTCTTTCATTCCTTTTTCTTTGTTTGGCTATCTCCACTACTTTTACCAAAAATTAGCGCACACTGATCAATAATTTAATTATGTTTCATCACACCCTGGCACATAGGTAAATATCAAAAGATAGCACATGAACTTGTTCACATACTGGCTAAAGTTCTGCTGACACTCAGGTTTCTTGAAGCCTTCATTAACTTTATCCCATCCTCGAATATCAGTAGATCGGGTCCAAACTTAAATCTCTAGTCCTAGTTTCTCAAGTGATAATTCAACTCATCTCATCAATCACGTAGTTGTGAAGTGAACTGTTGATCATATTCTTTTGAAGGTAGAGATGAAGAGTGCAATATAGCGCTCAAATATTTCAAACTAGGGAAGCGTGGATTATTCAAAACCCTCATGACTATGGCTGGTTAACTCAGATTCTCAAAATCAGAGAAATCAAGTGTCCTCAAAATCCTCAAGCCTTGGGTGATAGTGAATGTATCAAGAATAATCCAACCAAGGAATGCATGGGATGCTTGATGAAATGCAAGACGATGAGTGATTTTTTTCTTTTCTTTTTTTTCTTTTTCTTTTGTTCTTTTGAAAAATAGGTATTATAAATAGAAAGCACTTAGTGTTATATACATAATATACACTATTTGTACCCATCCCCGATGTTAGATGGAAACAATTAAAATATGAGATATGGATAAAGTAGATAGAATATATACAACACCCCCCCATACTGAGCATTTTTTTTGAAAAACCCTCAATTTAAGTAATCCTAAATTTCTGGGCTCAATCATGCTTTAATCAAAAGAAATCCAACTTCTCTATTTTTCGGACTCTCTTTTTGTACATATAATATAAGGATATGACATTAGTGTACTGCATTCATGAGAGTCGAGTCGAGTCATCACTCGAAGTTCCAATGCAAGAGCCTCTCCTTTAGACCTAACCCTCAACACTAGGGAATAAGTCTATTCTTGCTTCAGTCAACCATCTCGTTAGTTTGTCAGTATTGAAATGTAGATGGACAATCAAATGATGGAGGGTATAGGATTGTGTCTATTTTCTCTCTCTCACATTGGAACAAGGGGCCTCTCGAGTGCCTTATTACTAAATGCAAGTATATTTTTTAGCTTGTTGATCAATGTGTCCATCAAGAGAGTTGGAGTCGTCTGCTCTTGTTTTTCTGGGAGTACACTAGGGCGTGTCTTTTTTTGAGTATCTAAGATACCTTCGACACCCAAACTTGTATCATTTACGATGCAGAGCTCTTTTATGGTGTCAGTCCGACTCCTTGGCCTAATTAGCGTTTGGTCCAAGTGGACACTTAGAAAATATTTGGGAGCGCTCGCCATTGGTGGAAGCTCTTTTTTAATTTGACTTTGGATGATAGAGCTTTTCTTTGACATTTCTTTCGTTCCTTTTTCTTTGTTTGTCTATCTCCACTACTTTTACCAAAAATTAGCGCACACTGATCAATAATTTAATTATGTTTCATCACACCCTGGCACATAGGTAAATATCAAATGATAGCACATGAACTTGTTCACATACTGGCTAAAGTTCTGCTGACACTCAGGTTTCTTGAAGCCTTCATTAACTTTATCCCAACCTCGAATATCAGTAGATCGAGTCCAAACTTAAATCTCTAGTCCTAGTTTCTCAAGTGATAATTCAACTCATCTCATCAATCACGTAGTTGTGAAGTGAACTGTTGATCATATTCTTTTGAAGGTAGAGATGAAGAGTGAAATATAGTGCTTAAATATTTCAAACTAGGAAAGCGTGGATTATTCAAAACCCTCATGACTATGGCTGGTTAACTCAGACTCTCAAGATCACAGAAATCAAGTGTCCTCAAAATCCTCAAGCCTTGGGTGATAGTGAATGTATCAAGAATAATCCAACCAAGGAATGCATGGGATGCTTGATGAAATGCAAGACGATGAGTGATTTTTTTCTTTTCTTTTTTTTCTTTTTCTTTTGTTCTTTTGAAAAATAGGTATTATAAATAGAAAGCACTTAGTATTATATACATAATATACACTACTTGTACCCATCCCCGATGTTAGATGAAAACAATTAAAGTATGAGATATGGATAAAGTAGATAGAATATATACAACACCCCCCCATACTGAGCAAGTGCTATGTCCTCATACTTCTGTTATTTTGTACCTCTCTTACGATGAAGGGTCCCGTCCATTTTGATTTCAATTTACAATGGAAAATTTTCAATTTTGCATTAAATAACCATACTTTCTACCATGGAACAAAGGTCTTTGTTCGAATGTTCTTGTCGTGCCATTTCTTTACTTTGTCCTTGTAAATGGTGCTATTTTCGTAAGCATGATTTTGGATCTCGGATAGTTCATTCAAATCCATTTCTCTATTCTTCTTTGAAGGATACGAGGAATCCTCAAGCGCATCACGGAAGCGTGTTGGTCGCATCTCATGCGATCGGGGCGACTAGTCGCACTAGTCGTTAGATGCAGCGGAGATTAATTTTTTTAATCAAGTGATGAAATCACATGATCACAAGAACATTTCTTGGATCGTTTCATCAAACCACAAAGTATTAGAAATACCTCTTGAGGCGTGGTTGCGAACAAGATCTCTAAAAGCAAGAGATCCTCCTGACTCAAGTCTAATCCACGAAGATGGCACTTGCGGGCGCGATGATGAGATGTGTTCCTCCCGCAATCCTTGATGAAGATCCAAGCCTTAAATATCATGATTTCGTCCAATGAAATCCGTCGATGGAGATCCACGAGCAATCGAAGCGACATCACAACGGTGTGGAGACGATCGCTTGTTCTCTCAAAACAAAAGGTGGACGGTCACCATAGAGAGAGAGAGAGAGAACGAGAATGAGAGAGAGAGAGAAGAGTAGGTGTGTACAACTCTTGAACTTGTTTTTTAGAGAGGCTAGGGTTGCCCTCCTTATATATTAGTTTGGAATCCAATGGATCTCAATCCATGGCATACATAGATCCAACGACTAGATTGATCTATGCATCAATCAACGGCCATGATGAATGTTGGTTAAAAACCAACAACATTAATTTATATCAAATCAAATATATGTTGTATTATCATCAACATAATTTAATTTAAAATAAATTAATTATTAAGAGATAACTAGATAACAAAAAGGGACACAACAAATCACCCCCTAAAATTGAGGGGGCGTCACGTATGACTAAGTCATTGGTGACGCCACCTCATTTTGGTGGTGATTATCTCCTTTTTATTTTGTCCTATTATTTCTTTATAAATTGCAATAACTTTTATTGCAACAATATCCACCAAATTAATTCCAAATTAATTTTGTGAATATTTCAATCATGCTATTGAAAAATATGTGAATCATATTTACAATCCAAACTAATTTGTAAATTACATTTCCAATTAATTACTTAATGTGAATCCAATTCACATTAATAATTAACAAATGTTATTTACAAATCTTCTCTCTCTAATATATTATAAATCACATTTATAATATATATACACAGATATCATGGATAACACTTTCCATAATCTGCAATCCTCGATAATCAAATCTCATTTAATTATCTTGGATAATCATTCTCATAATATAAATCACATTCATATTATTCTTGATAATTAAATCTCATTTAATTATCATCATCTTGTTGCTTGGATACATAATTCATCAAATGAATTATTTTTGAACCCTTTCAAGAATAATGTGCTTTCTCTGTAGATACTTGGAGATAAGGACAGGGCAATTGTATTGTTCCACGTATAGTGACTTGGATGTTGAGATCTCATCTCAAATCCAGATCTTACGTACCTCCCACAGATGATTGATTAAATCAAGACTGCAAATCTAATCTTCTCATTGCATCTGAATCTCATTCAGACCAATGTCCAACACATGGACCAAGATCTGATTGCTTCTCTATTGATAGGAGTCACTAAAATCTAGACCTATTTCATCACTCCCTCGGAATGGAAGCGTCATGGTTATACAATCATTTATGATCACATCACCCTCAGGTATTCCCAATACCTGTACTTCCTGCATACTGGAAGACTTATGATCAACCTGAAGATCAAGATCAATTTTACATTGTCTTCTTCAGGGTTTAATCACTAAGATTCTCAATCTTGGTCATTGGGAATCGGTATCGATCATATGCTTTCCCAAACCATATATCATACCTTCAAATTCATGTCATGCTTCCAAGGCCCGACGACCATGCATGGAATTTGATCGGTCCCAATACCTCATGAGTGAGCTCATGTCTTCCGGTTCATAAGTGAACAAGTATGATTCCTTTGAGAGATCGTATTACTCATATGCCCTTACATTCTCACCAACGCACCGGTGTATAGACCGTGGTTAGGTCATTAACCTATTGGTCTGCCAAATGTACACACTCAGACATATAGCAACACATCTGTCTCCGGTCAGAGAATGCGTGCCTATGCTGTGACGGTATTCTACATAGGACTTAGGTTATCTCGATCTCGTTAAGTCAACCCATTGACCTAACTAATCTGACACCTCCGAATCACTATTCCTATGCAGAGGACCTGCATCAAGAGGTCAGTCAGATATCAACCTATGTGAGAAAGGATTGCCATCTCCTACTCAGGTTGGAGATCATCTCTTAATGATCATTTGACAGTGCTTGATGAGCCATCTATCTAACTCTTTAGATATTCATCCAAACACCAGCCTCTATGATTCATTTAATGAATCAACATCTATATGATCATCAAGATGGCCATGGTACATAATCTTAATTGTACAGAGGGACCTCATAATGCATTCATTCATTTAATTTCAGAAAGGGAGTCAAACATCAATAACTTTTTGATAAACATATATATTACAATAACATTTATTGTAAGAATGGTTCAACCGGGGCTCACATATCCAACAATCTCCCACTAGCCCTCAGAAGCATTCAGGTACAATACGTAAAACCATACTCATTACATGCTGGTCGAAAACCTTCTGTGTCAGAGGTTTGGTAAGAGGATCAACGGTGTTGTCAGTAGAGGCCACCTTGGTGATGATGATATCACCATGCTTTTGAATCTCCCGAATGATGTGGTATTTCCTTTCCACGTGCTTGCTCTTTTGATGCCATCTGGGTTCCTTTTCCTGGACAATGGCTCCCATGTTATCGCATAGTAACGGGATGAGAGTATCAGAGGAAACTACGCGAAGCTCCAAGATGAACTTGTGCAACCACACCGCCTCCTTTGTAGCATCAGATGCGGCAATGTATTCGACTTCTGTTGTTGAATCCGTCGTAGTGTCCTGCTTCTTGCTTCTCCATCTCACAGCACCACCGTTCAATAGGAATACAAACCCTGATGTCGACTTTTGATCATCAGTATCCAACTGGAAGTCTGAATCTGTATATCCCAAGACTTGGAGATCACCATCTCCATAGACCAAGATGTAATCTTGCATCCATCTTAGATATTTGAATATGTTCTTTATTGCATTCTAGTGTTGCTCTCCAAGCAGGATTGGTAACGACTTACCACTTCCACTACATGGCAGATGTCTGGACCGGTACACATCATGGCATACATTAAGCTTCTTATAGCTGATGCGTAAGGGCATCCAGCCATGACCTTCTTTTCCATAACACTTTGAGGAGCCATCCCTTTACACAGATGGATACCATGTCTTAAGGGGAGGAATCCTTTCTTAGAACTATCCATACGGAATCGTTCAAGAATCTTCTTAATGTATCAATGTTGGGATAATCCCAATATCCTCTTTTCTCGATTTCTGAACAACTTCAGGCCTAAGATGTAAGAGGCTTCTCCAACATCTTTCATCTTGAAGGTTGGGATAGCCAAATCTTCACACTGGTCATCATTCCTGTATCATTCCCAATGATAAGGATATCATCTACATAAAGCACGATGAACACAATGGCGCTTCCACTAAGCTTCTTGTACACACGAGGTTCATCAGGATTTTGCACAAATCATAACTCTTTATGGTTTCATCAAATCTGATGTTCCAGCTACAAGAAACTTGTTTGAGCCCACAGATGGATTTCTTTAGCTTGCATACTTTTCCATCCTCAACTTTGAAGCCATGGGGCTGCTCCATATAGATATCCTCCTCGAGGTATCCATTGAGGAAGGTTGTCTTGACGTCCATCTGCCAGATGTCATAGTCAAGAGATGCAGCTATAGCTAATAGTGTCCTGATGGACTTAAGCATAGCCACAGGAGAGAACGTCTCATCGTAGTCGATACCTTCTCTTTGTGTGTAGCCCTTGGCTACGAGCCGTGCTTTGAAAGTCTCCACTTTCCCATCAGGTCCCCTTTTTCTCTTGAAGATCCATTTACACCCAATGGGTTTTACCCCTTTAGGTGGATCCTCTAGGGTCCATACACCATTCTTATGCATGGAGTCAATTTCTGACTTCATTGCTAGCATCCATCTATCAATGTCATGATCCGCGAGTGCTTCATCGAATGAAGATGGATCATTGTCAATCTCACCTGACACATGGAATCCATACCTTTCAGGTGGTGCAACTTCCCTCGAACTCCTTCGAAGAGGTATGGGTGTTTCATCTTTATTTATCTCTTCAGTTTCTGGTTCAGGAATCTCAGAATCCTCAGGGGATTCAATGAGTTCCTCTACTTCATTTCTGTCTTGACCTTTAAGGAAACCATCCTCTAGAAATTTCACATCCTTAGAGACAAAAACCTTTTGAGTCTCAGGGTCATAAAGCTGGTATCCAATACCATCTTTAACATACCCAATGAAGTAGCACTCACAAGTGTGAGATTCTAGCTTACTTGCGTCCACATTCTTAGCATGGACCAAGCAACCCCTAACCCTCAAGTGTTTAACACTAGATTTGGTTCCATACCACAGTTCGTGAGGAGTCTTGGGTACAGATTTGCTATGAATCTTGTTCAAGATATATATTGCAGTCTCTACTGCATATCCCCATAAACTAAAAGGTAAAAGTGCTTTACTCATCATTGAACGGACCATGTCCATGATGGTCCTGTTGCGTCTTTCAGCAACACCATTAAGTTGGGGAGTTCTAGGGGTAGTGAGATTGGAGACAATACCATTCTCTTTAAGATATTCCTTGAATTCATCTGAGAGGTACTCACCACCTCGGTCAGATCGAATCCGTTTAATCTTCCTATCGGTTTGGTTCTCAACCAAAGCCTTAAACTCTTTGAACTTTTCAAAGGTTTCAGATTTATGACGCAGTAGGAAAATAAACCCTTATCGCGAATGGTCATCAATAAATGTCAAATAATATCGATATCCATTTCTAGTCGTGGCACTGAAGGGACCACATACATCAGTATGTATTAGGTCAAGAATACCTTTGCATCTCGTAATCTTGTTATGGAAAGGCATCCTGATCATTTTACCTCAAATGCAATGCTCTGAGGTCGGTAAAGATTGAACCTGTAGAAAATCTAAAGGTCCATCCTGTATCAATCTATTAATCCTATCAACAGATAAATGACCAAGCCTTTGATGCCAAATCATATTCGAATGATTTCCATTATCCCTGGATCTTTTAGGGTTTTTATTATCAGTGGTAGTGACATTCATGACACATTCATCAATGCACAATTCATATAGTCCACCAGAAGTCAGAACACCTTCCGCAATAAATTTATCATATTGATTAATGACTAACTTATTACAGACCAAGAAGGAATATCCATGTCTAACAAGCTCAGATACATATATCAAATTCCTCCTAACTTCATGTACATAAAGACACTCTTTAAGTACTAAGACTCGACCACTAGATAACAATAGTTGGCAGGTCCTGATGGCAACCCATCTGGATGACTATCTCCCCTTGCTCCAGATTCCTAGTTTCCTGAAACAAATGCAAAGAATTGCATACATGAACATAAGCACCATAATCTACAATCCAACTTCCTTCTCGTCCAACGAGAAAGCTAGTTTCAATGATGAAAGTAGATTTCATACCTGCTGGGGTTTTACCTTTGTCAGCAAAATTCAGGTAATCTGGGCAGTTATGCCGCCAGTGCCCCAGCTTCTTGCAGTGGTGACAGACATCGGTCTTCTTTGATGTCATTAGCGTGGAAGCACTAGAAGATGAACCAACTCCTTGATTCTTCTTCTTTCTCTTCCGGGTCGGGCCCTTCCGAGAACCTTGCTTCCGACCGTGCTTTCCTCTTACTTGTGCAACCACTTCACTAGCAGAGGGGCCGTCCTTCCTCATTACGTCTTCTGCAGACTTCAATGCAGCTAACAGCCCAGCGTTAGTGAAATCGCCTTTGCTCATATGATAAGACACGATAAAGTTGTTGAAAGACTTAGGGAGCGACATGAGAATGAAATCAGCCTGCATATTAGAATCCATGTAGGCTCCCAGAGTTTCCAATTCAGAGAGGTACTCAAATATTTTTAGTACATGTTCTCTGACAGAGGTCCCTTCCTGCATCTTGCAGCGAATAAGCTCTTTCATCACATTATAACGATGTGTGCGGTTTATGTCATCGAACATTTCCTTCAGACTCAGTATAATCTCTTGGCAATGGTTCATTTCCACATGTTGCTTCTGAAGCACATTAGATAATGAACCAAGGATATAACACCTTGCCAGGTTATGGTCTTCATCATATTTCTCATTATATGATTTATCCTCCACATTATTAGGGTTTGCTGTCTTGTCCTTGGATAGCACATACGATATGCGCTCCGCATATAGGACAAGGTCCAAATTTCGGATCCAATCCGAATAATTTGGTCCGGTCAACTGATTGACCTCCACGAGCCTGCTTAGTGGGTTGATGGACTTCATTTTCTGAAATTAAGAATGCACTATATTAGAATATACAAATAATTATATATTCATTTCATAATATTTGATTAAGGCATTTTAAATCAAATTTGTCTTGCTATGTCAACATTGAAAGATTATTCCCTTATTGTCTTCTAAAGTAAGAGATATACTTACCGCTATACTTCAAGCATGATCTGGGATCTCCTTTCCTATCTTTGTCACATCCCAATAATATGGGAACTTGTGACTCCGATAAAAATAAGCGGGAACTCATTCCGCCTTGCAAGTCCAACTTGCATTTCCCAATTCGTTCTTTAACACCCGGGCCCACCACTACTAAGATGATGTTGACCCATTGTTAATTGAACCAACCGTCAACATGCTTAATACTCGTTATACGCAATCCAATATCGCCCCAATAATATGAGGACTCGACATTGGGATCACTACGTATACAGCCTTATTCTTTCGAGAAGCAAAGAACCCGATCCAAATAAATCATATATAGGTTCTGTCATTTCGGACATGCGTCTCCTATATACAATATCTGGCGACGGAATCCTTTGCCTTGGCGGGAGACCATGGATGTCACTTATGTGATCCTCCACCTCATATTCAAATTGCAATAATAAATTATCGTGAATCATATTCACATAATCAATTCTTCCAAGGGAAATGCACATCTATTCATAATAGAGTGTTTATTGGATATAATTAATTTAATCACATTAAATTAATCATCAATCCAATCATCAATCAACAAACTTGATTATTACTTGAATAGTAGGTATAATCTCAAAGTACGTATTATTCGAATTTTAATAATTAGAAAAATACACTTTCACTTCTCCGGCATTATCGAGTCCCTACCCGCTGTCATACTAGTACCGACGAAAGTGGGACAGACCGCATATGTTGCAACCCGCTACCCCAATACTCTCTGACTAGTCACCATATCCACCTCAAGAAAGGATAATGCCAGATAGATCATTATGTACTTTGAGATACTCATCGGTTTTTCAACCGAAAATATACCATATAATATTCATCAAAAACCATTTTGATAATATTATAAGGAGATTTGTTAAACAAATATCCGATCCTATTCAAGCAAGAGGGTTTTGCATGTAAAAATTGTCCTACAACTATTCTAGGATAAAATAAGTTTTTTCATGAAAACAATGTTTGTTGATGATTTTATATCAACCAATTAATGATTAAGATCAACTATCTTATCATCTTGGTTTAGGGAAATGTAATTCAATTAAATAATTATCTCTTTAAATATTTTACAAATATTTATCACTAATTATTTCAAAAAATTTACAATTAATTTTCATTAACTTATTTGAGTGACTATCACATGGTTCATGATCAAATTCGTCAATTTTCAGCAGTGACCCCTACTCACTAAAATCAACTTATCTTGATCAATTTAAATCCAAATTACGTAAAATCAGTTTCCTAAGATTACTAATTTGATTTATGACAGAACTCAAGTGATATTTCATGCATTTCGAGGCATATCAAAACAGTAATTAACTCATTAATCATGTTTAGATTCGCAGTGTCCGCAACAGTGAATACATATTTATTCAAAGGGTCATATCTTGAGCAAATGAAATCCAAATTACATAAAATCAGATCCTATGATTTCCTTATTTAATGGGGAACAAAATCTAATTGAAAATTTCGTGTTTAAATAATTTAAAGAGTACCGAAAAATTCAATTAAATAGAGGTGCGAAAATTGAAATGCAGTAAAAGTTTTCGCAACCCTTTCTAACCCAAGTCGTCCTAGGTTTACAGATCGTATCCAAAACCTTTTCCGACCTAAGGCTCTGATACCACTTCAAGGATACGAGAATACTCAAGCACATCACGGAAGTGTGTTGATCGCATCTCATGCGATCGAGGCGACTAGTCACACTAGTCGCTAGATGCAGCGGAAATTAAAATTTTTTAATCAAGTGATGAAACCACATGATTACAAGAACATTTCTTGGATCGTTTCATCAAACCACAAAGTATTAGAAATACCTCTTGAAGCGTGGTTGCGATCACGAGATCTCTAAAGCGAGAGATCCTTCTGACTCAAGTCCGATCCACGAAGATGGAACTTGCGGGCGCGATGATGAGACGCGTTCCTCCCTCAATCCTCGATGAAGATCCAAGCATTGAATCTCCGGATTTCGTCCAATGAAATCCGTCGATGGAGATCCACGAGCAATCAAAGCGATAACACAACGACGTGGAGACGATCGCTTGTTCTCTCAAAACACAAGGTGGACGGTCACCTTAGAAAGAGAGAGAACGAGAATGAGAGAGGGAGAGAAAGAGAAGAGTAGTCATGTACAACTCTTGAACTTGGTTTTTTTGAGAGGCTAGGGTTTCCCTCCTTATATATTAGTTGTGGATCCAATGGATCTCAATCCATGGTATACATAGATCCAACGGCTAGATTGATCTATGCATCAATCAACGACCATGATGAGTGTTGGTTAAAAACCAACAACATTAATTTATATCAAATGAAATATATGTTGTATTATCATCAATATAATTTAATTTAATATAGATCAATTATTAAGAGATAACAAGATAACAAAAAGGGAGACGACAAATCACCCCCTATATTTGGGGGGGGGGCATCACCTATGACTAAGTCATTGGTGACGCCACCTCATTTTGGTGGTGACTATCTCCTTTTTATTTTGTCCTATTATTTCTTAATAAATTGCAATAACTTTTATTGCAATAATATCCACCAAATTAATTCCAAATCAATTTTGTGAATATTTCAATCATGCCATTGAAAAATATGTGAATCATATTCACAACCCAAACTAATTTGTAAATTACATTTCCAATTAATTATTTAATGTGAATCCAATTCACATTAACAATTAATAAATTTTATTTACAAAGCTTCTCTCTCTAATATATTATAAATCACATTGATAATATATATATATATACACAAGTATCATGGATAACGCTATCCATAATATGTAAAACTCGATAATCAAATCCCATTTAATTATCTTGGATAATCATTCTCATAATATGAATACCATTCAAATTATTCTTGATAATTAAATCTCATTTAATTATCATCATCTTGTTGCTTGGATACATAATTCATCAAATGAATTATTCTTGACCCCCTTCAAGAATAATGTGCTTTCTCTGCAGATACTTGGAGATAAGGACATGGCGATTGTATTGTTCCACGTATAGTGACTTGGATGTTGAGATCTCATCTCAAATCTAGATCTTACATACCTCCCACAGATGCTTGATTAAATCAGATCTCCAAAGCACGACGACTATGGATGGAATTTGATCGGTCCTAATACCTCATGAGTGAGCTCATGTCTTCCGGTTCATAAGTGAACCTGTATGATACATTTGAGAGATCATATTACTTATATGCCCTTACATGCACACCAGCGCACCGGTATATAGACCTTGGTTAGGTCATCAACCTATTGGTCTGCCAAATGTACGCACTCAGACATATAGCAACACATCTGTCTCCGGTCAGAGAATGCGTGCCTATGCTGTAACAGCATTCAACATAGGACTTAGGTTATCTCGATCTCGTTAAGTCAACCCATTGAACTAACTAATTTGACACCTCCGAATCACTATTCCTATGCAGAGGACCTGCATCAAGAGGTCGGTAAAATATCAGCCTATGTGAGAAAGTATTGCCATCTCCTACTCAGGCTGGAGATCATCTCTTAATGATCATTTGACGGTGCTTAATGAGTCCTCTATCTAACTCTTTAGATATTAATCCAAACACCAGACTCTATGATTCATTTAATGAATCAATAGCTATATGATCATCAAGATGGCCATGGTACACACCCTAATTGTACAGAAGGACCTTCTTTCCTCGGTGACAGTTCCAATTAATCTTTTTGATCTCCCATTCTGATTTATGTACGAGTTTTATGGGCAAATGACGCGACTTTCCATATACCATTCGAAACGGGGAGGTGTCCAATGGGGTCTTTTAAGCCGTCCGATAAACCCATAGAACCTGGTCCAAGAGTTGGGATCCATTCTTCTTGTCAGGACAGACGTGCTTCTGTAAAATTGCTTTGACCTCCCTGTTTGACACCTCGACCATGCCATTGGATTGTGGATGGAAAGGAGTAAAGACACGGTGCTCGATGTCGTATTCCTTAGTCAACTTCTTCACCTCACGATTGACAAAGTGGCTTCCCCATCAGATATTAGTACCTTTGGGATTCCAAACCTCAAAATAGTATCATCTTTCAAAAACTTGCATACAGTTTTGCTATCTGCTGCTCGAGTAGGGATATCCTCCACCCACCTAGATAAATAATCTACCGCGAGAAGAATATATTCAAATCCATGACTATTAGGTGATAGGCCCATAAAGTCAATGCCCCATGCGTCGAATACATCACAAATGATCACTGGTTGCATAAGCGTGGCATCTTTGGGACCAATGGTCCCTACCATCTTTGACAGACCGGGCACGACCTGACAAAATTGTAGGAAACAAGGTTGGCCAGAAAAATCCACATTGTAGTATCTTCTCAACGGTCCTCTTCCCAGAATGATGTCCTCCTGCCTCCAAGGTATGGCAGAGATTGAGGAAGCTTTAGTATTCCTCTTGAGGAATACATCTTCTCCATATGCAATTCGGTCCTTCAAAGAGAAGGAACGGATTCCCAATTGTAGTGTATGGCTTCCGACATGAATCGGTCGATTTTATTCTTGGGCTAACCTTGAGGAACTTTCTTGGAGACGAGATATTTCACCGTGTCGGCATACCATGGGAGCGAGTCAATAGTAGAAATTGACTCATCTGCAAAGATTTCATGGATGGATTCAGATTCAGAGATTTTTTTATGTTTGATCCGTGATAAATGATCAGCCACGACATTCTCAATCCCAGGTTTGTCTTTAATCTCCAAATCAAATTCCTGAAGCAATAGTATCCATCTAAGGAGTGCCACTTTTGCATCTATTTTCTCCATTAAGTATTGAATGGCAGAGTAATCTGTGTAAAATTTCACCTTCGATCCTAGAAGTATAGATCAAAACTTTTCCAAGGCAAAGACTACAACAAGCATTTGCTTTTCGGTCATAATGTAATTTTCCTGAGCAAGGTCTAAAACTTTGCTTGCATAGTGAATAGCATACGAGATTCCGTCTTTTCTTTGTCCTAACACAACCCCTACTGCGAAATCAGATGCGTCTATCACGCGTATGTCATGATCTCGAAGGAAAAAGACTAGTCGAGGGGTTGTAGGATGGGAGTCTCAATGATACTCCATTTGAGTAGTTCAAAGGCTTCAAGACACTTATGATCTACCAGGAACTCGTTGTCTTTTCCTAGGAGGTCAGTTAGCGGTCGGACAATTTTTGAAAAATCCTTAATAAATCTCCTATAAAATTCGGCATGCCCCAGAAAAGACCATACTTGTTTCACATTGGTAGGTGGCTCGAGTTTCTTGATCACATCCACCTTGGCAGGGTCAACCTCCATTCCCTTCTCGGAGATGACATGCCCCAATACAATGCCCTCTTTTACCATGAAATGGCTTTTCTCCCAAGATAGCACCAGATTCACTTCCTTATACTTTTGGAGGAATCGATCCAGGTGCGCTAGACAATCATCGAATGAATCACCCTGGACTGAGAATTCATCCATGAAGACCTCTAGGAAATCTTCAACCTTTTCGACAAAACTGTAATCATGCATTGCTAAAAAGTGCCGGGGGCATTGCAAAGCCCAAAAGGCACGCGCTTGAATGCATATGTACCGAAAGGACATGTAAAAGTAGTCTTTTCCTGATCCTCGAGGGTGATGGCTACCTGATTGTATCCCGAGTACCCGTATAAGAAACGGAAGTATTCTCTCCTACCAATCTCTCCGAGATTTGATCAATAAACGGCAACAGAAAGTGATCCTTCTTTGTTGCGGAATTCATGCTCCTGTAATCCACACAGACACGCCACAACATGGGTACTCGTGTTGTGATCTCCTCACCCTCGTCGTTGGTGATAATCTGAAGTCCCTACTTTTTCGAGACGACATGCAAAGGTGACACCCATTTGGAGTCTGAGATGGGATATATGAAACCGGCTTTACACCATTTTTCAATCTCAGTCTTAACCACTTCCCATAAGTTTGGATTCAAACTGCATTGGCATTTACGAGAGGGTTTAGCATTATCCTCAAGGTAAATATGGTGTGAGCAAAGGGCTGGGTTTATCCCTGGAACATCAGACAATCTCCAGCCTATAGCCTTGCAATTTTTCTCTAAAGCATTAAGCAGGCGGATCTCATGCTCTTCAGTCAGACGTGAACTGATGATGACCGGAAATTGTCCCTTATCTCCTGCAAGGAAGGCATACTTAAGAGTAGGGCGTAATGGTTTGAGCTCGATTAAGTTTGGTATCGTTTACCGAATCTGGATTCTGGTTGTGATGTGGATGTTTGCAGCGTATCAATATCGGCCACCATCTTGGTTGCTTTGGGGATCAGATCGCTAAAGATGGGATGTGGTGTGGCAAGCGCCGCGTTCGATCTGTGTACCTTACTCTAGGATTATCCGTAAGGGGAATGGACTGATAGGTCAAGAGGGACCTCTGATTCTCAGAGAGTTTAGGTAGATGCATGGATGAGCTGGCAGACTAAATCATCAACAATGTTCTCTCCAGATGAGGTTGATTCTATCATCGCTGTTGGGTTTTGTGTCCAGGGCCCAACTATTGCTTCCGTATATTCTACCTCAGGTTCTGATTTTTCAGACTCGGTGCTTGATTCAGTGTCAGGTCTTTGAAACATACTTTGCTTCATTTTAAGTTCAACTTTTTAAAATGGATTCTCCCGGATGTGTAATCGAATATAGCTCATGCAATCCGAAGGAAGGGTCACCCTAGTATCATTTGGGAGTCTTTCCAATTTCTAGGGACATCCGTGTCAAGTATTGTGAAATCGACTGGGTAATTTTGTCCCTCTATGTTGATGACAACGTTTCGAATCTCCTCCTTAGGTCTCAGTTGATGTATCTGCGAATTGAAGTACAACTGTAGATTGCTTAAGAGGACCTAGATTTAGATGCTCAAATAGAGTTGTGGGCATGAGAATGATGGATGAGCCATTGTCTAACAATGTTCGGGAAAACTTGATTTCATTGATCTGGCTAGTGACAAAATGAGCACCCCACATCTCTTTTCTTCCTCAGTAGCTCATTTTTTATAAGGCGAGATGTAGCAATAGAGACTATGTGCTTCTTTGTTCAACTAGGATTCTTCTTGCTGACCCTTGTCGGTGTGCATTTTTCCTTAAGGTATTTTCGAAAAGCCAGGTCTCTTTCTATCATCTCCCAGGGACAGAGTGGCCTTAATATTGTCTTTATAAATGCGGGCCATCTTGTCATCATTTTTAGGTTTTTTTTGCTCTTCTTCTTTCTTGTCGTAAGAGCACAAAGGAAAGGAATGGACTCATTATGATTAACAACATCACTTTTATTGAATGAGGAATGAGAAATATCTACAGGACTTGGACTGACTAATCTAAAAACATGAAAATTAGTGGACAATTGTTGCGGATGTCTTGGTGGTGCTTCTTTGTCAGACTCAGATTGTGACTCTCCATGACCTTCGAATGTGTAGTGTATGACGTGTGGTGTGGGTGGGTCAATTTATATCTCCTCCTCATTCCTCTCCTCCTCAATTCCCAAAGGATTGTGTGAATTTGTGGACAGTGGGCTATGTCATCATGTTCTTTTGCTCGATCAGGCATGGTTATGGTCCTGCTGCTCCTTAAAGAAATATGATAAGCATCATTATTCGATAAGATCTTGTATTCAGGTATGGAGTATTCAGAGATTAATACCTAATTCTGTCCGAGGCTATCTGGATTAGCCTAGACTTGAGCTGGAATCACAGTTTGGGGTTCAGTTACCTCATCTCTCCATCGAGAGAGTCGATTTATGTCGACATTCATATCATGAAGTTTGTCCAACACTCGCTGGAGCTCCGAAGAGATATAAAAAAGAAGAGGACCCCTAGACCTACTTGACCTGAGGATGTTGATATTGTCTGAATTGACACTACTGGCCTTAGCATTGATACTATTGTGGTTGTGGTTACGGGTTCTGATAACCTGTGCGGTACTGCTGACGCTGCTGCTGTTGAGGCTGGTAGGTGGGTTGGTCTTGTGGTGGACGAGTGTTTGGAGTAGAATTTTGGTCTGAACGGTTGACAGGTTCCAGGTTATATCATACTCCGTTTATCTCCATGACTTGTGGAGTTCCTCGTAAATAGTTTGAGTGGAGGTTTCTTCAGTTTGATGGGACAAGAATCGATCTCCACTCCTATCGATATGTTGCCCTACCCTTTATCCTTGAGTGTAGTGAATTTGTTGTATGGGGTCAGGGGGTGAAATCAGGGCAGGTATCTGAATCTTAGATACCTTGTCAGCCAATTCCTCCATTTGCTTAGGCAATTTAGCCAATTTCTCCATATCATATGATTTATGGAGTTCATCCACCATCTTATAAATATGTTCGACCATAGTTAGCTTATCAGCTATTATTCCCATGTCAGTACTCCGATCAATCATCAGATTATTCACCATTTTATTGAGCCAACTATGTAGGCCTGGCTGGTGGTTTGCGCACAGCTAGATTCAGCAAGTCTCTCGAACACCTTGTAGACGGTGTCCTCGTGGCGTCCCATGTAGCTTCCTCCGTTACTAACCCTTGGATCTCAGGGTTTAGCCCACTAACAAAACTTTGGACCATCATCATTTTACTTTTCTTGTGTCTGGACATTTCTAGATTAGATCTATGAACCTTTCCCAGGTTGCATGGAATCGTTCGCTCAGGTATTGGGTGAAGCTTGTGAGCTTGATCCTCATTTAATTGATTCTGCTAACTGGGTAGAATTTCTTTAAGAACAGAGTCTTGACGGTAGCCTAAGTAGTGATCACTTCCCCTAAATTTTTCAGATAGTAAGCAGCCGTATCAGTCAAGGCGAAAGGGACAGCTCTCAGCCTTATGTAGTCTTGACTAACCCTAGGGTGGCAAAGGTTAGCGCAGACTAGCTCAAAGTCATGGAGGAAGATATATGGTTCTTCAAGATTATTCCCTTAGAACTTGGGCAATAATGCGAGGAAATGTGGTTTGTGTTCGAACGCATCCTCGGAGGTACTGGTCTCAACCAATTATAGTCTTCATCTAATTCAAGGAGGTATGTATCTTCCATAGCAGCCTCACCGCATTGCATTTCTGCCATATGTGCCCTAAGGAGTTCACTGTGTTGTTCAACAGCGGTTATTCTAGCCAGAAGTGCTCAAATAGGATCATTTTCATTCTCATCGTCACCAGGGTTTTTCTTTGGAGGCATCGTGGCTTCTTCCTCCTCACCTTCAGAAATAAAGAGTTCAGAATTAGGAGTTGAAGTAAGTGAGGAGTTGCTAAGGATGAAGGTTTACTTAGCAGAGGAGTGAAATGAAGGGTTAGTCTGGGATGGATTGAACCCTGAAGGAGAAGGAATGTTAAAGAGGATGACTCTAAGACTAGGAGGGGACGAGAGGAGAGTCTTCACAAGAATGCTCAAACACAAATCAATTGTTCAAGTTCACCCACTCAACACTGATGAAGGCACATTAGGGTCCGACCACTTATCCTTTCAATTTTAATTTAATGACAAAACAATCTTGAAAATTAAGCGGAGCTGTTAGGTACCAAAATAGTTCACAAAGACTGTCCCGAATTCGTACAACTAGTTGCACTACTTTCAGCCAATATATATGTAAGTACAGACCGTTTAAACATCTACATGTGTTACTTGAGGACAGAGCCTTCCACAGTATCCTCTAAACCACCCACTCTTCTAAGGGAAGTCGGACTGTAAAATGACTACCCTAAACCCTCACTGAAAAGTAGCTAATTATTTTTAAAATCAGTAGTCTGAGTGAAATTTCTCACTTTTGACTCTGTCCTAAGTGTGCGTTATGATCCTTACAAACAATGAGTGGGTTTTTCTCCACCAGACACATGTTAATTTTATGTTAATTTTATATATAGTCGCCTTGATTAACAACCCCAATTTTAGATTAGGATTATCACCGAAGTTTATGTGACCACAAAAATTCACGCTTAACGAGCATTCCTAATTTCTTTAATTCCTAAGTTGTAAAACATAAGATAGGAGAATCGAAAAAGTCAATGCAAGCGTAAATCAATCATGCATGCCTAAGAGGAAGACTTACAATGATTCCCGCGTATATGTGCCTTCCTACGCCACTCAAGTCAGGTCCCAACCACACAAAAGGGGTTGAAACACACCCGAAACACCACAAAAAAGTTCATTCTGAATTATTACCAGGGTTCAGAGAGAGGAACCCTGAGAATAATGTCGAAAATTAAATCTAGACCACTCCCTCTCACAAAAATAAAATTCAGTCTTCTTAGTTGCAGATCCTTGATTTGTATCCAAAAATTTTCTCCGTGTTATCTGCAAAGAGAGAGAATGTTGTTTGTATCAGAAGTGGGATGCAGATGCAAAATAAAATGCAACAGAAAAACTAACACAGAATTAGTTTCACAAAAATCAATTATAGAAATAATTTAAAACCCTAAAAAATCGCCATCCCTGGCAATGATGCCATTTGATGGCAGAAATCCGCCTCTTTAATAGTCGTAAATTGTAGTATAGGAGGCGACAATCGGTCGATCAAAAACCACAATCCTTGAATGTTGTGGATTATTTTTACTTGGCAAGTCCATCAAGGTCGAACACGAGGGACAGTGATTTTTAGTTGTGTGGCTTCAAATTAGTTTTAAATAATTAATCAAATGTTCATTTCATTTCTGTGTTGGAAGAAAATGCAATGCATGTGCGGAGAAATGCATTGGCAAGGAAATAAACAGAGACACTATTTAGGCTCAGGATCTGTGATTTTTCACGATTTAAATCCCCAACTATTATATTCAATTAATCCTTAATTCACATCATAGATCAAAAGAGATTAACATCTAGAAATATTTATCAAATTAACTCCAGAAGCAGGCAAGAGGGTAAATATTTGTATGAATAATCCTGCAAATCACGGAGACAAGGAAAATGATTCTATCGATAAATTTTTATTCTCTAATCGAATCCTCAATTAAATTATATTTGATCACGTAAAATAATGAGAGATCAATTTCTATCCTTCATGAGCACAACCTCTATAAGAATTGATTCTTCAATTTGTGTTATAAATAAAATATGAGAA